>CM038728.1:22498363-22915863 GCA_021613375.1 Megaleporinus macrocephalus | reverse complement strand
TAGCATGATTTCAACTCTTCACTAAATGAGTTATACCGTATCTGAACCATGCCTGGTTTACATTGGTGTATTGGTCTGTGCTTTGTTGTTTTGCAGCAAGGCTCACTGGTCTAAAAAGCCTTTTAAGAGTCCTACTGATGTTTGAAATTGCCTGCTCTCTACAGGAGCCCACACCCAGTGTGAAAGGATGGAGTAAATGGTGGTGTTATATCCGCAACTGTGGATCCTTCTGCGAATATTTATTTATTTTTTTAAACCTGCACTGTATCTAATGCTGTTCCATGCTGTTCCATCCTCCCCTCAGTGAACCATGTGAGTGCATAGATTAGGCTTTCTGTCTTAAGATTAACTCTGTTCCGACAGAAGCTGTCATTCTCAACGTCTCAGTAGTCAAAGATGTCTGTGGTACACAGTTAAGGCTTGACCTCTTGTGCTTTCTGAAAGCTCTGACTGAGAGGGGATTTAAGGTGACCCAGACATTAATGGCAAACTGCAGCATCCGTAGCCTTATAGAGGCCATAACTGAAAAACTGATGCACAACAGTAGCTGTTAACCAAAAAAAAAAATCCATTTCACCTTAACTCAAGCAGCAGTAACAGTGCTAAACTGCTGTTCCTTTTTGGTTAGAGCAAAAAAAATCCAACAAGAAGCTGGCAAACTTAAGGTACTACATCTACTACTACTACTACTACTACTACTACTAATAATAATAATAATAATAATAATAATAATAATAATAAATAAACATTCTACAACTGCAATGATTTTATTGCATTTTTTACAAACTGTGCTGCACTAAATCCAATTAAACCTGATTATGTTTACATTGGAAAGAAGCATGCAGGTATAGGTACTGATGATAGATACGGATATCCAGGGCAAGCTCAAAAAGCATATTATGGCCTTTTGTCACGATAACAAGAAACTGTGTGGTCCACTTTGATATGCTGCACCAGATGCATTGCTTTGATCATTTGGAAGTGATTGGGATACTGAGAGATGTGTTTAATATGTTTTGTATTTGTGTTTTATACTGCATCAAAATTGTTACGCTCTTAGTAATCGTGAGTGATGACTGTCTCCATTTTTACCCCAATCGCATACTAGACTGGGGAGCATTAGCTTCAGGACAGTCCATATCAGCCTACTTATTAAGCCAGATTTGTACTTTGATGTTGTTCATAATTAATGACTAATGGTACATGGAGCATAATGTCATTTGTGACCGGCCAGATTAGCATGTTCTGACAATCGGCCTATGACCAGAACATTTCCCAGTTTGTGATTTCCCAGGAGCCTTTCATTGTTCTCCTTTTTGGAGGGCAGTCAAGACTTGGTGTTATCTATTCAAAAACATCACAGCTGTGCTAGTGGAGGAAAGCAGGTCGGGTTTCCACGGTGACAAAGTGGAATCTCATTATTCTGCAGTTGATTGTAGTGCTTGAGGACTGGGCACACAAGCGATCGTCACAGGAGCAAATCACATGACGTCACGCGCACACACACACATGCACGCACTCACACTCACAGTCTCTGGAGGTAGTGAGGTCCTGGACTTGTTCCACACACCGCAATTAAGCAAGCTATTGAGTCAAACAGGAGGCACACTCGCAGAGCCCAGTGTGTCATTACTGTAAACAACACATTATTTGTCCTTTGGTTATTTGTGTTCTCTCATGGAGAAACAGCTCACAGTAGAAATATATCTAGTGGTTAGTGAGATAAGCGTTTCTGCTGCATCGTTTGTGAATATCCATGTTTAAGCATATTATATTGTTCTCCTTTTTGCAGCATCATGCTTCATTTGCAAAGCCACTTAATTGCAGCAGTGCATCGTTTAGCTCTGAGGAGAAGCAGAATCAATAATTTACTTGCTCATAGTCTTTAAGGAGAAGTCCATTATTTTTAGTTGCACATTAAGGCTGGGCAATATATGGACCTTTTGAGGTATATCTGTATATTTTCAGACTAGACATAAGATGAGACTATATTTATATTATTATTGTTTGATTGAAATACATCAACCAATTCAGATGCCATGCCAGTGCATTTTTCCTCTCTGACCCTCTGTGCACACAACCCCAGCCCCTTCCTGCCTCTGCCCGCAAAAACATGTAATACTTCTAAGAACTACCTCACAGAAAGCTGAAGTGGTTAGGAATATGTAGTTTACATTGCTTGCAACATCGGTTTTCAACAGTTCTGATGTTAATAAATGGCTGAAAGGTACATGCATACTCATAAGGCAAAATAATCCCCAAAGATATGCATATGTTTTTTTTTTTGTTTTTTTTTTTGGATTTGCCACTATTTTATTAAGGATGTGAGGAGAAACTCATACAGCATATTATTGCTATATTTAGTGAGGAGATATTATATTGATGCACAAGTGCCAACTATTAATTTTTTTTTTTATATATAAATTGCAAATACAACTTTTGGTACTAGAACAAAACCAATTGAGTAATGCAGAATGCATTGCATAAACTTCCGATGCATAGATGTCAAATGCAGTAGATTCGTAAATTGCTATAGCAGTGAAAGGTATTCCTTTGAGGACATAATTTGTGGTTTAAAATGTGTAATAAATCACAGTATATTGCAATAATATCAAGGGGTGTAAGAAAATATTGAATATATGTTCAGTGATGCTGTATCGATTCTCAAAAACACAGTATCAGTGCACAGATTACTGGCAGTCAATGATTCATTGTGTGTTGTGTTTAAACCTCTGACCAATAGATGGCAGTGTTGTAAATCCATTTCCAGCTCCACTCCAACATAAACAAGCAGCGCAAGGTCGCAGTGCTATTATAAGCATTGGCAAACCTGTTCATATAGTGGTGTGTTTTAATAGTAAGACTTTAGAAATCGAAATATATCACTTTAATATCGCATTGTGAGGCTTTAGTGATTCCTGCTCTTACAATTTACCATTATTAACTGGTGTTGTGCATTCCAACCAATTGTTAACAATAAGAGGTAAGACATTGCAATTGGATATCTGGTTAACTAATAATCTGTTATCAGTATTACATCCATATTAATACAAATTTAGAAGCTCAAGGTGGATGATAGTTGCAGAAAGAGGCTCAACATGAGCGTTCATAAACTGTTCCAACCAGTTTCTCTTGGTGCTGTAGTACTTTTTAATTTAATTGTTGTCAAGCCTCCATAAATATTTGTATGCATTAGGTGCTGTGTATTTAGGTGTGTGTTTAACTTGTTTTCTGGTGTCTATTTAGAAGGTGTCTGATTTTGGTCATGGTGAAATATGTCCAGATGCGGGTTTACATACCCATATACACCCTGTGATTTGGCCCTGGAATGAGTTTTAACTGAGCTCTTTACTAATTTGTTGAGCTTTGCTGTGATTTACTGGTTTACAGTGAGACACCGTGATGATCACACAGAAGCAGCGTATTAAAATAGTATGTTAAGCTAAGTCATCACATTGTTTAGCATATAGCTATGCTACTTGCTTTCTATCAACATCAACACAAAGTAAATTAAAGTTGTTACTATGAAATTTCAGTTTAAGATCATATACTTCAAACAGTTCTATGTACAGTTACTGTTGGGAATTTTTTGTTTTTTATAGAAGTAGATCTCCTTCTCTCTCTCGGGTCTCTTTAGTGTCAGGCAGTCACTATAAAACTTCTTGATATTGTCCACGGTTGGAAAGTCAAACAGATGTTTGGGATCTTGTTGAAGATGTTGGAGCTGAAATTGGCTTCCTTATTGCCTGCTTGTTTCAGAATTTTTTTGTTCTACCGTAAAAGGTGCCGCATTTAAAGCTTCAGCATTTAGGTTTAGTTTTCTACATCATTTAAACAGGACAGCTGTCGTTTACATTGTCTGAAAATTTCATGATGGACCAATAGAAATGCTTTAAAATAGCTTGAAAAAATTCCATTGAAAGTGAAGTATGTTCACAAGTGAAGTTGCAATTTTAGAGATACTTGTTTTTCCAATAGGAAGCCAACTTCAGCCTCAATTTAAGATGAATGTCAAACTTGGCTATTTATATATTGGTTATTTATTGGGTTTTTTGGAAAGGTAATGAAAAGTGACATCTCCTTCATAGCCTGGAATAGTATTTTTTTTTTTTCCACATAGTCCATAATTTTTGTTGCTGTCATTGTAAACTCTGGGGGTTGGACATATTTAGGAGTACAGGCTGTTATGTTATAGTTTAGGGATTTAGAATCTCCTTGTTTTTACCCTACTTTTTAAAAAATGAAGGATATATTCAGGGGGAGACAACGGTATTAGAGAAACCCTGTGTGTCAGTTATTTATATTTATTTACCCTTTATTCAACTATGCCAGTGTAAATGCATGTATGTGAACAATGAAGATATAAGAAACCTGGCCTGTGTTCTTTCTCTTAAGGCAAGAGTAGTGAAACGTCCTACAAAGCCACCACAGAATCACTGTGTAATTGTTCAAGCAGTGTTAAGCCCTTGCTGATGGTTTAGCTTTTTATAGCATTCCATAACCTTCTTTCTGAAGTGCAGAGTTACTCAACAGTTTGAGGGTCCCGATGTCAGGGAAAAAATGAAAGGCTTGAAGTTGGAACGGGGGTGTCATTATTGATGTATTACTCACAAGCAGGGCCTGAGGCCGCTGTGCTTCATCTCTCTCTACTTCTCCTCCTCGTCCTCCTCTTCTTCCGCCGTGATGTGTTCGGGTGGCAGGTGGAGAGGCGAAAGTGCCACGACAGCA
This sequence comes from Megaleporinus macrocephalus, assembly GCA_021613375.1. Classification (NCBI taxonomy): domain Eukaryota; kingdom Metazoa; phylum Chordata; class Actinopteri; order Characiformes; family Anostomidae; genus Megaleporinus; species Megaleporinus macrocephalus. The sequence goes on along the minus strand of CM038728.1, from coordinate 22,911,135 downwards.
GAAGTGTTCGCCTACTAATCACTGAGTCAAAGCCTCCGACAGTGTGTATGGCAGCCGGAATGTAGAATTTATGCATTCTGCTGGACAGGGCCTGAGGAAGACTTGCTGACTGCACCTGTCATTCGATGGCTGTGTTGGATTCAGATCTAATCTTCTTTCTGGTGTGCGTTCTAGAATTAAAATGTCACACAGCACCTGGTGAGCCATAATTGTTTTGGACACATTCTTGCAGGGATCGTGTCCCTGTAGTGCTTAGGGAAGCACAGTTAATGTTGCTGAGCCAAGTTCTTCAGGCACCGGGGCCTGAATTTGTAAGGCTTCTGCAAGTATAATTCTTGGAATTTGTATCAGTGGAGGGAAGTCTGATCAGTGCTTCTATTGTAAGGTACTTTATATGACCATTTTATATGACCCTAATTAAATTTGCTGTTTTTGTTGCTGCACCTTCTAGTCTAATGTGTGTAAGTAACTTTTAGTCTGATTTGCTGCCATGTATTGTGCCTAATTATTGCAACCCAATTTTCATATTTGAGCTGAGCAGTAAATTGTATTTTTTAAACTTTAGTAAGGTTCACTGCAGTATTTCTAATTATTTTATTTCAAAAGAAATATAATAATTTGCTCTTTAAATTTAAACTGGATATAGAAAACCTGGGTGTGTCTCCCTGTATGTGGGTTAAAGAACTGGAATGTGCTAATCAGAGGTTTATGTTTCTACAATATTTCATTTGGGTTGATTATGGGAAGTGTTGCCCAAGCGTTTGTGCATTGTATGTGACAGGTGCTAAAACACAATTGAACATTTAGTCTCTGAATCCAAAAATATTGCCTTGTGCTGCATAATAATAGTTTAATAACCTAAACCAAAGTAGTCACTATTTACTATTTCTTTAAAATAAAACTTTCCATTTGTACTGAAAGCGACTAAGATATCCTGGTTACATCATTGATATATTTATTCTGACCTGATTCTTCATGGTTTATGTTTTATTAATGTGAATTTCATAGGCTGGCAATTGTTACTTTGCATATGAATGACTCTAAAGCTGTGCTGATAAATATATGTATGAACTCTCAAAAAGTTAAAGTTTGTGATGATCCCGTCCCCCTTTTCTTGTCTTTAATATGCCAAATGTTAACAATTAGGTTGAAACTTTATATCTTGCTAGCACCCAAAAACACACGAGCACACACACTGCCACACAGAACCACACATTCATATAAACATATGCCGGTGTAGGTTTGCATAATTTCTGAATTCATTACAGCCACGCCAGGTAGCTTTTTTCTGAGTTATGTAACACTACTGGGAATTGTTGCTGAAAGCAAAGGTTCAGTTTAGTCATACTAGTGATGCACTGAAATTAAATTTTCTTACCAATTCTGAAGCCAATGTTCACGAAACATTAGGCTGAAAAACAAAAAATGAAATATATCTGACAATGGGAAAAAAGTTTCTCTGAAACAGTATTATATTTTTATAGCATACAGGCTTCAGTTTATGCCCTTGTCAACAGAGAAATGGTTAGTCAACTGAAGCAATTAGCTGCATATTTATTTAGCTATATTTTATACTTGCACTATTGTTTGTGAATTTTCTTTCATTTTAAAAACTAAGGCTATTAAGCAGGATTGTATTTTCAAGTGCTGCCAAACCTGCAATGCAGGACTTCCTGGTTGTGGTACCCCATCTTTGTACTTGGCATGAGTAGAGATTATAAATCACTTCTATAAATCTAATGTTGTTGATGTTTTTACACCACTGCTGCTCAAACTGTGTGTTCACTATCAGTGTTTTTAATTACTTAATCTTATTTTCATTACCCTAATACTTATTTGTAAAGGTTTCGATGACATGCTGTAATGCTTATTTAATTAAAGTTTTGACTTATTTCTCTTTGAAAAAAACTGAAGGTAATACATTTTCAGTGGCCTCAATTTCTGTGCATCCTTAACTCTTGCTGCTGCTAAGGGTGCTGAGCATGATCTTGCATAATGCTGGTAGCCTCGAACCCTTGCATCCCAGAAATACCAAGAAAAAGTGAGGCCTTCGAACACAAAGCTCATGTCCTCAGCCGGCCAGACAGTCCTATTCAGACCTGTAGGCGTCTGTGTGTGCTGCAAGCTTTCTGCAGTGCGGAATATACATTAATAAACCCTGACCCAATTCAGCATGGAGCCTACGAAAGGCAGAGAAACACGACTGCTTTGCGTTTTCGATTAAGTAGGTCGTAGGCCATATGCTTGGCCTTGTCATAAGTTGAATCTGTATGCACTCTGTAAGGCTTACAATGTGCAATGAATCTATGTTCTTTTGTTATTTTTATGATCTTTGGTTCTGATAAACTGGAAGTATAAAAAGGGGTAATCAGACAGCAAACATATCTGTGCCTAAGAAAACACACATTTGTTTTTTGTCCTGGGATCTCGCATTGAAATTCAACCTGAAACTCTCAATAAGGCTCTCAATATACTGTGAAAGGTTTGTTAATGGTGTCCTGCCTCTCTTTGGAGATCAAGCATTGTTTGTTTGAACGACTGTATTTGGATTGGCTTTTATGCAGGCATGTGCTGATGGATCTTAAACGTACATGGCAAACCCACGTAGTGTGTATGATCAGGTGGGGTGTGCAAACAACAAAAATGGCTCTATTAAACAATAAACTGTGCACTGTTTTATATTTGTAAAGATCAAATATCCACAAATTGAACCATCATTTCCAACTAAACAGCCTGGAACCCAGCTGTTTGCTCACTGTTGCTGTGTAGCTTTGATGTGAACATCAAACTTTTAAATGGCATGTTCTGTCAATGGCTCTCTTGATAGAACCAACTTTACCTCCAGCTACTGTTATGATGAATTTGTTTAATACGGGTTTATATTTTGTCTGAAAGGTCATTTACTCACCTGATTCTGAGGGGGTTCCCACTGGACAGAAAACTAATTAAAGAAGCAGCAAAGCAAAAAAACCTACAGTTTTCCTTGAAATGAGTTGTAGCATAGCTGTATAAGACTTAAAGGCTACAGTCATGGAGAAGTTGGAACATGCAGCCACTGTTGCTCTCGCTGGAAGTTGGTGTTGGAAACTGTAAACCATGTGTACTTCATTTTCATGTTCAACTACGTTTAAGTCAGTTCCATTTTCAGGTTAATTTGAATGCTATATGTAGCTATAATGAAATTAATATTATTAAATGGAAAAATTGGCTTTTATGGTCTACTTTTAGCATATATTACAAATGCAGTTGATTGCAAATCAGCCCTGGTTTATGTACACACACTCTGAGACATACAGGGTGTGTCTCAAAACCTAGTGAGTGTCTAAGTAGGTTCTGTCTATGTAGGCAGCTGTTTAAGTAGCAGCGTTCTCTCCTCATCTCTCCTCAGTAACACATTACTGAGATGCTCTAGTTAGAGAGAGACTGCGTCACGGCTTGTTCCCGCCCACTGCAGCACGCGACTGGTGGTTTAGCTGGTTGCTTAGCTACTGCCCGTCATCCAAAACAATAGCCTGAGGCTTAAAAATCTGCTAACATAAATGCTAATGGCTTGAGTAGAAAACTGCAAAATGGTGAATGACTTGTTACAGAGTTGATAATAAAATACTGTTTTGTGTGATTATATGACAAGAAACACATTAAAACACCAGAGAGAATCAAAATAACTTGCATTTTAAAACCACTTCACTGACCATAGATTTGCCTGTGTTGCATCATGAGATTGCCTTAGCAGCTGAGGAAGCGTCCGATGCTTCCTTAAAATCAGGTCTAAATAAGGTGCCCCAGTAGACAGTATGTTTAAGGTATCTAAGAATTGGTACAGTCCACATGTCGGGAGCACATACTATGGCGTAAAATGTAGGCTGCCCACTAGGTTTTGAGTAACACCTATGCGGTGTATTTAAATGGGTGTGTTCATTAGGCTCTCTTAGGCTGACCATAGGAGAATTAAAAAAGTTGGTCATTACCAACTAGTCATTGTAAATACATGAAGAAGGTACATCCACATCAGGCATGGCATATCTTTATCTTGTCTTGGTATTGGGTCCAAATCTGCAGAATACACTGGATCAGATGTTAAAGGGGAAGAAATTATTTAAATTGTTTAATTTCTGTAACAAATCCAGCCTGAAATGTTATGCTGTTAGCTCTATAGTACTTTCTGTAAGGTGGTTGGGTGTTTCATTAGTTTCAGCATGACAGCCTACATTTGGAGGCACGTTGTCTTTAATAGAAAACATTACATTTATTTTTTTATTGTTAGACCTGCGCTGGTGTTGGCTGATAGTCAAGGTTTTAGCATCTGTATTAGAAAAGAAAGCTTACTATGCTCTCCTGTAACAATCCTAATTTCAATGATCTCAAGCAACCTTGCAGTAGTGAGTTGTTTGCTCAGTTAACTTAGGTTCTCTGTGTGATTTATCTTTTGGGATAGACGTCCACCATAGTCAGAGACACAATCTGGTACGATATTTACGTATCTTCTCTCTCGTTTTTACAAGCTGGAATGTGAGTAATGTGCAAATGCAGAGTAATCTATGTCTGTATTTTTCAGGGTCTGGCCTTTGCAGTGACACTGTAGGGGGCTTGGTTATGCTGCAGTGATAAGACTCTGATGGATCACTTCCGTAATGTTTCTTGTCTCTGTTCTCTGCTTCCAGGAGGATCCATTCCTGCATGGCTCTCAGCACAATGCTTGCCTGCTGCCCGTTGAGGTCTGCCTATTCCTAGCTCTGCTGCATCCTGATTTGACAGCTTCTGTGAAAAGAGCTTATTGCCACGGTTGCCATGACTTAGAAATACTCCACATTTAAAGATGGAGAAAAAGAAAATGTGTCCCCGCCTCCTAGACTACCTTGTGGTAGTTGGAGCCAGGTATGTGGTTTATTTATGTTTGCCTTGATTGTGTCTACATTGTGTTTAGTTTTTATAATTTTTAGCTATTGGGCGCAGACCTGACTCTTTATTAGTAAAACTAAAATTCTGCATTGTATTTTAAGTCAAAGCGCTTTGTGGAAGTGCATGGAGACCCTTGGCTGCATAATATCAGTAAAGTTAATGTGTTTGTATTGTGTGTTATCAGTTTAATTTATTTCCAGTAGCAGAGGTCACAAAGTTAAAGAATTGTGAAGGTGGAACACGAGCAAAGATGTGTGCAGTCGTTGCTATAATCACAAAATCTGCCCCCTTGCTGAGGCTTGGGGAATATGCTGTAGGGACTTTAGCACTAGTAATCTGAAAAATGACTTTCAGTGGAGGTGGAAAGTTCCCCTATGACAGCTACATTTAGTCTGAGTTTAAGATTAATGTGACTTTGTGAAGCTGGCCCTTTTTAATACATTGTAATTAAAGTGAGCTCTCTATATTTTCGAGATCTGTGTCACTCTATGTTTATGTCTTACTCTTCTGCCTGTCTTAATCCACCAGGCAGCCCAGTAGCGACAGTGTGGCTCAGACACCACAGCTACTGAGGCGCTACCCGCTGGAGGATCATACGGACTTCCCTCTGCCGCCCGATGTAGTCTTCTTCTGCCAGCCTGAGGGTTGCCTGAGTATCCGGCAGCGCCGGGTCAGCCTCCGTGATGACTCTTCCTTTGTTTTCACGCTTACTGACAAGGACTCCGGTGTGACGCGCTACGGCATCTGCGTCAACTTCTACCGATCCTTCCAGAGAGGCCATCACCGCCCACGGGCAGAGGGCAAAGGTCAGTGGTCTTGATTTTAAGCAAATTCTAAAAAAAAGCTGTGCAATGTTGTTGTTCTCAAGATGTTCAAATAAAGGAAAGCTAGCCTGGTTAGTAAAGATGGAAAGATCGATTTTCCATGTATTGGTATCGGCCGATTTGTAATCAAAATATGCAATCGGCCGATATTTCTCCAATTGAGCCGATCGATGATGTTAAGCAAATGAGCCTAATTTCTGTTTTTCCAGTTAGCACTTCATCTAGGAAGAGGAGCCCTCCGGCCAGCTCCCTGCAATTCCTATCTGACCCACTAGGTGGAAATACACACCTTTTCATTTTCATTAGACTGACTAAAGCAGCGGCCTCACGAAAACAGTAAACATGTCGTCTGTCTGTGTATGTGACTCTCATCCAGGACAGTTTGTAACATCTGTAAAATTAGTGAAATCAACATGTCTCGTTGCAAAAACCAAGACAAAGACTATGTTTCATGACTTGCTTGCGCTAATAACTACTTGAGACACATAGCCCCACCCTTTATCGCTATCGGCTATCAGCTGATCGGGCTGAAAGGTGAGCGGCTATCGGAATCGGCCTCAAAAACGCTGATTGGTCCATCTCTACTGGTTAGCTGTCACATTGATGCGAATCAGGCATGCAGCAGTTTGGCTGCCTTTATGTTGTGTTTAAGTTTTCTGTTAGATTTAAAAACACGTTTTTCTAACACTTTTTAAATTTAAATGCATGGTGTTTGGCAAGCTGTGAGGCTATTTTAGAATAAATTTGTGTTAAAGGAGACATGTTTTAGTCTGCTCTTTAAATGTGAGGAAAACAAATAACACCTTAGTTCAGCCCCTGTATATGTTTTACCTTGCTGTTTACACTTCTACAAAGAGAGTGTTGTTTGTATGTAAAGGACCACCGTCAGTGACTCTATTTGGTCACCTCAGTTGAGGGGGTGGCGGGTAAATGGTGTCGCCAGTGTGCAGCATATAAATAGCTGCAGTAGTTGATAATGTGAAGAGACTATATATAATAGATTTTTCCCACATGTGGTCTCTTAACACCTCTAAGAGAAAGCACTGGGATTTTCACTATTATGTTGGCACCAAGCTAACGGTGGTGAATGGTTGCTATTTGTAGCACCTCTCTAGACTTTTAAAACACACATTTAAAACTCAGAACAGATATTGAAGTACCTATTCTACTAACATAGAGCCTCATTTACCAGCCATTCTTGAGAAGAAATTTCTTCTAAAAACACACATAATCAGTGTTCATAAAGAATCTGACGTTCTGGCACATATTTTTTAGAAAAAAAGTTGAGAGAAAAGCTTTAGATAAAAAGAAAAAGAGAAAAAAAGCTCTAGATAGCGGCAAATAAGGCCTATTGTCTTCATTTTGGATTGTATCTATTTATTAAAAGAAGTATTGACATTAAATGTCTTTGCTGGCAAAAGTATGTGAACCTCTGCTTTTAGGAACTGATGAGGACCCTTGAGCACCAATGCCTTCAGCAAAATATTTTCTGTAACAGCTCTGCACATTAACAGAAATATTGGCCTGTTCCTCTTCATAGAACTGCTTCAACTTTGTTGTTGGGCTTTTCTGCAAGACTGTTATGTTAGGTCACAACATTTTAGTTGATTTAATATCTGATCTTTGACTAAGCCATTCCAAAACCCTAATAACACTAGTTACTCTACAAAGAATAGATTATCTCTAACTATCTTTCTGCAGGACCCATCTTCTGTTCAGTTTATAGATGCCCAAACATTCACTTGTGGAATTTCTTGATACAATTCAAAATTCATATATCAAATGATGGCAAACTGTCCTGGTCCAGTAGCAGCAAAACAGCCCCAAACTGTTATAGTGCCAACACCATGATTCACTGTTGGGATGAGGTTCTTATGATGGAATGTTATGTTTGAGTTTATGAAGTCTCTCATTTAAGCCATAAAGGTCCCTTTTTTTGCTTTTTTGTTTAGGTGGTCTTAAGAAAACGTTATGCATTTAGAAATGTTCTTCCTGGATTAGTTGCTTTCTCTTTGTTGTCATATGTACTATTTAGCATTAGCCTAATCGGCGACGCTACATGAACCCTGAGCTAGTGTAAGTGGGTCAGGGAAGTCCAATCACTTCATATTGGAACCTCTTCTGGCTTAATAAACATGGGCTAAACGTTATCTAAGGACCTTTCTGATGAGAAATCTCATTTGACAGCATGCACCAACAAATATATGTGATGATATCTAGACTTTGATGGTGAAGGTTAATGTTTTTGAGTACGGTAGGGTCAGCTACACTCATACTTGATTGTCGCCCGATTGCTTAAACCACCTGACTGTAATTATCATCTGTACCAAACTGAGATTCTAGAGTTTCAAATACTTTTGCCAACAAATACATTTAATGTTGGACCCCTTTGTTTAACAGTGAAAGAATGAAGGTTTGGTGTAGTAGTTTAGTGTGAGATGCCATAATAGCCTGTAGAATTATTATTATTATTATTTTTAGTTTTTTGTAAGGAAGAGCACTAAATCATAAGATTCTAAATTTCAACATTTCTGAGAGGGTAGATATGTTGCCCATCACTGTATGTTTAATGTGTCCCATGTAAAGAAGTTTTAAACACTGGTGTTACATTGAACTTTCCCTAGTTTTGTCTCAAATAGGGCAACAGCTCAACAAAACACTATCAGATTTTCAAAAAATGTAAGGGATTTAAAGTGGGTATAGATGTACAGTGTAGTTCATGTGTAGTTCACATCTGAATTTCCAGTGACTTCTTTTTTAACATTCTCCTGTTGGAACAGACAAACCTCCGCAGACCGACCCTGCAGTCGAGGCCACAGAGAAGTCAGATCCTTCTGCTCTGTCTCTGTCGGGTGAATCAGCTCTCTCAGCCACTGATGCGGCGGTACCACCGGGTGAAACAGTTGGCGGGAAGTCGCCTCGGCCCAAGCGCGGCAGGGTGGCGTCACGGAACCGGAACAGCACACTGACGTCGCTGTGCGTGCTGAGCCACTATCCGTTTTTCTCCACCTTCAGAGAGTGCCTGTACATCCTCAAACGCATGGTGGACTGCTGCAGTCACCGGCTCAACCAGAGGCCTGGTGCTGCCAAGGGCACCCAGCGGTGAGTACACCCTCATAGGGACCTATACTAGACACACAGCTGTGTTTTGCTGATTAATGCTGTACATTTTTTGAAAACTGAACAAGCTGTTGTAGAATGGCAGCTTTTTAAATTTGCTTTATGTTTGCTTCCAGTGTAGCCAGTAATTTTGACTAGTAGTATAATGTAGTTCTATCCTCGTCATGTTTTCTTTCCTAAGGTTGTGTCTAACAGGGCTGTGAAAAGCTGATAAATCAATGATTTATGAACAAAAACATTATGGGAAACGTTATTACTACACAGTGGATCCAGTTCTCCTGCGTTAGGTGTGTGTGTCCAAAACGAAAGTGTATTGATGTTAAGGTTTCAGTGTGGTTGAATTTTTCCTACCCAACAGTATTTAAAAAGTGCTTGTAATGACTAACCAGCAGAAGCTGCCTAAGTGAGAGAAAAGCACAAATATGTATAAAATATTAAATTGCAGAAAAGAATTTTGGACCACTGAGTGAAGCACATACTGTATAGATTCACACATTCCAAAAAGAAACATAAGAATAATAAATACTGCTTAGCACTTTCATATTCATTATTGATAAGTATCGATAAACTGTGGAATCCTGATCTCAGTCCACATGTCTTATGACTCTGCTGTGGATGTGAAACTGCAAAATCTGTTTCTTTGTTTAGTTAACCTACAATCCTTCTCTGACTCTTCATAGAAATAGAATACTGACTTCATTCTCTCTCCTTTTGTGTCTGTGCTATTGTCAGTGCTAGGTTTTATGAGGCGGTGCAATCTTGTGCTCTCCCATTCTCTCTCTTATATATATTCAATCTTTCTTTCTTTCATTCACTTTTTTATAGATGTCCTTGATGTTACTGATGTCCACCCAGACAATTTCCTGTTTCAGAATCCGTTTCTGGATTATGATAGCATCTTGTGATGCTGACAGTGCCACCATTTCCCTGCTAAAGAGCTGTTATAGTGGCACGCGGATGTTTTTTATGCAGCACCGCAAATAAATAGTCATTAACGAGCTTTAGGGAGAACTGTAATTGGAAAGATAAGTAATGGGATGTGAGGTTTATTAAAAATAACAGCGCAATAAAAGGATGTGTCGACTGCCTTCGTTATGTGGGGTGCGAGAATGAGAGGGATGATGAGAGCGTACGCGGGAGAGAGTGCGAAAGTGTTTCATCAGAGGGGAGAGTGTAAAGATGATGACGATGAAGATGAGGTTCCACTGATGATGGTTATACAAGTGGTTTTCCTTATGGTCACGGGTGATGATGGCTCTGTTTTTGACCATCTAACTGGTATTGGAGTGGTCGAGCGCAAGTGATGGCTAACCCCTCAAGAACGTATCATTAAACAATCTTTAGAAGTGCCTTGGCTCTCTCATTCAGATCAATAAGCATCGTGAACGAGGGCACACAACCCCCCCCCCTTTTCTGTTTTCTCAACTGAGCTTTTTCTAATGTAGCCTAGCAACCGCTACCGTGAGGAGTCACAGTTGAGTTTTCAGGCCTCAATTTGTTTGCTGTTGAATTGCCCTGCCAAGCTCCTTTGATTTTCTCCCAAGCGCAGAGAATAATTTAAGCAATAAGCAAGCCTGTAGACTGAGCATCGTTTGCAGTGGAGGACTGCTGCTGGCGGAATTCTGTGAAAATAACCGGTGTTCTTTTATTTGTAGATGGTTCTGGCCTCCTGAGGATGTCTGTAATCTTGTTGGAATGTCAGAGCCGTTCACTTACAATTTAATTTCAAAAAAACTAAACACTGAGGCCCAGGATGCCTGGAAACTTCATAGCAATATCCTTGGCTATTTCCGTTACTGTTAAACAAACATGGCACCTTTTTCTTACAGGTGTGTATATTCCAGCACAGCAACACAGCAACAGCAGCTCAGCCACAAAAAGTCGACTTCACAAACTCACTCCTAAAGTGTGTAGCACCTAAAAATCAGCTCCCCTTTATAGAGAGCAATGTGCAAGTGTTCAAGACTCCCATGGAGAACAACATCAGCACAAGGATTGTGGATCAGGAGCTTCATGACATGGGTTTTTGTGGCAGAGGAGCTGCCCACAAGCCTAATCTCACTCTTGTGCAATGCTGAGTGGCGGCTGAAGTATTATAAAGTACGCCACCACAGGACTTTGTAGAGCAATGGAAACATGTTTGGTGGATAATGGGCTGGAAGTGTTGTCAGGGTTTGTTCTTTTCTTTTAGGTTCCAGTAAAAAGTAATGGTAGTGGTGCAGCATGCAAAAACAATTCTATGCCTTTGGTTTTAGGTACAGCCTGTGTGTCCTGCACAAACCCAGGTTTGGCATGGAGGAATTTCAGTGGCATCAACCGCACTGAACGCATTTTGATAGGAGCTCAAATGTTGATTATGACTCAGACCTTTTCATCCAACATCAGTACTTGACCTTACAAATGCTTTTTTTACTGAATGGGCACCAGGCAGCCTTCCCAGAAGAATGGAAGCTGTTTAAGCAGCACAGGGGGCCAACTTTAGATTAATGGCCATAGCCCAAAGGTTTGTCCAAAAGGCTCATATGGGGAATGCGATGGTCAGATGCCAACATATTTTTGAGCATGTGTATTATTTTTAGGGTGTCCATTAGCTTCTAGTACAACCATTAGGTTACCATTAGAAGACTACAGAGCAGTTCTTCCATTTTAACCCCCCCCCCCCCCCACCTTTTTCTTTTTACTTCCAATTTAAGGGGTTGCACACTTGCAAGGTTAATATACACAGATCATCCATAACATTAAGACCACCTTCTTTTATCTACAGGTGCTCCTTATAGTTGTACACTTACAATACAAGCGGATCAGAGACAATAGTACTGCTGGAGTTTTTAAACACAGTGTCCATGCCCTGTGCACTCTATTAGACACTCCTACCTTGCAGGTCCATGGTGTAAATGTAAAGTTACAGATGATAGCTCATCTGTTGGTCATCCTACAGTTCTTCATCAGGGGTCAAAGGAAACTGTTTGCTAGATGTTGCTGGTTGGTGGACTGTTCTCAGTCTAGCAGTGACACTGAGCTGTTTCAAAACTTCAGCAGCTCTGCTGTGTCTGATCCACTCATACCAGTGCAACACACACACTAACATGCTGCCTCTATGATAGTACCTGCTTTGTGGGGTTCCTGACCATTGTTCAAGGGGGATAAACAATGAGTTGAACAATCAAGCCCATATCCTAACAGATATACTTTATATCTAGATATAAAGATGTGATTTTAATGTTATGGTAAATCGTTGTAGAACAGTTAACAGATCAGTTGTGAGCTGTGAGATACACTCGACTTGGATAAACTCCTAGCAAAGTGATTTATTTATTATATTTAGTATTTTACTTGCATAACTTGTAAGCACATTCACAAGGACATGTGTTTTAAGGTTGTGAAGTCTTATAGTCGGTGGTGCTGTTGTATCTGTAACTAGGAAAACTATTTTAGCTACTTTAAGTCATTTTCTCTGTTCTTTGTGTTATGGTGGCAGTCTAACATTGATGTATGAGAGAGGATGTAGTGTAGAGGACACATAGTCTACACAATCTGAACACTGGTTTCCTCTAGTCTTAGCTCATTAACTCTCTGAGGTTGGCGATGTCGCCAACAACATCAAGGGACGTAATACATGAAAGACTAAATATCTTGGATATGCTGCTAACGTTTCCCCAACAGAAGCTTTGTAGTCCTGCCTTGAACTGCACTGCCTGGTTGGGGATTTTGTAAAATACATCCATAGTTACAAAGATAGCACTGAATATCTTCTGTGATTTATTTACTGTTGTTGTTGGCATGGTTGTTGGCTGTTTAATGACTTCGGTTGAGGTTAGAAGTATTTTAAAGTTTTAAAAAAATGTAACTGGTGGTCAATAATGTGACATCATTGCAACATACATATGCAACATCTGATAGCCCAGGTTGTCCTGGAAAAAAATATGTATATACATGGTTGAGTTTATGTAAGCAGTGTTTCACAAAGAACCAGGCGAAGCAAAAATGGGAACAAAGTGGCTTAAACCTCACAAAAACATAGTCGTTTAACCTGCAGTGACCAGAAGGGCTTCTGTAAACACTTCTTTATGCTGCTAAATGTTCCTTTGAGCTACTGATCTTTAGCTTGTTAGCTCCACAGCCTTCTTTGATTATTTAATGACCCTATGCACTTGTTCAACACACTCTTGTATTATGAGTAAGAGCTACTTCCCCCCCCTCCTCTTTCCCTGAATATCTGTTAATTAACAGAATACGTAATCCTACTATGTACATTCGTTTTGGCTAGCATGTAGCGCAAATGATTGGACTCACCTTCTTTTATGTTCTTTAAGCAAACAAAATTCAGGCTCGCACTTTCTTTCCCCGTCTGTTTTTTATTTGTCTGGCAGGTGCTGTCTATTCACGGGCGTTCAGTGAGTAATGTGCCAATTGTGTGATGACTGTGTCTTGAAAGGGCAGTTCTGACTAAGGCATTCTCTCTTCCTCGCTCTCTCTGTCTCTGCAGCTCCATCCACACATGGGGTCACATTGGAAAGTGACCTTGACTTCACACGCCTCCAGAGGCATTATTCAGAGATACGCATGCACAAATATTACATGGCTTGCACACACTGTGGGTTTTGCCTTGCTGCGTATTTGAAATCCTAAAGATGCAAGAGCTGTACTTTATTTTGTGTTTCCATCAGAAACCATTAACTGTGGCTTTAAGCATTTGTTGAAGTAGTTAGTTTGGGTTTCACAGCGGTCAGGGATCTTGTCATGGTTCAGTGTTGTCGCTCAAGGGCTCTGCTGTGGTTGGATTTTTATGCTTATCATCAGATCTCTACAGAGAGAGTTCATGTAGATGACAGCAAATGGAGAGAGCTCAGACCACATGAGACCGTTGTGTTTGTGCTGCATTGGTAGTGATTTTTATTTTTTTGTATTTAAATTCCGGTGTAGCAGTAGAAGTGTGAGAGAAAATAAGAAAGCGGATCAAAAGCTAGAGAAACTAAGGAGAGTGAGAGATGTGGGGGAGACCAAGGCTCAGGGAGTGAGAGAGCAAGATATTAAGGGGAGTTAGAGAGAGAGGTGGTGGTGGTGGAGGGGTGGGGGTTAAAGAGAGATGTGCTTATGTAAGACTGAGACAAGTGAAGCAGACTTTTTGACAGATTGAGGTTACTAACTCTCCTCGGGGACCGGCTGCAGAAGGTGGGAGGCTTTCACACAAGCAAATTATGGCTTACTCTTGCCGACATAAAAGACGTACTCCCCCTCTCCCCACCCCGACTGCAACAACGAGTTCCTATTTGTCTGAGTCTCGAGGAAAAATGACTTTCATTGCAGAGCTTATAGCTTATAGTTGCTCAGCATGTTGCCCTAGGATTCAGACTGCTCTGGGTTTTTGGCTGAGCCACCTGTGACCTTGCTCTGGCCTGTGGTGGTCCACTTGGCACTATATTTGCCTGTAAATGACCACAAAAAGTACATCACACAGAAATAGGACTAGTACTGTAGCTGGTTATTGGAAATTTCTTTGGGTTCCACACAAAGTGAGAAAACTAGGCAGTTCACTTCTGACTGGTAGTTGCAGAGCTTCAGTTGCTTACTTCTTTATTTTTCTTCCTACTTTGTGAACTTTACACATGAAGCCGACAGTTTGCATTGCATGTTGCTTGTGTGTTTTTTTTTTTTTTGTTTGAATATCATTAAACACAGCAGCTGGTGTTTACATGGGGAGAATTGTTTTTTGTTAATGGGCCAATAGAAATGCTCCAAAATGGCTTGGGGGGAAAAATTCTGGTTCCATAGACTTAAATTGAAAGTAAAGACAGCTCTTGTTCTCTCCTGTAAAGTTGTGGATACTTATCATTACTTTCATTGGACAGCAAAGATATTTTAGTTCAAGTTTCTTTCCTGTTTAGTCCAAAGTTGTAAATGTAAACAGACTACCACAGCCATCTAAAGGCTTTTCTACCACTGGGTAGCAGATAAGGTAGTTCTAAGTGCCACTAGAGCACATAGGAAGCATAAAATGCATTAGTACTTTGGGCATCATGTCATGAGCTTATTTGGTTTGGTGTCAGCTTGAGGTGGGCGAAAATCTAATATTGCGATATTTCTTGTAGGGCTGTGTATTGGCAAGAACCTGGCGATACAATACGATACGTGATACAGAGATTCAATATATTGTGATATATTGCGATACTGCAAGCAAAGTGATATATTAAAATTTTTTAAATACTGCTATTAAAACACACCACTATATGAGCAGGTTTATCAATGCTTACAATAGCATTGCACCCTTGTGCTGCTTGTTAATGTTGGAGTGGAGCTGCAAATGGATTACAACACCGCCATCTAGTGATCAGAGGTTTAAACACAACACACAATGATTCACTGTCTGCCAGGAATCTTTGTATCGATACTGTGTTTTTAAGAATCGATTTAGTATCACCAAAAATAATATCCCGATATTCAATATTTGCGATATTTTCTTACACCCCTAATATCTTGTCAGACATCTGATCAATTGGTACAAAGATAAAACGAACAGATTGCTATGTTATAAAAAATATATCAAAAACTAAATGCGAATTTTTTATTCAGTATTTGCTATACTGAGTTGCACTAAATCCAATTAAACAGGATTCATTTATTTTTTTCGTTTGATAAAACCTGCTGTTGGTTTTTCTGTAAATACTGATAACATCCACAATATGATCAGAAAAGTGTTTTTATTGCATGGTATTGTGCGGAGTTAGCTTGCCCTATAATCAGCTAGCTAACTCTAAAACCCAGACCAAAGGGTATAAGCGCAAATACAATGTTACTAGGCTAGTAACTTTTTAGCTGAGGTTAGAACAGACGATTAGCAGTTCTGTCTTTCTTGTTGTACAGAAACACCAAGAAACCGCAATGTGGATTTGTAATCTGGGTTTAATATAATAGTATGATGTTACAGTATGATACTATAGTAGGTTAAATATAATTCATGTATTTCTAATAAAATAATATTTTAATATGCTGATAGTAATTGGTGGCTTCTGGGGTGTGTGTTGACCTGTAGCCATAAGAATCTTTAATTATTTATTTACTTATTTATTATTATTATTATTTATTGTATTTTTTTGGGGGGTGGTTTAAATCATTTATTTTTTTCCAAATAATGTTACCTTTTTGTAAGTCTGGTTTATCTTAATGCTCACTGTACCATATAAGGATCACTTTGGCCTACGTTTAGGAGAATATTCAAGAAATGGTGTAGATACCCTCAGGGTTTGTGCCTCTTTCATGGCATAGGGCTTCAGTAGGCTCAAGCAGTTCTGCTTGGTGTTTTACCCACATAGCTTTAAACTGATTAGTGGCCTAATCCTCACCATTAGCTGCCAGATGCCTCTGTTTTTGTGCTATATCTGGCTCCTGGTCACTTGAATAGATAACTGAAAAGGCTAAGAGGGCATCAAGACAAGCACAAATGCCTGTCTTACAATTCCATAACACAGCGATCTAAACCCCTAAAGCTTTCACAGGCCAAATGTCACATGTTTGTGTTCCTCCTCCATTTAAGCCTTTCCTTCCCTTAGAAATGGTAGTGCCATTGTTTCACACAGTCAGCCTAACTGGCTGCCCAGCTGTGTGAGACGAATGGGGAAGAAGGATGTGCCCTGCAGAGAGAGAATGAAGAGGGATGAGGTGAGGACAGACAGGGTAGTCTAAGGTTTGTCAGTTGTCACAAGTCATTGTGAGTAATAGTCCTATTAATAGGCCAGTTTGCTGCAGTGTCATCACCTCCCATGCCTCTGGGGTGTCAGCACCTGTGAATTGTGGGAAGTGTAGGCAGTGACAGGTGATGATGAAAAGATCCCCCCAGTCACCAAAATGAATGCATATGGATGCTGTGTTAATAAAAGTGCCGCAGTGGTTGTTAAAATGAAAAATCGACGGTGGCGCATAGACATGGAACAGTAGTCAGCCGATTTGTCCTACAGAAAGGTACCCCTGAAGTTTACTTTGCCGTTTGATTTGAGCGTGTCCTGCTAAATGACGCAATGTCAAAATGTACAGGGGAAAAACTCTGCTGAGAGCAGGAGGATAAAAATAGCTAAGCCGGATCTGGCCAGAATGCCTGTTTCAGCCTGATAATTCCAAGTCTGTGTGTGTGTGTGTGAGACCATGCCTGAGGTGCTCCAGGTTGCACTGCTGTATGTAGCTGAGTGTGGCAGTTGAGGTATTCCAACCTAAACTAGCTTTTAATATGTACTTTGTCATGTTATGTAATATTCTGCAGCACAGCATTGCCACCCTCAGCCTAGTTCAGAGAATTCATGATTTTGTTCCCTTTTCCAGATTTTATTTGTCTTTTTTTATGTCATACAACCATTAGAAATCCCCTCTAAGCAATAAAGAAATTGACTAGTATGTATATGTCACTGCTGTTGAGCCTAATAAATACAGATGTGATGTTCAACTTGCTTGCTCTTATGTTAGCTGTATAGCTTCCATCTGTGTTAGCCAGCCAGTGATGACACATTTCAAATAGCCTGTCCCCAAAAAGTTTTATTTATTTATGTTTTATGTATATTTGTTATATATATTATATACAAGTTTTTCCCACCTTCGAGATAAATCAGACGGAGATTCAGCTACTCTTTTAACTCGAAAATCTTACTCTTGAGACTGCTGTAGGAGGTGCATAGACATATCTAAAGCATTTTTTGTTATTTGTTATATTTATATATATATATTTATATTTGTTATAATAAATATATATATATATATATATATATATATATATATATATATATATATATATATATTATTGAATTATAAATGTACCTATAGTGTCTTGCAAGGCACTGAGAATTCATGTATGTCTGGACATCATAATATCTTGCCTCTACTGATAATCGTTACAGAATAGGATGTTTATTTTAGTCATGCATGAATGTTTACGTCATCCATCTTTATGAATTGTTTTCTTTATTACCTAGTAATCATATTTAGTGTCAGATCATGAATTTGTGCCTGTTAAATTGATTATCATTACGTCTCATTCTGCAGAATTTTTTAAAACATGCAAATCAAACCCCCTAAAGTTGCCTGTGTTCTGGTTTTCATAGCATTTTCAAACGTTTACTGTATGTATACGTGTTTTTGTTTACTTTTATAAATGTAGTTATATAAGATGTACTAAGACATGTTTGTATATGTTTACCTTCCAGGGACGCCATGTGGCGCGTGTTCACCGGCGCTCTCTCGGTGGAGGAGAAGGAAAAGGGCAGTCAGCTGCTCCAGGACCTGAGGGAGATCGAGTCGTGGGTGTACAGACTGCTGCGTTCTCCGGTGCCTGTTGCAGGTCTCCGGCGTGTGGATGTAGAGGTGCTTCCTCATGAGCTGCAGCCGGCGCTCACCTTCGCTCTGCCGGACTCTTCTCGTTTCTGCTTGGTGGACTTCCCCCTCCACCTGCCCCTGGAGCTGCTAGGAGTGGACGCCTGCCTGCAGGTGCTCAGCTGCATCCTGTTGGAGCACAAGGTATGACCAAAAAATTGGGGGCAACTGGCCACACCTACAGTGTAAATGCTTTGTTGCTGGCCCAGTTCTCATAGTTTTATCGCAGTGTATGGTTTACTTTGTCACTGATTCTTCGTATTTTGATTTTTATTATTATTATTATTATTATTATTATTATTTATTTTTTGTATAGATGTGTTTTCAAAGTTTCATAAGTGAAAAAAATGTGTTTAGGTCTGTTTGTGTTGTCTTGTCATGTGTTATTATATAATAACAAACAAAACTTAATTTTGCTTACGTGGGCACCAAATTAGCGCATGATTTTTAAGTCATCATACAATATATGTTAAACTACCTTCCTAACAATTGAAAAATATTAAGCAGTGCTGTTATCTGTCAGAGTTGAGCTTGGTTAGTGTAAGCAACTCTGCTTATCATAGAACATAGAACTTATCATATCATAGAACAGAGGTTGAGATGTTTGATTCTAACAACTGGCAAATGGCATTAAAATGACAGAAAGGTAAAAGGAAACCTTTATCTGCGATGTTTGCATCTGCATCTACTTTTGGAACGTCTTTTTTGGAACATTAACTTGGGTAGCAAAAGCTTACAGTCTCAAACAGGGCTGCACACCACTGTACAGGTTTTATTCTGACTAGCTGATGCATTACTCAAACCAGTGTAGATGATAACGTTGAGTGAATAATGTTGGAGTGACCGAGAGCCAAAAGCTGATCTGTTCTGTATAAGAAACTGTAGCATTTAGGCTAGGCTGTTGCTCCTTGTGGCATTACTAAAGCAAGTTGGTTTTGAGCTTAGGTGAGTATAGTGGCAGAGTGCAATAGCATCTAGGTTATGCTGAGATCAAGCTGAGGTCAAATATGTTAAAACAGCTGTTTAGATTATATACTTGATATTTACTTGATCTTTTCCCCGTGTGGAATTTACTGCCAAAACCTTGGGCTTGCCTAAGTCCTCAAATCTAATCATGTAGAGAAAATACATCTGAAAACAAACTAGTTTGAACACTTCTTGATAGAGTTTGAATAAAGGTTACTTGAATTAAGGACACAGGACTAATGGCCAGAGAACATGCAAGTACTTTACAAACTAAACTGGAACTGACAGGCAACTGTACACAGCAGTATTTCTCTGTTTAACCGAAAGTCATTTATGAAATGCCTTGTTGTTGAATTGTGCAGCAGTCCTTGCCACCATTAACACTGACTCTGTTGTGCTAACATCAGCAGCTTCATTTGGACAGTTTTTCTTGTCCTGTGAAATCGCATTAATTGCAACAAACAGTCACAGTGCCTCAGAAAAGATATAAGATATATAATGCTGGCAGGCTCTTAAAGAATGGTCATTGTGTTGCTGAAGAATCATATGCACAAACCCAACCTAAATCAATAATCAAATCACCAAGCCTAAATGTTATTTGCCCCATATTTCGCTTGTGTTATTGTGCTAAGCTCTTTGATTTGTAGAGTCTAAAATGTAGTAAATTTAGACACTGTTTATCAAATTCTTCATGTTCACTACTGAAGAGTAGGATGGTTTCTTTTTGTTATTGTGTGTTTAGGGTGTAGTTACAGATTAACTTTGACATGCCCCCTGCTGTTTAAAGGTGGTACTGCAGTCTCGGGATTACAACGCTCTATCAATGAGTGTGATGGCATTCGTGGCCATGATCTACCCTCTGGAGTACATGTTTCCCGTCATCCCTCTGCTGCCCACCTGCATGGCCTCGGCTGAACAGGTATGATAACATGCAGTAAACCACTTGAAATGGCTCTTTTTTCAGACTATTACATTTTTTGTATTTCCTAGAAAGCAGAATCTTGATTCATGGTTTGTTTTTGTTCATGTGAACGTCTTTGTTAGGTTAGGCTCTGTACACCACTCTTCTATACCCAATGGTTTCTCTTCAATTTTCTTTATCTATGTAGCTCCTGCTAGCCCCTACTCCATATATCATTGGTGTGCCTGCCAGCTTCTTTCTGTATAAGTCAGACTTTAAGATGCCTGATGACGTTTGGCTGGTGGATCTAGACTGCAATAAGGTCAGTAATCTCTAGCAGCTTGGTCAGTTTCTGGCTGTTTGTTCTGGTCTCTAAACAGTAGTCTAATTTTCAGTGTGTTTATTCACAGGTCATCGCTCCTACCAATGCAGAAATGCTTCCACCTTTACCTGAACCAGAGGCCTCGGAGTTGAAGAAACATCTGAAACAGGTAAAGTGAATGCAGTTTGCTTTGATGGGATATTTAATAAATATGACTAATTATACATTGTATTGTATCTCCAAAAATATTACAGTTCTTATTTGACCCTATCATCCATTTGTTGTCTAATCTGTGCAGTAACTGTACAGTGTTGTTGTTATTCAGTGTAATAAATGCCTATTTCTTCCTTCCCTTTGTCTGTTCTAGCTTTTGGAGGTAATGAAAAGTTCTGGTGTCCATCTCGCTTATGGACCCAGCAATAGATTGAGTGTTCTAAAGTAACTAACCCCAGAACCCCTACAGTAGAATCCCTATAGCACATAGAGTGTAATCCAGAACCCAGGACTGATTCAGAACACAGCTAAACTCCCCTGAATCCATTAACAAAAGCTATTAACAGTGCTTAAGATGTTGGGATGAGAGTGCATCTCAACATCTTGCCATTACTGACAATATACATGAACCTACTTTAAGTTCATTATATATTTGACTGATCCATGTTTATTTAAATCATGTTTTCTAACACTCCCCTCTTCCCAGCAATCATGTTTGGCACCTAATTATTTAATTTTGTCATATTAATTTATGATCATTTCTCATTTTCGAAACCCATCACAGGACGCATCAGTCATAAATCTTAAATCAGGATGGAGTATTCTGGCCATCATGGTTCTGAAACCATTGATGCGAACTGAATCAGACCCAATACATTGAAAGTCTGTGTATTGGGGATTGTGATCTCCCAACAATACTCAAAATAGACTTCTCATTTTGGCAAACGCGTGTGTTGGATGGTTTGTTTAAAGGAATTCGAGAAGTGTGTTCATTTACTGATAATAAATAAATAAATAGTCAGTTGATTTCCAAAGACAGTGTTTTGTTTTAGGGCTGTTGAAATCGGTTACCCTGTTTAAAAAAAGAATAATCAGTTAAAATATATGCTCTTGATTATGTGGCTTAGTGATTAGTTCACAGTTTGAATCATGATACTTCGTCATCTCTGTGGTTTCCACTTTCCAGTTAGCCTTGGATGTCTTCCATGGATGTGACATGGTATTTTCTTGTAGGTTATATTGTTGTAGTGAGTTTATTTTATATCCTTGTTCTAGGAATTCTTATTTTTATTATGTATTTTTAACATTGTGGTTAAAATATGCATTACAACTTCAGTGCCTGTTTTTTCTATTTTATTTAAAACTGTGCTCAGTAGCCCTCTTAAGGCGTTACGCACTAAACATGGCGTAAAAAAAAACTCCCATCAAAATTATTCACACTGGATGGGAATAATGGGCGAAATGTGACACTGTTGCAGGATGCTTTTTACTTTGGAGAAGCGAAAGGAGAACGAGGAGTTTCTCCACCTCGTTTCAGAAGCCAGAACTTGGCGACTGCTTTCAATGGCAGCTGCGATGTCAGCTGACTTTAAGCTGATTTTGGAGATGTAGCTCCACTAAACAAAACACAAAACAAATGGGCAGAATGTCTACATGCAAATAATGGCTGATTCTTTGCAAGCAGCAAAAAGTGACACTGGCCTACTTTTCATTTTGGAAAGGTAAAGAGCTTGTACACATCATTCTGAGGCTAAACTGTCAGTTCTTCCACTTTGTATTATAGTTTGTAGTCCAGTTTGAGCTGCTTTTGGAGAATCTGATCCTTTTAGCAAGTGTTGTTTGCTGCAGTTGACAAAAGTTTGCAGCAATTGAACACAGCAAATAAAATAATGTTGCATTTTTGAGGTCCATTATTTTTGGCCCTCCGTATATAACCAATGGAAAGATTGCATTCGATGGTTTTAAATTTCTTTCTGTCTCTGTCAGCTATACAGGTTCTTATTCAGAGTAGGAATTTTAAGAGAACTTTGGGCATAATGGATTTAAGAGGCCACTCAGTGTGCACACTTAAACAGTAATAGTTATATCAAGCTTTACCCTGACTTTTCCTACCCACAATGCACTAAAGTTATTCTTACAGATCTGCTTCTTCTTCATCTGTGCCTATTGGTTATCATCTTGGTAACCATGGATGGTTTCTGACTGGCTGTAGTGCTGGGCGATATATATCTTCTATAACTGACACACCGATCCTACATTTAGTGGTGTTTATAGACAAATATATTATATGTGGTTTGGTGGGAGCTTCAGATTGTTTTGAAAGAACAACTGAAAATACATTAAAACTATATCAATAATCAGAGTTCCAGAAAGAAAAGTTTTCTTTCTGAAATTCTGGTCGCTGTCAAATTAATGGTTAAAATACTAGCGTGAGCTTCCCTTTGTGGTTTTAAGAGAATCAGCACAATCAGAATCAGAAGTTATTTTGGGTCTTTGGCATGAAGTAGCTTGTGTTCATTATCTTTGTTATTACTATTATTATTATTATTATTAAGCTTAAGGCAACGTTCACTCTGTGTTTTTATGAAAAGGCTTGTGCTAGCGTGTATATATGTATATACATGTATATATTGGGGCTGTTGGCAGATTTAAGCTGTTGCTCTTTGTTAGTCATGACTTAGAGCCGTGAGGGACTGTAGGCACCCATCAATTCTTTATTACAACTAGTAAAGCCAGCCATGCCTTTTAAACAGCTCTCTGCACAAAACATGGCTGCACAAAGATGAGGCTCCCAGCACGCAAAGAGCATCCCTCTCATTGAAAACTGGAAGGTCAGGTGCCTCAGGCTACAAACATGCGAGCAACGTCATAACATCTGTTCCAGTAATAATAATAAAAAAAAAACTGTGCTATTACATTTATCAATACCGCCCAGCACTACTTTCCTGTCTGTCTATGTTGCAAGGCTTCTTCTTTTTCCACTCATACTGTTTTTCTTTTAGTGCCCTTGTGTTTGTCCTGCCAACTCTTCCTTTTCTTTTTTATTTTCTCTTCTTTTTCTGTAAAAAGTGGTCTTCCTCCCTCTCTCTCTCTCTCTCTCTCTCTCTCTCGGTTTCTCTATCGTTCTCTTTTCCGTTCTTGTTCTGTTTCACTCTCGTTCACTGGCTGTGTCTCTGTACTCTCCTCACCCGTTTGGTCACATGCCCTGCCGATCTCTCCCAGCGATTGGCTGGGGTTGGTAGTCATGTGACATTGGCTCTGTCTGTCTTTTTTTGTGTGTTTGTGTTTTCCTCAGTGTCTTGTTAGGTTGACTGTGATCACCCAAAAGCAGATCTTCGCCTCAGACTCCAAGGTTCCTCTATCTCTGCTCCTGGAACGTGCCATGCTTCCTACCTGCACGCAGTCCCAATGTCTTCCTCTGCCTTCTATTCATTAATAGACACAGTCCAGCACACACTGGACATAAACAACTAAAATACACACTTCCGCACAGATGCACACTGCTTCATGCAAACACGTTTCCTCACAGTACTACGGAAAATCATTCTTAATTTATTTAATATCCAGTCAAAGCAGCTATTAAGTAGAATGTTTGATATTTCTAAGGAGATTAGATACAGTTACATAATAAAGAGGAAAGTTAAAGGAAAATGTAGTAATTGTGCAAGACCTACTAGACACCAGTCACCATCACCTTTTTTTGAGCAGTAGAAAAAAATCAGGGTCCACTCTTGCTTCAGATTTAATAAAAAAAAACCAAAAAAAAAGGGAATGAGGGAATGTGTAGCTGTCAAGAAACTATTACTGAGAAAATTAAGCAAAGAAACAAAATAAAACTAGCAAATGAAAAGAAGCTACTAGTGTTTTCAGAACCACCCCAGAACCTAGATCTCAGAGTCAATGAATCAGTTTGGAATCATTTGAATTGAACAAAAGCAGAAAACCAAACCAACTTGACTAAACTTTGGATGTGTGCAATTCTTTGAAAACTTAAAAGCAGATCTTTGCTGTAGTGAAAGCAAATTGTTTATAATAATTATATTTACCTAGAATAGAGAATTCAGTGTGTTTTTTCAGTATTTTTTCCTGGTGCTAAAACTTGTACTTAATGGCTGTTTAACTGAATGGGTTAAACATATGATACTTGCAGTACTGTACATAGGCATACACTCACACACAATTAAACCTCCATTAACTTCATATGCTTTTCTCTGTATCCCTGTTGGACTGAGATGTGTAATCCTCTGCTACTCGCAGCACTCGTTTGGCTTGAGCATGTTTGGACGTCCTTGCACTCACTTTACACTGCGCTCACTTATTCGTGTTTATAACCCTAAATAGGCAGACTGTAAATCAAGTGGATGATGTGTTTAGCTTGGCAGTGTGGCCGGCCGGAGTGTTACGAGCACGTAGGGATCCGCTGGAATGCCAGCTGTGTCATTGAGGTGTTGAGTGAGTGATGCCGGTATTCCCAGAGTGCTTTGTAAATGGCTCGGCGTGATGAACCCACCCTTTCTCTAACATTTCTGACCTTTAAACCCACTAATTCAGCAGCTCATTTCAGGCAAAAGCAGTCAGTCAAACGTGTATGTAGTGTGTATATATTTAAAAGGTTGTTCAATATCGATAGCTGAGGAGAAGTTGTCTTTAGTTCTGTTTCCATTTAAACCATGGCCAGCACTTTAGGGGTCACAAACATGCTTGCAGACCCCACTGTATGTAACATACAGTGCCATCTATGACATGTTATTGCCTGAAGTGAGAATGCTCTGTTCTTACCCCTTTGCCCTTCTAGCACCATAACCTTGTGTTTTATCAAATGTCTTTTCTATTCACTTTCTTTTTTTCTGTTTTTCTTTCTCCACATCTTTCTAGGCCCTGGCTAGTATGAGTTTGAACACTCAGCCTATTCTGAACCTAGAGAAGTTCCAGGAGGGTCAGGAGCTGCCCCTTCTGCCCCCAGGGCGGGATAAGTCCTCCCCCTCTTCCACAGAGTTTAACCCTCTCATCTATGGAAATGATGTTGACTCGGTGGATGTGGCCACAAGGTCAGAGTTCCCTCACGGTTGGGTGATTGTATAAAAGTGATATACAGCACTTGTGATTAAAGTTGTATTTGTTTCATGATGTATTAAGAATAATAATTATTTTAAAGGGCTTATGTCATGCAAAATACAAATTTTCATTTTCCCCTAAATGAAGAAGTTTATGTAAATATTGTTAAAGATAAAGTAAATAATTGTAAATGTAAATATTGTTACTATGGTTAATATAAATATTGTTGAATATAATGTGTTCAAACTTGCTTTACTTCCTAGTAAGCTGCAAAAACAACACATTTTGTTAAATCCACCTATTTCCCTCCTCATCAGTTATGTTTAAACCATGTACCTTTATTTTATTTTATTATTTATTTTTTTTCAACAGGGTGGCAATGGTGAGGTTCTTTAACTCCCCGAACGTGCTACAGGGTTTCCAGATGCACACTCGCACACTGCGACTGTTCCCACGACCTGTGGTTGCCTTTCAGGCCACTTCATTCTTGGCTTCCAGGCCAAGACGCACTGGCTTTGCTGATAAACTCTCTCACACGCAAGCTGTGGAGTATTATGGAGAATGGGCCCTAAACCCTACTAACCTGGCATTTCAAAGGATCCATAACAGTAAGAGAGCACCAATGTCATGTGTTTTGAAATGCACCAGCATAACAGTACATCTACCAGTACTCTTCATATGCATGTTGTTGTGTTTGTATTGCAGATGTTTATGACCCCTCCCTAATAGGCGATAAGCCTAAGTGGTATGCTCACCAGTTGCAGCCTGTCTTCTATCGTGTGTATGATGGAAACTCCCAGCTTGCAGAAGCCATGAGCGGACCACTGGAGGATGATGCAAATGACTCAGACCCTACAGACGACAGGTAGGCATTTATTTCAGTGTCATATATATATATATATATATATATATATATATATATATATATATATATATATATATATATATATATGATATGTATATGTAAGTCTCAACAATTGAAATTATATATTTCCTTCAGTATTTTGTTGGCCAGCCTTTTTCCTTTCTGGGTGATTTTGCAGGGAAGTTTCTCCACACCTCTAAAGTTCAGTTGTAGAAGTTGGTTTGCTTATCATAAAATAATATCCATATTCCATATTCAGCGGTGTTGAGGCCTGAGCTTTGCCGTGGCCAGTCCATTGTTCTGAGAGCACCAGCGGCTTCCTTGCTTGACAATTACGTCCTGATCTTCTCAGCAGAGAGCTTGAGGTCATTATCTTGCTGAGCAATTCATTTATTCCCAATCAGATGTATTCCAGAAGGTATTGTAGTGTGTATTCAAATTGGATTGTTTTAATCAGACTTCAAGATGAAACAAATCACCAGCACCAGATGTTTACACATCCCTGAATTTGCACTGATCCACATCAGTACTCAACTGATGATTGTAGACATGGTTGAAGGACATTTTCCTTGTTTCCCTCTTTTTTGTGATGCTGAAGAACACATACAAATTCATGTTGGCTTTAAGTGTGACTTAAATCAGTAAAAGGTGGTTTTGCACAGTACCATATCTGTATAAATCTGAATGAATCATGTACTACACTAAGCTAAGATGCATGTTTATTAATGTACATCTGTTTCTGTGTTTATTATAGTGGCAGTGACAGTGAGGCATATGACGACTCCAGCTCTTCTTACTCCTCACTCGGAGATTTTGTGAATGAGATGATCAAAGGGGACATACAAGGCGACACACCAAGTTAGCCGTCCTTCTCATCCTTCGTTTCTTTCACTGTCTTTTCTTCTGTGTTTTGTAGCCCTCCAATAATAAATCTTTGTCTCCCTCCTGGTTTTTCATAGATGTGGATCCCTTGACCCACGCAGCTCTTGAAGACGCTAATGAGGTGGAGATCCATGACTTCCAGGAGTATAAGGAGGAGGGCGGGGAGCGAGGGCCTGAAACAGAGGGTGCTACTGATGCCACAGACAGCCAGCCACTGCGTTCCAGCTCCAGCACCACGGCCAGCTCCAGTCCTAGCACTATCATCCAGGGCGTGAATCATGTCAGTGCTGCTCTCTTCCATTTTGTAGATTACAGTTTCAGTTTAGTGCCGTCAGCTTGACATAATGTGTCAGTGAGGCAGATATTGATTTTGTGGAGTCATATTTTTTTTTATTCATTCACTCTTTAATTTCTTCATTTATTCTGCATTCAATAGGAGCAGGCAGAGCCTGTTGAGATGGAGGCATCGGCTACTGCAGCACTGCAGAACTCTGTCCCTGGATTGGTTCCCCAACCATTCACAAGACCCACCCTAGAACCACCCCCTGCTGACCTTGCCAGTAAGAAGAGGGAGTACGATAACCCCTATTTTGAGCCCCAGTATGGCTTCCCTGCAGAAGAGGAGGCTGACAGTGAGGAACAAGAGGAGAGCTATACACCACGATTCAACCAAAACATAAACGGAAACAAGTATGTCTGGCGTGTACACACACACACACACACACACACACACATACATACACACACATCACACAGTTGTATGCAAAATGTTGGGCACTCCTGGTCAAATTACATTTATAAAATGTTCAGTTCTAAAATATGATTGACTAAATAGTATTGTGATGTGGTGACTGATATACCCCATCACCAGCTTTGAGGTGGAACTGCAAAGACTTTATAGCTATGCTGAAGTATAAGAATTGCTTACCTAAGATCTTACAAGGTCAATGGGAGCTAAAAGAGTGCTTGCGGGAGCAGGGGTCCCTTTTCTTTGGGCCGGGAGGATCCACTGATCTAGGAGGGAAGGGGGGTCCTTGCACGGCTAAGTTGACAGGCCTGTAAAAGAAATATAGAAAGTACAATATTTGATTAAAATGAGACATGGTACCAGTCCTAAGCTTAAGTGGTGGGGTGAGCAGCCGTGTGAAATTTGATGGAGGGTTTTCTGTGGAAAGTGACGCTACTAGCAGGTTTGGTAGTGGAGCATGTTTGGCTGACGCAAGTGTATATTTTGTAAATATTTATGTTTTCGTTTTGTTTTGTGTTGTACAGTGTTTTTTTTGTTTATTTTCTTCTCGTGGCACAATAAACCACTGGTTGTACATATTCAGCGGGGTCTTGCCTGTGTTTGCCTACCCACCCTCACCCTTTTCACAACCAGTGTGGTCTCAAAGCAGCTTTAGAAAGGCAGTTTATAAAAGAATAGGGTATCTGGGTCCAAGCCCCACTGGAGCGAGCCAGAGGCGACCTTGGCAAGGAAGAACTCCCTTGATAAGGGAAGAAGCCTTGAGAGGGACCCAGGCTCAAGGGAGGAACTCATCCTCCTCTAGTCGACCCATGATAGAGAGATGACAGAGCTAATGAGGTTATATGACAGGATACAACAAGAATATTGGCTTAAACAGTTCCATAAATATGCAAATTCAGGTAGTGATGTAAAGTTTGAACCATCTCTTAAGTTCTCTGCCAGGGTGAGAGATGGTGCCAGATGTTGGTGGCTCTACTGTGGTAATTCTGATCATTCAGGCTGACGAGCAGGAGAGCATTCTCGAGTCAGACAGGAGGGACAGTTGATCAGCCTGTCAGGAAGGAGCTCTGGTGACTTCCGTGTGATAACTCAGGCAAATGTTGAGAGAGAGAGTGAAAGATAGAGACAGAAGGAGAGACACAAGATTGAAGGACAGACGTGGCTGAATCCAGATGACTATATTTAGCTACAACATGCACTGTTGGGCAGCCAGTATTTAAATTCCAGCACAGTGCGTAACGTAGGGAAAGGGGACTCGTGTTAGTAATTTGGTGACTGAAAAAAGAAGTGAAGGGTTTTTGCATTATTAATGCTCATTATTATGTAAACAAAGGTTTATGAAATGACCGCAATGTGTAGTGATGGGCGACTAAATGTTTTCCCCCCTCATTCAGCAGTCAATAATTGCTTAGCAGTAATACCATACTCCAGACGTGTGGACTCAAGTCACATGACTTGGACTCGAGTCCAACTCGAGTCACTAAACTGACTTCTGACTTGACGACATCACTTAAGACTTGCGACTTGACTTAGACTTTACCTTTACTGACTTGGACTTGGAATCAGACTTGAGCTTTAAGACTTGAAAAGACTCCCCACCCTATTTTTACCTAATAAATAAGGAAAACTTAATCACATAACTTGATCATTTTGTTTAAGCTTATGCTAGCAAACTTGGCGACATAATGATAAACAACAGCTAGTGTACGAAGCTCTCTCCCTCTGTTCATCCCTCCTAGATATTCCACCGTCCACTGTAAATATTACTGAAACATTAAAGGATTTAATAACCACAGCATCTCTTCAAGTAGTGCAGAAAAGTGCCTAACACGGATCAGTACATGCAGAGCTACTGCAGAGTTCACACATGCTGTTAGAACTGAAAGACCCGGTCCATATATTAATTTTTATGTGGTTAGAATGTGATATCATTAAAATTCCTGTAGGTGTAATGTGTACTAATACTTCCATATTAGGGCTGAACGATTTTGGAAAATAATCTAATTGCAATTTTTTATCTATAAATTGCGATTGTGATTTAAAATGCGATTTTTAAAAATGTCTTCTCAAGTATTTTTCAACAAACAGAAGCAATAAATCAATCTGTTTAATAATAAACAATGTCAGATTTATTTAAGGCACAGATAACAATAAAGCAAACAAATCTATGCTTTCCCTTTTCACCATTTGTTTTTTTTTTTAATAGAAAAAACAATAGATATAAAAAAAAAATAACTTACTGCTCTCCAGCTAGTAAGATCATAAAAAAAATAAAGTGCAATCTGCTTTAACCAGCTCGTTATTTTCTGGGAATTCAAACTCAGTGAACACAAAATAAATCTGTTCTTATTAAATCTTTTAGATGTAAAAAAAACCCCGGCATTTTTTATACAGCTCAGGTTTAGCAACTTGGCTAAAATATGTGCGTGAGGGCATTTGGTAGCGCATATCCAGTGTGTTTAACAAAGCCATGAAGCCGGGCTTGTTCACTATATTAACGGGCATCATGTCTTTCGCTATGAACTCCGTTACTGCCCGAGTTATTTCAGCGTGCCGCTTCGAATTATGTCCATAAGGAGTTACACTTTCAAACAGTTCGGTCAGTGATCCCTGTCGGCTGGTACTTGGCGTATTTGAAGATGCAGCACTGGTCGTTGGCATTTTAGCCTTGCAAATATCATACGAGGCTTTGTGGTGTTTTTTTTAAATGCTGAAAAAGGTTTGTAGTGTTACCTCGCGTCGTAGCAACATTAGCAAGGCACGTTTTGCACAGTACCTGATGTTGAGCAGCATCTTCTTTTTTAAAGCCAAAGTAATTCCACACAACTGATGTGCTGCCCCTCTTTGGTATTAGACTTTCAGTTGTGTCAGCTTCTGTCGAGCCTGAAGCCATTGTGCAACATGTTAAAGTGCGCTGTGTTGACTTCACTTCTCCACCTCCCTGCCTCCTGCTCGGGTTTGCTCCGTTCGTCCTCGGCTCGGCTCGGCTCGGCTCGCCTCGCTCCCAAGTCACGTGACCAGTTTAAATCGCAGCATGTGCGGTTAGAGAATCGCGTTTAAATATCGCGAGATTATCGCAAATGCAATTAATCGTTCAGCCCTATTCCATATAGTGCAGTGTTTCTCAACCTTGGCCTTCGAGGCCCACTGCCTGCACATTTCAGTGCTTCAACATCTATTTTAACTCTGTAATGAGGTGATTAGTGATTAGAACCGCTTGAAATGATCTAATTTCATATGCAAGTTATTTATTTTTGTTATAATACAAACTTTAAAAACATTAATGTTATATTATGTTATATATGTTGTATATGTCAGTTTAATATACTACTAGTCAACTGCATCAATTGTGTTAAATACTGAAATGACGTTACATCTGGTGACTTGGGACTTGACTCGACTTCCTTGTATTGACTTGGGACTTTGAATGTCAAGACTTGAGACTTACTTGTTACTTGCAACTTAGTGACTTTGTCCCATGTCTGCTATAATCTATACATTTCCTTCTGGAATACTTATTTATTTTGATTATTGTTAATAATAATTCTGAAAATGTATCTATGTGTAATAAGGCACTCAAGGTTGTTAATCATTATGATTTTTATCATAGGGAAAGGGGTTGCTCCCAATCAACAAAAATTGACTAGGCATATTCAAATTTTTATGTATGACTGTATGATTGAAGCAATAGTTTGTACTGATCTGCATGTTTGAGTTAACACACACTTAACAATCACACACGATAATCTAAAGTAGTCTTATGACACATTGTTTATTTATTTATTTAATAAATTATTTAATGAAGTGTTTGCTCATGACATTGTATGCATGCATCTGTACACATAGCCTGATCTCTTATGTCTGCGTGTTTGTGTAGGCCGTCTCGCCCATTGAGGCCCAGCAGCCTGAAACTGCCGGGCGAGTCAGATGGAGAGGGAGACTCGAAGAACAGCTCACCCAATTCTACCATCTCCAACAACAGCAGTGATGGCTTTGGAGGGCTCATGTCTTTTGCCAGTGAGTGGACTTCTCACATTATGCTATTCACAGCCTTGTAATTAACTTCTTTATTTATTTATTTATTTTTTTTTTTTTTCTTTTTTATTCCTCACACACTTTCACGATTTTATCAACCCGTCAGTTAGCCTCGCTTCTTTAAACCTATTTTTTATCTAACCCTCTTTATATAAGCATGTTTGACAAGTTATGTGTGAATTATACAATTCTGCTTGCAGTCTGCACCACTCTGCCCTGCTGTTTTATTTCATTGTTGTCTTTAAAGAATTGTGCCCACATGTTGTCTTCAAAGAAAAGTGCCCACACATGCCGCTGAGTTGAAATGTGAATTGTGTGTGTAGGTAACTTATATAAGAACCACGGCACCAGCTTCAGTCTGTCCAGTCTGGCTCTCCCTAATAAAGCAGCTAGAGAGAAGAATACTCCCTTCCCCAGCCTTAAAGGTATAGTACAGTTTCTGTGTGCCAGAAGGCCCTGCTACCTTCCTACTGTCCCTGCCCTCCCATCCACACAGCCACTCATCCTTCACCAGCCATTCTTACTGTCTCCACCTCTGTCTGTCTGTCTTTCTGTCTGTCAGTCTAGCTGGTCAGTCCTTACGCTGTCCCTACTTTTTCCTTTGTTTGTAGCCTGCCTCTCTCTTTCTTTTTTCTTCCTTTTCTCTTTCTCTCTCTGTCTATATAAGCCCCTTCTGTAGTTGAACTTGTTTATTTATTAAGATTACCTTTACTGACCTACAGATTCAATTCAAGGTACAAATATACATATATATATAGATATATAACATGTTAATATGTAATAAATGGAGTTTAGTGAAACGAGTAGGTGGAGCTGTTGGATAGGACCCACACATATGCCTGGAAACAGGTTTACTGATTTAAAAAGACCTCCTTATTTTATTACTGGAGCTTTAATTTCTTCCTCCTGGTTCTTTGTTCTCTTTCCTCTTTATTTGACTTTTATTTTGTGAATTGTTTCTTTAATAAAAGAATGGTTCAATTTTGATTTAGACGATGAGACGGATCAAGGTTGGTAGGAATGTTGCTTGATTTCTTCTAACTTTCCTCATATGTTAACTGGACTCTGAGGTGCTACTCTGGAAGTGAACCATGAGCTAAATATGATGGCTTCTTTTTTCCCCCCAATTTATTACGAAGCTGCCTTTAGTACTGTTCGGATAGGGTACGTTTTCCAGATGTATGTCACGGTACCGCCTGTAATGTTTTGTATCAGAGATACTGGTGTCCTTGACTTCCATGTATATAGTAGTAGTCTCTATATCTACTTTTAGAAGTCCTACCATTTATTATATATTGTTTTAATCTTAATGCCTATGGCCACCTGTAAAAGCACCCCTGTAAATTTACACTACTGGGTGGGTATTGTTTCTGTATTATAGTGTTATAGTTTTTAATTGTTCATATGGTAAATCAATACTGACTTGATTTGGGCTGCAGAATATAAATTAAAGTGTGTCTCAAAACCTAGTGAGTGTCTAAGTAGGCTGTCTAGGTAGGCAGCTGTTTAAGTAGTAGCGTTCTGGCTGACCTCTCTCCTCATAAGACAGATTACTGAGACGCTCTAGTTAGAGAGAGACTGCGTCACGGCTTGTTCCCGCCCACTGCAGCACGCGACTGGTGGTTTAGCTGGTTGCTAAGCTACCGGCCGGCATCCAAAACAATAGCCTGAGGCTTGAAAATCTGCTAGCATAAATGCTAATGGCTTGAGTAGAAAACTGGAAAATGGTCAACGACTTGTTACAAAATAAAATGCTGTTTTGTGTGATTATATGACAAGAAGCACATTGAAACACCAGAGAGAATCAAAATAACTTACATTTTAAAACCACTTTACTGCTCGTAGATTTGCCTGCAGTTGCATAATGGATTGTCTTAGCGGCTGACCAAGCGTTCGATGCTTCTTTAAAATCAGGTGAAAATAAGCCGCCTCAGTAGACAGCGTTTTTCAGGTATCTAGGAATTGGGACAGCCTACATGTCGGGAGCGCATACTATGATGTAAAATGCTGTCTGTGTAGGCAGCTCACTAAGTTTTGAGACACACCTATAGAATGCCTCGAATGCAAAACAACATATTTATACATGATACGATTTAAATATCATCTCATGAAGGGAGCTGCCTCTTCACTAGTAGCTAACACTAACCATTAAATTGATAGAGATTGGTAAGGACTAGTTTTTAGACCAAGCTACTGTAAGCTGGAGTGTGTAGCCTGGCTAGTAGAATCTGCAGATTTCGTCCTTTTGAGTCATCTTAAGCCATGTGTTCCTTAGCAGTGCGGTCGTGTTAAAACAAAACTGTAATATTAGTAATATTAGTGCTGTTAAAACATAAAAATGGCATTTCGCGGAACTGTTAGCCTACATTTTCGGCATTTATATACGCAAAAATGTAATAAATACCAGAACAGAATAGTTACTCAAGTAATTGCGTGCCTGTGCACATTCCTACTCCGAACAGTACTTCTGACAGAAAACTGGGGCATTAGGAAAAAGCTTGGTTACTTTCTTGGCTAGCATCAGAAGTTTTTTCATTTTCTTTGTTTTTGTTTGTTTATGATTTTGGATGAATTGTTTTTATTGCTCAGATGATGGTGATGAGAGTCCTGACAGCCCTGGTATGTTTCATATCTGTAACCTGCCCCGAATGTGTGCTGGTTTGCTGTGTGTTTCATAACCGTAGCCCCTAATCTCTGAGAGAATGAGAATGTTGTCTTATTCTCTCTCTCTCTTTCTCTCTGAACTAGGCTGGTGATTAGTCTAAGGATATACCTGTATGTGTGTGGTTAAGGGTATATCCGTATTTCCTCTCTGTTTCTCCCTAATCCCTGTATATATATGTGTGTGTGTGTGTGTGTTGATGGCAGAGTATGCACTGAGTAATTCTGGCACAAAAGATAAGCTGTCATTGAATGTTAACTCAGAGCATTTGTTGTATTTTCCCCTTGCACTTCTTGTGGTGTCTTCTTTTTTTCATTTACCAATTCTGCCTCATTTTTTGTGTTTTTGTGCAGAGTTGCGGTCGGTTCCAATCAAATTTACTTATCCATGCTCTGTACTCGAATGTGTTGCAACTGTTGCAAGGTTGGTCAGGCTTTACAGAATATTCCAAAAGGCCTCACATCAGTTGCTACGAAGAATCACATTTGGAGGCGAAGAATGGATAGTACAATTATGCTTCATTGCTCTGACTGAACTGAGAAATGAATCTATAGTTTTTGGAGAAACTTTAATTAACAGTGTGATGGTCCTGCTCAGTTCTGTCGCTATTGCAGTGGAGCTTGAACAGATCCATGAACTCTGGTGAATGCAAGTTGTACGGGTAGACAATATTTTGTGGCAGCAGTGCAGTGACCTCTGCAGTACTGCTCCCACTGCTTTCAAGACAAAACAGAGCACTGTAGCTCAGCAGAGCCAGCAGGCAGCTCTCCATTTCAGCTATTTATGGCACAGTATCACTGTTTTCTGTTTTGATATGGATACTGAAACCTCACTGAGGCTTCTTATAGCAGCTTCCCGTTTCTTTACAAATAACCGAATTTAAATTTGGCTATTTTTAAGCCCTTCACTTAAGATCTAGAAGAACTCTTAAAACAAAAGTTCTGTTTGATACTCTCCTGGAAGAAATAGTGTTATACCCACTTCATTTTACATTATGTGCTACACAAAATTCTGTGATATTTCAAGTTAGGTTTGTTACAGAGGTTTGGTCTTTTCTTCCCTCCAATGTCCATTCCAGCATTTTTGGCTTGGATTGGTCTGATTCCAGTGCTGGATATCAGATTGGTGTAATTAATTTCAGGTGATAGATTGTTTTCGAGAGATTTATTATTAAGCCGTATGCGTATAAGCTTTACATGTTCCCAGGGTGACTGTGTTTTCTGTTCTGCCCCCTGTATGTACTGTAAACTACTGGGACTGTGTGCAGT
The DNA here is from genome assembly GCA_021613375.1 of Megaleporinus macrocephalus. Classification (NCBI taxonomy): domain Eukaryota; kingdom Metazoa; phylum Chordata; class Actinopteri; order Characiformes; family Anostomidae; genus Megaleporinus; species Megaleporinus macrocephalus. The sequence goes on along the minus strand of CM038728.1, from coordinate 22,875,243 downwards.
CCAAACTAGGCTTATAAGAACCATGTAGGCTTTCTCAATGTTTCTCATTTTTCTATATTTTCTATATTGTCTATAAAGTGCTCTTATATATAATGTTATAGTTTATGCAGTATCCAGTCTTATTAGATTATGCTGAGGGAGTGGAAAACCCTTTCCTGCCTTCTGTAAGATTAGACACGATTAGTTACAGTTCCAAAACCTGGCCTGGGGGTGGACTGTGCTGGAATGCACTGAACCATCTCTCTCTCTCTCTCTCTCTCTCTCTCTCTCTCTCTCTTTCTCTCTCTCTCTTTCTTTCTTCTTTCTTTCTTTCTTTCTTTCTTTCTCTCTCTATTTCTCTCACTTTCACTTGCGCTCTCTCTCTCTCTCTCTCTCTCTCTCTCTCTCTCTCTCTCTCTCTCTCTCTCTCTCTCTCTCTCTCTCTTTCTTGCTGTCTCTCGACTTGACCTTCTCTGCTCTGCTTTATACATGTGTCCAGTGTTTGTGGTTGTGGGTTGATGTTTGGACTGGTTCTGTCTGGGCCGGTGTTGCTCTCTGTCCCTCTTTAACCCCCCTTTTTGCACTAATTCTGGCTTCTGTGTCCAGTATTTGGGCTAAATTCTCTAATGGAGATTATAACAGAGGTCGGCCCGGGGAGCGGAGAAGGTGGGTTCCGCCCTTTGCTGCGTGAGCTGCATGCTTCTCCAAAGCCAGTCAACTACATCTCCCAGCATCCTCTTCTTCCACCATTGCTTCTTATCATGCCCCTGAGAGTCACCTGATCGTTCGTCACTGTGATTTTACCATTTATTAATCTACTCATTCATGCCAGTAAGCCACCAGTCCACTGTGTTGTATAGGGGTTGGGCCCATGATTTTAGAGCAGAGGAAGATTTTTTAAAAGATTTTTCATAATGATAGGATTTTCTTCTTTGACGTGATTCTGAGAAAGGGCTACCTCCAAGGAAAGTCACTTGTAATTTATAATAAGCATTTTTGTTTGATTGTTAATAAGCATTTTGTCACCCACGGCACTTATTTCTATGGCTGAGACTGTATTTTTATTCTCTTTAAGCATTTTTGTCTCTTTCCTCATGGCACTAAAATAGAGAGAGAAACTTCACCCATGCGTATGTGAATTGTATTCTTTTATGACATTACCTGATTTTTAAAGAAATCAACACGTGTAGCACCAGTTTTATCAGTATGCCTGTCGCAGTTATTACTTAGCAACCTGATTGTAATTATTTGTTCTGATCACAATTATTTCACACAGCTCTTAGCTATTAGACTCCTGTGTTTATGTTGCAGCAAACACCATAAAAAGGCATGTATTTTCCCATTAAGTTGCATGTAAGTACACAAAAAAAAAGCAGAAGGGAATGTTAGTGCTAACTGCTGATGTAATACCTTTAAGAGGGTAGCGGTTGCAAAATGACTGCAAGTCATTTTTTTAATTGATTTTTTTACTTAAAAAAAAGAAAAGAAAAGAAAAAGATGCCTAAAGGAACTGGCCAAACTACATACATGCTTGCTACTGTACTGGTAGAAATGCGTGGTCAGCAACATGATTATATAAACTATGTAAAATAAGTGAATGGCATCTGCACAGTGACTTGTAGTTCTTTGTGTTAATGTTAAATAGTATGTGGCTACTATTCGGTGACGCTCTTATTTTTTTAGTTTGTTGTACTTCAAGCATTTCTGTGACAGTGGTGAGTAATGTTTACTTATTTGAGCTCTGTCTGTCATCAGTGTGAGCTACTACATATTGACAGCTAGTCAGTTTGGCTGACTAAGGCATGCATTTATTTCAAGTTAACAAAAATTTCACAATCATGTCAAGCCTGTTCATCAGCAACGTGCTCTTACTGTCCCCTTACTGTAGGCACACCTACCTACTAGCTCATCTGTTTATGCACAGATCGTTCCATCATAGCCAGTTCCTGACCAAAGATTGCGGTTGGCAAGATATTATCAGTTGGTAAGCTTTTCTCAGTCCAGCAGTGACACAGCATTATCTGAAAACTCTATTAACACTGCTATGTCTGTCCTACTTTGTGATGCATAAGTGTGCACACATTAATAGGCCACTTTCATGTCAGTGTCTTTATGATGCTCAGAATGGTCCACCACCCAAATAGCACCTGCACAGGGGTGGTCTTGTAGGCTTCTAGAAAATTGGTAAATGGGGTTAAAGAAAACAAACTGTGAAGAGAAACAGATGTACTACAGTGCACCTATATGGTAAGTGGATAAAACGATAAAATGGACAATGAGTGTCCAAAGTAAGTGTACCTAATAAAGTGGCTGGAGAGCATTTGTCTCTGCAGGCAAATCTTAGATGGGTGTAATTATCGCAGTGCAAGCAGTGAATCATGGCCAAAATTGTGTTTATAGCTGTCTTACTGAAGTGGTGGCACATGTGCATTCCTGTGGTGCACACTTTTTGTCTTTTGGGGCCAAAGTGCAAGGTTTGTGGTGGACAAATGGCCAAAAAGTGCATACAGTTGAAGGTGAGTGTCTAGATATTATCATTTTCAAGTAATTGTATATAATATGTTTGTTGTCTTATTGAATAGGATTAGAGTAACTTTCTGGTGGGCTGTATCAAACATTTTCACAGGCCAACCTGCAGGCCATGCTGTCATAGTGTATGAGTACAAATCTGAGTAGATGTGTAAGAGTTGCGTAAAAAGGAAACTTGGTCCGTTGATGAAACCTAGACAACATAATCTTGCAAAAAGGTATCTTGCTTAGCATGAGCACTGTCCTTATACAAGTTTAAGCTTTACATGGTCACTTGAACCCTTTCAAAGCTTCCTCAATCGTAGCTTTCTGAGAAACACTGCTAAATGCTGCCTCAGTCATCAAAATAGGTCTGGGTGTCTTTCATTCTTCAGTGTGCTGGAAGTAGATGCTTCCTAACAGTTCAGTTCATGGTCGCTACAGTGGCATAGTTGTGACTCAAGGTGAAGTACTGATAGCTTTAATATTGTTTCTGTTTTGGGCTTATCTGAAATGTCATGTAGAATCTTCTTGGGAAGACATTAATCCTTTTTATATGGAAATAATTGATTGTCCTATTCCAGAAGGACAGACTTGTTGTATTGTCTACATGGGGTCCTATTAGTGTTTATTAAAAATACCATACTACTAAACCATACAGTAATACAGTGTATGTTGATAGACTGGGGCCCAACCCATCATGTGATCTAGCCACACAGTTGAGAGTGTGTAAATGCTCACTAACACACTCTTTTGCACAGCGCGTGTATGCAGTTGAATGCTGACTGTACAAAGCGTGTAGTCACGGTTGTGCTTTGTGCATGTGATCAGAGCAGACGCATACACACCAATCTCACTTTACAGAATTGTGTGGTTTGATCATCTCAACTGTCCTGAGATTTTTATTTTTCTCTCTTTTTTTTTTTTTTTTTTTTTTTTTTGGTTGTGTCCTTTCTCTGCATGAGTCACATGATGTGTCGATCTTGTTGCCATGCACACTGTTCCTCGCTCACTTGTTTCTCCACTTGTTTGTTTCACTCTGTTCTCTGCCAGTCTGTGTGCATATGAGTGTGTGTATGAAAGCGAGAGTCATAAACATACCTGTAGTCTGTTCTTCAGTCTGCTCCTCCTCTTCTGTCCTTCTGTAACTTTCAACCAGCATCATCAACCATATAAAACCCCTACTGCAGTGTGTAAGAGTGGATTTGACTGAATAAAGAACCTTGTGTTTGTGTTTTCTTACTTAGACTGGTTCTCGTTTTTAGCATCTGCTTGACTAAGCAACGTGTTCTTGAGCGGCTTCTGTGAAACCACAGTGCAGTGTGTGAAATGTGCGTGTTGGTGTTTTAGCCTTGTTTTAGTGTGCCGTGAGTGTTCTGTGCATTTTGCTTAGCTGATGAGTCACGATAATGGAGTTTGATGTATTCGTGAGTGAGGTAAGTATATAGCTGTATGTATGTGCGTGTGCAAATACCTTCTTGACCTGCCTGCAGTCCTGATGAAGTGCGTGTTCCTCACAGGAGCCCGTGCCCCGCGTGCTTTGGTAGATCAGAAGTCCTCTGTGATAAAGCACAGTCCCACAGTAAAGAGGGAGCCTCCTTCACCACAGGGAAGAGCCAACAACACCAGGTAGCACACTGTACATACTGAGTACAAACTACAGATGCACCACTACAAATTTTCTGGGCCTGACACGGGAACCAACTTTATGCTGTAATTAATTTAATGTACTTATTTTACATTATTTGGCAGACACTATTGTTGAAAGCCTATTATTAAAATGTATCTAAATAGATTTAAAATGTCCTAAAAATTAAGAGGCAGATGGAGTTCACCTCATCACCTCCAGCAATTAACCTGAAATTAGTCTAATGAAAAACAAAATGTTAAAAAAACCTCTTCCCCAGGTATGATTCCACATATCAGCTTGTAGTTTGAAAAGAAAACATTAAAATAATTCTAAACAATAGGCAAATAGTCCCCTGCAGATTGACTACTGGGATAAAATAATAAAGGTTTATCCGATTTGCACAATGTATTAAAGAAAAGTGTATTAAAAAAAGCAAAATGGACTTGATTATTTTGATTAACATATCAAATGTTTGAATATTTGGCCAAGCCATCAGTCCTGAACTTTCTGTTAGTTTATTATGGAACTGGAGTAAAAATTAATTAAGTATATTGTCCCTGTCCAAAGAAAAACCTCCATCTCCAATAGTAGCTTCACAGGAGAGGCTAAATACGTTCTTTACTTAGAGGTGTATGTCTATGCAAAGAGGTCTTAGTCCAAGTCATTTTGGAGCATTTCTATTGGTCTATTCATCGTAAAACTTCCACAGCATATAAAGAGCAGCTTCAGTGCATGATTTTAAAAATAGGACAAAGTTAGCATGTGTTGGCAGTCTTCAGTGATCTGATCACAAGTGGACATTGAGCAATTTAAGCATGGCATTTTTATAGGCCTCCAGTGCATCTCCACTGACCAGTTTATTGATTGGAGTTCCAAATGTTTACTACGTACTAAGAACGAAGGTGCTGGCCAGTTATTATTGGATCACCCAGAATGCATAATAATTCCAGATGTGAATAGAGCCATGGAGTTTCTGCATCTTAATGTGCCCACACTTTGATTTTGTCCCCTTTAAAACACAGAATTTGTTTTACTTATTTAAATTTTTATCCAGTTTTGTGAGATTTTGAAAGAAACAGCATCAAACATAACATTTCGTTTACACCATTAACAGCTTTTAGTCTGCATTTTTATGTTCCTATTGTAAATGCTAATACGACACTTTTCTATAGGTCTGTAGGATACATTTTCAAGGGTTGCTCTTTTTCTGTGCACAGTGAAAACCAACAGTTTCTTAAGGAAGTGGTGCAGAGCGTGCTGGACGGCCAAGGCGTTGGCTGGCTTAACATGAAGAAAGTGCGCCGCTTGCTGGAGAACGAACAGCTGCGCGTCTTTGTACTCAGCAAACTCAACCGCGCTGTCCAGTCAGAGGAGGACGCTCGGCAGGAAGTCATTAGAGATGTGGTGAGTTAGCTAATTATGGAGCTTAAGATAAGGGATGAAGATCAACTTTAAAGAGTTGCCTAATTTTCAGTTAAATGATGTAGTTATAGGTAATCTTTTTCACGTATTCTTTACAATGGTCTACTGTATGTGTGCACGTGTCTCCATAGGAGATTAACAGGAAGGTGTATAAGGGTATGCTGGACCTGCTGAAGTGCACAGTCTCCAGCCTGGAGCACTCTTACACTAATGCAGGGCTAGGTGGCATGGCCAGTGTCTTCAGCCTGTTAGAAATAGCACGAACCCACTACCAAACCAAAGGTAAAGTATAACAAACTTAATGTATAACAAATTTGTATTGCTGAGCTGAAGCTCCTGCTCATTAATGTTGATGTGTTGTTTTCACTCCCTACCTTAAATATGTATTACCAAAGCACTAGTGATCATTTAGTGGCATTTATTTGCCATGAAAAAAGATTGTTTTGGGACTACATCGTAATCCTAAACTGGAAATGACAATAAGGTCTTCACATCAGTAGTCAACAGTATATTAGCTGATCCAAGAAGCAACTAAGCTCTCCAGCACTGGCCCACAGCAGTTTTAGCTCTGCTCTTTTGTGTGTCTTGTGTCCTCCTAACTTCTGTTGCTCTTTATAACGATTGACTAAACCTTCTCTTTAAATCCACCATCTGTCTCTTGTCTTTTTTTTTTTTTTTTTTTTTTTTTCTTTCTCTGCTCCTTGTTCCTTGGTTTTGTGTCACATTACACGCGGCCCCTCCTTGTGGTACAGAGCCAGAGAAGCGAAAGCGAAGTCCCACAGATGGGGCGAGCAGTCCAGGCAGTAAGGAGAGCCCGTCTGTCCGCATCGAGAGCGCCAGGGCGGCAGGCGTGCTCCTGGTGCCCCGAATTCAGCTGCCACCCCCTTCCTCTGGGAAAGGGGTGCGCCAGTTTGACACCCGGAGTCTGAACGAAGAGAATTTTATTGCTTCTATTGGTGTGTAAATCTCAGCCCCCTCTGCATGCGCCTCCCTGCTTAGACACCACCTCACCATACGGGGAGACGTCTCCCTCAGTCTCTCTTTGGGCCTTGAGCTAAATCCTCTGTTCCGTTAATTGTCTATACAAACATTTGGCCAAATTAAAGGAAATGTTAATATTACATTCTGATATTGACGGCTGTCAAATTTTGTATACATCATTCGCTTAAACAGTCAACTTGTTTTAAAGGCACTGGCCAGTGTAGACACATTATTGGAATTCTGTGATGATCATGTGCCCACTGTGTTGACTCCTCCCCCCTTGGAATGTTATGAGCGTGTTGGTTTTTGATCCCCTTTTGCCAATCCTGACACCCCTTGAACCCCCTGGTTGCATGTTAGAGTTTCCTCTTAGCACAACCTTGCTCTTTTGGTTCGTGGAAAGGTAGGACTTTGGAGGTCCTGGACGATGTGTCTGCTCTTTGTTAAAAGGCCCCTTTGTTTCTTTTCCCCAGCATGAATACTAGAACACTCCTCCCCTGTAAACAGCCTCGAGATTAGCATAGCTTCAAAGCTGATACTGGACTGCTCAATTTAGCCTTGATGTGGCGCTTTAGATTAGCATTTATATCTGAGTCTGTATACAGGGGATAGTACTCCCTACCTCCTGCCAGCCCCCACCCCCTCATGAGCCCCACCTTGCCTTGTCTGTCCTTTTGGTAAAGATGCACCTTCAATTCTACGGAATGTCTTTGAGATTGCACTTCCTGCTTCTGCAGCACCCCATTCCACCCACCAGCTGCAAGGCTGACGTCTCGCCCCCATTCCACGCCTTTTGCACCGCCTTGAGCCTCCACCCTGGCCTTGGGAAGCAGTAACCTGTTGAGGGTGACCGTCAGTCTGGGCATCAACAATGGGGATTCCCCTTTGATCTCTTTAGATGGCAGGTCTGGTTGTCTGCCATTCTGGCTTTCCAGGATCAGGGTCATGGTTCTAGGATGCTTTGTAATGTGACCTCAAAAGCTGTGCAGGCAAATTTGATTGACAGTATATATTTTTATTATGGCAGTTGCTGTAATAACAGTAATCAACAGTATGGCTATGTGTGAACATTACAAAACCTCCTCGTCTTGGAAAATGAGAGTTTGCACTGGGATTTTTTTCTTCTCTCTTTTGATTTTTGTTTTGTAAAAAAAAAAAATGCTCATCCACCATATCTGACGATTCAACCAGCTCTCTGACTCTCTCTCTGTCTTTCTCTCCTTGCTTGCAATGCATCTTGGGTAGAATTGTGGAGCAAGCACCAGGATAACAGAAAGCAAAAAGCTATGGAAAAAGAACAGAGTAAGATCACTTCCCTAAGCACCCAATTAGACTTTCCCGAACTGCAAAACTAGGAGTCTAATGTACAAGCCCTACCAGATCCCCTATTGCTTTCCAAAATAAGAGTCAGCCTGTCCACGGTTTCTCCACTCAGAAAGAAACCCTACAGACACATGACCCAAATGTGAAGTAAATTGAATGCACATTCACGAAGACATGTCACCACTGGTATAACGTTGCGTCTGCAATCCACATGAGGCCTGGTTGCAGTATTATCAGTTAAAGGTGATAGATTTGTAAATGTTTGGACATTTAGGCTATGGTTTCTCTGGCAAGCTCCCTGGCGTGCTCGTTTTCTGCTACTAAATACTTGAAAGTTCATCATACTTTTTTCTGAGTTTGTAATACATTTGCTCCTGAGACTTATTTTTGTATTTGTGTGTATTTAGTAAGTAAATCCAGTCAAAACTGCTGTTAGGTGTATGTCAAGTGCGTGATCAGGGTTAGCAAATGAATTGGAAGCCTTAGATACTAAATCTAATCATCTGGGTGCATATTCTGCTTCTTATATTCCAAATAATCCTGGACACAGTCAGTGATGAAGACATTCCATTTTTTAAAAAATCTTTTAATGATGCTTTGTACAGAGCCGCTAAGCTGAGGTTTATAACAGGTAATGGTGTAGCATTCCCTCGCAATGATTTTTTTATTTATTATTATTGCAAGGGAACGCAATGTTGTTGCTATTATTATTATTATTATTATTATTATTATTATTATTATTTTTATTTTTATTATTATTATTATTATTATTCATGTATTTCTTTATTTTTTATTATTATTATTTTAGAGACTGAATCAATTTGCATTGCATTTTTTTAGAAACTGTTGTTACCTTTGAATTTTCTCTTTCTTATGAAGACAATTTAATTTATCTAATATTATCTCCTGAAAATAAATACATTGTACTGTAGCTGTTTAACGGGTAATTTTTGGTTTTTCAAACCTTCTCATCCATAGTTACCCTGTCATACCAACTATTAAAAGTTGAGTTAATATATATGTAATAACATTGAGTTAGACATTTATATATTTAGTTTGTGCTGACTTTTTTTTATTTATTTCAGTATCAAGCAATGACAAAACTGAAAAGTATTTACAGAATATGTTTTTTCTATTCTTTGTGGACAACAAGGTTATGCACAAAAAAATCTATAACACTACTGCAGTCTAGTGCGCCGTGTTTCTTCTTCAATTGCAGCGTACTGTGTGGCACAGTGTAATCGTTGGTTCACTGGTACACCTGTCGGTGGTCATTTGCAATACTGGTATTTCCATCGTATAGCACACTAATGGCAGCTGAGCTTTGTCCCCTCTCCCGTTGTCTGACTGGTTGGTTGTGTGTTTGCTTGCATGTGTGACTGCTTGTGTGAACTTGTAATACAGTAGTGCTGTTGTGAACTGAATGGGCTTCCTGCAAATGTGTGAAATAACAGTTTCTGAAAATGAACAAAGATTTCTCTCTGTAACTGCCTTGCATTGTCCAATAGATGGCTGCAGGTAAAGACACAATTTTAAAATTGACAAACAAAACGGGCATCAAATTCAAAACATCCTCAAATGTATGGGCATTCTCATTCATTTAACAGAAAATGAGATGGTCCAGTCTTTGGTAGGTTCCAGTTAGGATGCTTGAGAAAGACATGGCTGTCGTGCAAGTGATCAGACCATCAGGCTGCTTCAGGTTAATGATTGAGAGAGTTCATAAAAATTCACTCTTCACAAAGATTAAACGTGACTAAGCTTCATGGCACTAACTAGATAACTGAGTTATGTGGCTAAGCATGCTGGGAAAGGGAAAAGTCTGTGTGGGTTTAATTTGTAGAAACTTTATGGCATGAAGCAGTAGAAAAGTTGAAAATGTTTTATAAAACATGTAAAAGCACTCACCTGGTTCAGACGTACATGCACACTGTTCTGGTCCTTCCCGAGCATCCATTATAGACCTGATGTCTGGCCTGCTTCCAGTCATGTGGCAATGCGGGATGCAAGTCAGAGAGCTAGTAAACAGATGGGCTAACTCTGTATTTTCTGCAGGGGCTGATGGGGCAAAGCAGCGTCCAGAAGGGGGCGATACTGAGGAGAAGAAATCTCAGATCAGTGCAGACAGTGGCCTTAGTGTGACCTCAGGTTCTCAGGTGTGAATTCAGGATTTTTGTCAGATGAGCATGAATTAGTTTTGAATTCTATAAAAAAATAAATAAATGCACCTGTTTGGTTTTGTGCAGAAGAGCGATTCTGAATCGTTGGCGAGTTCGGAGCCTCCTGCTCTGACTAGGAGCACCAGTCAGGACTCTGAGGCCAGCACAGTGGTAGGGCACGACCAACCCTGAGACACTACATGCACACACAAGCCATTTAATCGGCTTTGTTGATTCCAACCATAGATGACATGATACATGATTTACATTATTTTATGCATTATTTTTCATTATATATTTATATATATATATATATATATATATATATATATATATATATATATATATATATATATATATATATATATATATTTATATATATATATATATACTTACTCTGACTCAAGAGATTGTTTGTCTTTGATCTCTTGGTGCAATATCCTGAGCTTTGTAGTTTGACTTGCAGGTGAGCAATAGTTCAGGTGAGACACTGGGCGCTGACAGTGACCTGAGCAGCACAGCAGGAGATGGACTGACTGGTCGGCCCTCTCCTAACCTCACACTGTCCCGCGGTACCCTTTCGGACAGCGAAATAGAGACCAACCCTGCAACCAGCTCTGTCTTCGTGAGTGTCACTGCTTTTAATCCATCAAGTCTCAACCACAGTAGGAGCTGACCTATTTCGGTGTGTTTAGTTTTAGAATAGACTATTATTTGTAGGGCTGGTCGGAGACCTGTCAGTCGAGCTCTAGCAGTCAAGATTCTTTTTGTTGTTGTTAATCAGTGTGCATTTTAATAACAGTATGAAACAGAGATTGAAATTTGTGTGGATTTATTTCCTGTGCTTTCCTTAAAGTGTTGGTGGTTAACTGATAAAAGAACTGAGTTGGAGTTATTTGTAAGCTAAACTAGCTATAACCAGGTCTCAGGAAAAGACATACCCAGCATGTCCACTTGCTGATGGGATAGCCACCGGTAGGAGTGCTGCTGCTTAGGGAGTGGTAAAGCCTCTCTTGACTTAAAGGAGCCTTCAAACAACTGATCCCTTCAAATAAAAGACAAATACACCAGCCTAATAAGCCCATCCATCTAAAATAATTCCAATGCAAAATAATTCCAGTTGTTAATTTAGATTTACTTATGATTTTGAATGTTTAAAGAGAAATTAAGGAGTCAGCTAAAGAAGAGATGTCAGTTATCTGATGATGGCATTGCTGTGAATTTATTTGAAATTGTGTAATGTGTTTATTCATTTACATGCTGCTTAGAATTCGGCTATAAGAGCTTGTTTTAAACATAAATACATGTGTGCTGCCTGTATCATTATTACACAAATCAGGGCAGAATTTGCTGGTGTATGTCTGTAATAAAACAAATATGCTTGAAGTGTCTTTTATTTATTTTTAAACGTTCAAAAACGTATTCTCTTGATTGTGTTGCGTTTGACTTTCCTATTGTGGTGGATATCATCTTTGAAAATCATGGCAATTGATTTTCCGACTGCTAGATAATATGAAAAAATTAAATAAATAGTCAGAACTAATAGTCGCATTGAACAGCCAAATCCGATTCAACTGTCAAAATTCAGAGTTGGGTACAGCCCTAATTATGTCATCTGTAATCGGTTTAATTAATTGAAATTAGTTTCTAAATCAGTTTGGTTAGCTTTTTTTTCCTTTTACATTTCGGGATGCTGCTCATTTGGAGATGATTATAATGCTTGCTCTCTCACTCACAGGGGAAGACTCATAAGCTAAAGCCTGGCGTAAAGGAGCCTGTTGGGGGTGTGGCTAAGGGAGCCCCTGCCCAGCCACTTGAAGATGTCAGTATGAGGATCTACTTGTGTGAAGGGCTTCTAGGTAGGACCACCCTCTTTGTTTCACACTTAATATGTCTCTGTTCTTCTCCATTGTCAATCCATGCCTTCTTTTCCTTTCTTGCTCCTATTCTTCTACCCGTTTTTCTCACCTAACTCTCTTTGCAACTGCATTCACTTTCCTTCACAGGGCTTGTTGTGCGTTCCAGTCTGAGTGTGCTTTCAAAAACTGCTTTGTGTTCTTAAAACGTCTTCACAACTCGTCTGTGTTTCTAATTCAGTTGAGCAGATAATTATTTATGTAATACTGGGGTGTGGGATTCTGTGAAAGATGACTAAGCTAATTCCTTAAGCCTCCTAAAATGGACTGTAATGTAATCAATAAAAGGCACAACCTGTGTTTTCCTAATCTGAAACACTGTGTACTGGTGATTTGTGCATGGGTTGTTCTGGTTTCTGTAACATTGAGTAGTCTGCTTCTAATGCATTAACGCACTAACACACTCTGCTCTGCCATCCTGTCTCTCTCCTCTGTGTTTTTCTCTGTACCCCGCTCTTCTCTTTCTCTTAACGCGGCGTAGGGAGAGATAAGAGCTCAGTGTGGGATCAGCTGGAGGATGCTGCCATGGAAACCTTCTCCCTGAGTAGGGTTTAACTCTGAATAATGACCTGGGATGTGTGTGTGTGTGTGTGTGTGTGTGTGTGTGTGTGTGTATGTGTGTGTATGCATGCATGGGACATGTGTTGGGCATGTGCTGTAGGTTAAGATGTTTTATTTCTAAGCGTGTGTCCGTGTACATGAAGACTGCATTATATGGACAGTTGCACCATATTGCAGTATGGCATGCAGTATATTTAAGTGTATGTATGAATTTGTAGATTTGTGTAATCTATATAGTGGTGGTGTAACGATGCATTATGTTCTTAATTAAAATAAGAACGTTTCCAGTATAGTGAAGTGGGCAGAATGTCTCTGAATTGTTCAAAAAGAACAAAATTAAGGTTTTGTAGCAGTCAAGTACTGAACCCCATTGGCTGATGTGGCTACAAGCATTGTGAGAATAATAGCATATGCCAGTGTATCAACTTTTATTACACATTGACTTTCTACATGAAGTCTGTGATCACAGCCAGTCATGTATATCACATCATTCATGTATTATCATCAGCACTCTTTACATTCTTTACAGATAATGTGTCCTGATATCCAGTAAATGTTAAATGTAGCCATTATTATAGCATTCCCATGCACAGAGCCTGATTCATTACCAGTAATCTTTGAAAAAGCGTTTGAATGCCTTAATATTATCCCATTAAACAGGCTATGACATCCTCAGTATGAACGACTCCTTCACTTCTTGGTCAAAATACAGGCTCACGATTTTTTTCCTTCACAAAGCTGAAAAAACTCAAAACAAGAAACGCTTTAGAAGAGTCCTGCTTTACCAGCAGTGCTGTAAAACTTGTACGCAGTAGCAGCACACGCATATGAATGAGGAGCAGATTTTGCCTCTTCTCACCAGCAAGTGTAAAACGTCTGTCACATGATGGTTGTAGGTAATTCTAGTAGCACACTGCTTGAGACAAGCTGCAGAGCGTGCTGCAGTATTGTAGCGTCGTAGACACGTTCCCTGTTGATGCTGCACGTCTGATAACACAGGATTCCTCCTTTCACTTGTCTGTGCTGACAGGGATGTTAATAATCTTTGGCAGATCCTGCTAAGTTCTCATGTAGAAAGTCAATATGTAGTACCAGAATCTTATCAGAAATACATTGATTTGACAGAACTCCAATTATGCACCACACAGATTGGGTTGATTTCTCCAGTTGAACTTTTTTTCAGTGCCCGATAACAAATAAAACCCCAAACATCACAGCCTGGCATCTTGAATTGACAAACCCTGTCATTTGAGCATAAGCATATCCATATAATATACTCCACCCCATCCATATCACATACTCCACCTCAAGTTCCACCCCACTGTCTACCCTTGGTACTATGAAGCACCCAGATACTTAATTTTGTTCACTTATTGTTCACTGCGTAAGATGGTAAATGCAGTGAATCATTACACCCTTACTATATACAATACCTGACGATACATACATTTTGAAATATACAGTTTGGGTCCTCTCTTTAGTCTTTATTTGGTGTCTGTTTTAGAAATGCGGGGGTGATTTTTAAAGGTGGTTGTGTAAGCGTGAATGCCGTGTGAAATAGCACCTCCAGGCTTGTGTTAACTTTGTTTCAAAGCTGTTGTTGATTAACTGTAGTGTTCATGCTGTGCATTGCCATTTGTGAGAATGACTGTTTTAATTTGACACCTCACTTGTTTGGAGAAGGTGAATAAGAGCATATTTAATATACTCCTTATTTTAATATATTCAAGCTTGTTGCGAAAATTCAGCGCCCTATAGTAATGTGCTCGCGTGAACGTGTTTATAGGTAAGGAGCGCTCCACTCTATGGGACCAGGTACAGTTCTGGGAGGATGCGTTTTTGGATGCCGTAATGCTTGAAAGAGAGGGAATGGGTATGGACCAGGGACCACAGGAGATGATTGACAGGTGTGTGTTTGTTTTTTTGCTTTTATTAAAAACATGGATGTCTGGACATTGTAGAGAAAACAGAGAGACATTGGTAACCTGCAGTTTCTTCTTGGTCCTGACTTTGTAAAGTATAATTATGCATATAAATGTATATAAATATGTTTAATTTTTAAAGATTAAAAATATTCCCGTTTACTTAGGGTTTTAGGTTAAGGTAAGGTTCAAGCTTAAATGCTTGCTACACATAGATAGTTAGGTGGGCTACAATATATATAATATAATAAGGGCATATGTATAACTCCATGTCCTGACATTGTAAATTGTGTATATATACAGTATATAATAATATATATTGGAACATGTATAGAACCCCAGGTCTTATAAATGAGTGCATGGTCCTGAATCATGGGCATGTGTATATGTGTTGTGTCAATTCAGGTACCTGTCACTTGGTGACCATGACCGTAAGAGGCTGGAGGAAGATGAAGACAGACTGCTGGCCACTCTGTTGCACAATATGATTGCCTACATGCTAATGATGAAGGTACACATTGTTTACCCCTAAAGGCTCAGAAGCTCTTGCGTAAAATATCAAGTTATTCTAAATTTACATGGCACATATGTTACATAGGTGAACAAGAATGACATCAGGAAAAAGGTCCGGCGTTTGATGGGGAAGTCTCACATCGGCCTGACTTATAGCCAGGAGATCAATGAGGTCCTGGACCGCCTTGCACAGCTGGTAAGACCCACGCTACTTCAGCTTTAGGTTCTGCTTTTCTAAATCGAGGCAATATCAGTTAAAGTGTGTTGTATATCATTGTAGAGTGGAAGGGAACTTCCAATAAGGCCGAGTGGGAGCCGCCACATTAAGAAGCAGACTTTTGTGGTGCATGCAGGGACTGATACTACAGGGGACATTTTCTTCATGGAGGTATGTTTATAGGAGAGTATGGATCCCATTTATGTGGGAGGCTGCTAAAACAACAGTTTGACTGAAAAGAAAATGAACACAGTATTTTGTCTTACTGTCAAATGATAGTGAGTCAAACATGCTTTCTGTCCAAAGCAGGGCCATTTGTAAGCATCTGGAGAATGCTTTAGGCATCTGCTTAAGACTGATGATTAAAAAAAACTGATAAAAGCAACACAGCTTTAAAGCACAAAAGTATTTTCATTTGTCAGCCTTCGTATGTTGTACGGATTCCCAGTATTGTGTAGCAATGCAAGGTAGGCTCACATCGGTTGAGTGCAGAGACACTAAATACATCTTGGATTTCTGCCTGCAACTAAATTAAATTAAATTAAATTGGATTTTTGCTTGAGTCATCACTGTCTTTGATGTCTACTAAATGTTTGTCTGTGTCTACTAATGCAAATGTCTTTCCATACACTGATAACTTTCCATAAGCTTTCTTATCCTCTGTGTGAATGTGTTTGCTTTTGTGTAAACAGGTGTGCGATGACTGCATCGTACTGCGTAGTAACATTGGGACGGTATATGAGCGCTGGTGGTATGAGAAGCTAATAAATATGACCTACTGCCCAAAGACCAAAGTGCTGTGCCTGTGGCGGAGGAACGGGCAGGAGACGCAGCTTAACAAGTTCTACACCAAGAAGGTCAGAACTAACACAAGTTGTTGCTTTAATTTTATATTTAATTATTTTATTCTTTACACTTTGTGAACATTTCATGATAAATGGACCAATAGAAATAATTCGAAATATCTTAGAATTACCCAAAAGTATGAAAAGTCCTCTTCATATAAAGCTACCATTCTGGAGGTTTTGTTCAGACAGTCTGTCATAGTCGTTCTGTTTGTAACGTGCGATACTTGAACTGTAACCTTTGAATTATTCACTTGAACACTTGTTTGTGTACACTAGTGTCGGGAACTGTACTACTGTGTCAAAGACAGCATGGAGCGTGCAGCAGCACGACAGCAAAGCATCAAACCAGGTAAACAATGTGCACCAGTCTGTAGGTGGTGATTTAAATGCATTTGCAGTGTAGATTATCATCAATTACAATATCCAGTGTGTTTACATACAGTACTGTAGAAAAATTATATTTAAAACGCTTTTGAAATACAGCATATTTCAGTAGTTATGTTTCTTTTGAGACACCCTAAATATCCAAAAAACACACTTTTGCTCAGAAAAGAACTAATATTATAATAAATATCTACTAAATTAATACAAAAAACCATCTACTTGTGGCTGCCCAGTATTTTTGTAGTCATCACTCGATACCTGGTTTGGCTCAGTGCTTCATCAGACTACATGTGATAAAATGTAACAAATGGATGAGATGGGGGGATGTTGAAGACATCTGAACTTCTGGTCCGCTAAGAGATCAAATGCATTTGTTTGACTACATTAATTCTAATGTTTCTTGGTGTTTAGATGCTGCTGCTCAGATGCATGTTTTTTACAGTTAGGAAATATATTTTTACCATTTTCAAACATAAAAATTCTAAAAACCCTATGTTTTGTTTGTTTGTATGTATATTCCAGTGTTGTGTTGATAACTAGGCAACATCATTTAGCTGTGGTCTTGTCCTTATTCTATTCAGTTGTCTTTTTGTATGATGAGAGTGGATATATATCAATTTGAATGTTGGGCTCTCTCTTTAATGTGTCGATTTTTTGTGTAGGTCCAGAGCTGGGTGGGGAGTTCCCTGTGCAGGACATGAAGACAGGAGAAGGAGGTCTCCTGCAGGTCACCCTTGAGGGAATCAACCTCAAATTCATGCACAGCCAGGTAGGAGGCCTACACGCCTGGTCCTCTTTCCTACCTCACACATGCATGCAGATTCTCACCCCCTGCACATACTCAACCTTCCTCACCAGCTCTCATTCATTCTCTCATTCTCTCACTGTCTCTGTCTCATTCTCCGTTCCTCTATCTGGCCTCCATGCCTTTTTGTTCATGCTCTATTTCTTTTTGCGGCTGTTTTCCTCAAAGAACTTCCCAGAAAAGAATAAAGGTAACAAGGATTTAGTGTTGAAACCCTTGCCGTTTTCTACATTATATAATTGTTCAAAATAAAAGATTCCTGGAAAAGTTCTGAGAGGAATAGCTCTTCTTTTGTTGCTTCATTTGCTGGATGTTTGTTTTTGAGTTGCCTAGTCACTTGCAATTATTTGTTGTACAAAAATGAAAGCGCACATTGCACATAAACTGTGTTAGTACTAACTGTTGTTTACTGTGGTACCAAATCCTTGTCTTCACAGTGTGTGGGTGTGTGTTGGTGTGATTTTTGGAATTTATTTTGGTATGTTCTGAGGTAAGATATAGGAATATGAGTAAGCCTTTTAGCAGTAATTGACGCAAGTGAGCGATACATATTTCATGTTGGTGTGTGGAGGCAGGACTGCTCTAGTATTTTTCACCAGCTCGTTGAAAAACAACCTTCATTAGAAGCATGAACTTAAACACAGCTTTTTTAAACTTTACAGATGATTACATAAAGTATGCATTTTACCTATCAGCATAATTAGTGTCAGGTGAGTTCTCTTCCTACCAGTAGATACATTTTAGTTGCTAGTGTTTTAGTTTTTTCAGTCTCCCAAGCCCTTGAACCTAAAAATGTATATATGTATCGTGCCCTGATGATACTATTAGTTTTTTGTTCCATTGCTCAAAGCTAAGCTAATCAAATGCAGCTTTTTTGAGCCATTATTGTGTCTTCCATTTTCATGTTTGCCAAAATCATATACTGCCGGTGCTGGTGAACATAAATTAAAGATGCAGCCAGTAGATGCACGCATAGTCACCAATTCTGTAACTGTGGCCAACGGCTTGTAATTTAATTTACTAAAGGGAGTTCAGCAGGGGTGTAAGAAAATATCAATACACTTGAGTATCGCAATATTGTTTTGTGATACTGTATCGATTCCCTCCTATTACTGTGTATGGAACACAGTATTGTTTTTTTTTATTTAGTTTCAGTACAATTTAACTACATGCAGAGATTCATGACAGATAGTGATTGATTTTGTGTTGTGTTTAAACTCCTGACAGCTAGATAACACTTTTGTAATCTATCTTCAAGAAGTAGTGTAAGGATGAACCACTAGCATTAGCAAACCTATGCATATGGTGGTGTGTGTTTTATGCTATGGCAGTATATAACCTTGCTTACAGTGTTGCAGTATATCACAGTATGTAGATACGTGTCGTATCAATAATACACAGCCCTAGAATTCAGACAGAATAGAGACTTTCATAGAAAATGTATTTATTTAGTTTGTCAGTTTGATTTGCAGTACATATTTGTGTAGATATTTTTCACAGTTACCCTTAGAAACCAAAAAAATGAGTGGTCCAACACATTTAGTGGGCAGCAGCTAAAAAGCAAAACAGCAAAATTGGCCACTTGAGTCTTATATTTTGATAGCTACATACACAAAAAGGCAGTTCCAATCATGATTATTTATATTACTATTAATCATCAGCTGACAATACTTATCGTATTGACCTATAAATCATCAATTGGTCACATCAGTGCATCACGTAATAAAGTAAAAGACATGAATTATTATTATTATTATTATTGTTATTGTTATTATATTATTATTATTATTATTATTATTATTATTATTATTATTATTATTATTATTTATGCCTTCTAGAGCATTCATAGTAGTGATGGTTTCTCCATGCTAGTGTCTCATGCTTCCATTATCATGTCCGTAACTCTTTGCAACTTTTCCCCTGTTAAGCTGTGTTGGTTAAAGTCTTCGGGATGTTAAATTGTTGAACTTGCTGTTGTATTCTGAATTGCTTGTTTGTCTGAGTTCACATATCTACCGATAAAGAACTATGTTCTGGTCCTCTATGCTCTAATACAGTAACTTGAATTAGGTGGGAGGGTTTGTTGAGTATGAGGGGTTTGAAATGGAGGTTGAAATTGGAGAAGTGTTAACTGCATTGTGTAGAATATAGATATTCTGTTGGTAGTGCTTTTTCATTTGTGCTGTAGCTTCCCTGAGGGTGCCGTTCCGCACTGCTGGCGGAGGAGGCATGGAGGGCAATGAAGTGGGATTAGAGCAAGGCTTCTGAAAAAATAAATCTCTCCAAACTCAGTTTTTAATCACTTTGTTTTGTTGTTATTGCATTCATATTGTTTTTTGGGAGAACTCACTGAAGATTAACGGTTACTGATTCCTACTGAAGTTCTTCAGGGTGGGGAGGTAGTGCCAGTGGGTTGTTTTTTTTGTTTGTTTGTTTTTGTTTTTTTGTGCTCTTTTGTGCGATAATAATCCAAAGCGTTTCTCTCCCATGCTCTCTCTCCCTGCAAGGAGCGGAAGGTACACCACCTCTGCTGTCTTTGCTTATTAGCAGATCTTTTTTTTTCTTTATTATTATTATTATTATTATTATTATTATTATTATTATTGGCTTTCCTTTCTTCCTTTTCTCCATTGTAGCTGTTTGGCAGTCCTTAGTTCTTTTGTGCATCTGTTCCTCTTCTTCTTCTTTTTGTTTTTTTGTTCAGGACTTTTTCATGTGTGTTCTTTACATGGGCCTATCAGCATATGGAGCACTTCACTTTGTAAGGATTTGTCATTGTTCAGCCTCAGACCATCATAGTTTTCATTAACATTTCCATTCTCAATATAGATTCAGCTCAAATAACATAAAGAAAATCACAGAATTTGGCAGTTATCTTAGAGAAAATCATGTATTGGTTGCATTTCTTTGCTTTTTAGGATGTAGTATAGCAGCAATGTTAAATGAAGAGACTTCACGTTCATGTTGTGTAGTTACATCTGCCATCATTCATTCGGCCCATGTAAGCTTCTCAGCATGGAAACTTCCTCTCTCTGTCTAGTCTTTTTGAGTTCTGGTAGCTTGCTTATGTGCTGTCTTCGTTTCTCCCTGTTTTACTGTTTACTGACTGTCCAGGTTGTCGTTTCTTTAGAACTGTTGTTTTTTTTTTGTCTTATTTTCTGTTTTTGTTACCACAAAGTGTGATTGAGTTGCTAACAGTGTGCCCTGTTCTTTTGTTTGTTTGTTTTTTCATTTTAGGTTTTCATAGAGCTGAATCACATTAAAAAGTGCAATACAGTGAAGGGAGTCTTTGTCCTGGAGGAATTTGGTAATTACCCCCATTTTGATTCTAGGCCTGTACGCGACACGGCAGTAAACCAAACTACAAAGCGTAATGACACGCTTAGCCTATGAGAGTTTATATGTCTCCTTCCAACATTTTTAAAAGATTTTTAGCTTTTTGTTGGTTGGTTGGTTGGTTTTTAACTTTATTCTTAAATACTAGTCCTCATGGGAAAATACAATGCAAGAAGCTGTTAGAGAGAAAAAGTAGCTTCTGGCAGGTAGTCATTGTTTTAGTACTGTTTTAGCATACCCTCACTGACTTAGTCTCATCACTCGAAAGTGTGTAGCACTTACACAAGCAGAGGAGTGGATATAGAGAGCTGGATTTTTCAGCAGGAGCTAGGATACCTTGGCCATCACCTGGGGGAACTAACACTGTAGAAGTAGCCTGTTACAGCAAAAGTTTTAAAGCTGTTTCAAAACATAATTTTCAAAAAAAAGTCATTCAGAGTCAGAATCGTTCATGATGATGATGATGATGGGAACTAGACAAGCTGCCCAAAGATGCCTCCTACTTTGCATACATTCATTATACCAGAGTGAAAAATATCCAGTTTTTCAAGGGTTGGCATGTCGGCTGGTCGATCACTAGGCATAGCTGTGCCATAGCTAGTGCTGAAGGCTAAACAATGACCTTTACATGAACTTGTATTCAAGTTTTAATGGACAGCATGATGTCATAAGTTTATATAGATCTTTTAATTAGGACTCTGAACACTCCCCTACATTTCACAACTTGTTCTTTAAGTAATCTGGTTAAAGATGTATTGGGTGATACCTGAGCCATTGTTTTATAGGGATTTTTTAAAAAGGGGTATAGCTTTAAGCAAAGAGGTACATGCCAGTTGTTGTAAGCGTAGCTCCCAAAGAAAACTCTTTTTTTTTTTTTTTTAATGTATTATTATTTTAGCATTATCAATATTACATATTAAAACTCAGACACTCCTTGGGTCACTGGTGGGTTCGAATAGTAAGTAAAATAGTCATATTTATAAAATCAAAAATGCTGCTAAATGTTCTGTGTGTGGAAAAAAAGTTTAAATAATAAAAAATACACCTGAATCATCTCGTGGGCCACATATTTGTCTAGAATATTTGTTTCAGTTCAAGCATGATGTTATTTAGATGTCTCTGTATTGGATTGAAAAAGTTGTATTTAGCCACCAATAATTGTGATCCCTGGTTCCGATCGCCATAATAGATGTTCTCTAAACATAATGATTTCACATCAAACCACTCTGAATGACTTTATTTACATCTTATCAATATTATTCAAAGGTTTTGTGAAATTGAAGGAATGCCCGGTTCAGTGAAAATGTTGTTGCTATGGCTTATAACAGTTCTGCCTGGCCCTTTTATATTTAAACTTTACAGCAAATCACAAAGACTTCTAGACTTCTGTTATTCTTTGTGTTGATTCTTTAACCATCTTAGAAACTTCAGTTAAGTTGATGCTGATTATACTAGGAGCTGAGGCCTCCCCCCCCAGGAGCAAGGTGAAGTCAATGAGGGAATGTTCATAACAGTATTGAAACAGGGATGGTGAAACTTTTGTTGAATGATGTCCTCACTGTATCATAGCTTTGTTGATGTTTAAATTGAGTTGTTCATGTTTTTGTACTCGTGTGAATTTAGACTTTTATCTAAGAACCAGACAGCATAGCCCGTTTTGTGTTGTCTACGAGGTGCGGCAGCTTTTGGAGTGATGACAGCCTCATGTATGTAGCTTCAGTAGTATATGTTATGAAGGTATTAGTAGTGTTATCAGCTTTTGATTGGAGTATAGTGAGAGTCGGAGCTAGAGTGGGTTACTGCCGTGTCTCTGTGCTTCCTTTTTGTAATCCGCCCCCTCATCTTTGCTGCTATGAAAACCTTCATTCTCCAGCAGGTAAAGTGCTGTCACCTTTATCTCTTCTACCTCTCCTCCTCCTCCCCCCTCCATTCGTCCTCCTCTCTCTTTTCCCCTACTGACTGATACATATCTGTATCTCATCTTCACTGCCTTGGCTGTCAGACATTTTGCTAAGTTCATGTTATCACGCTTGTAGCAATTCACCATTCCATAAGCGATCGTCAGCCTGGCAAGCCCCGGACCACCGTCACAACGAGATTGCCTCTCTCTCTTCTGTAGTGGTAGTTTGCTTGTCTTCTGCTAACGTTCTGCTAGAGGTCTTTGTGCTTGTAGCTAAAACTGAAATGGTTGCCTATGTAGAGTTGTTTGCTCAGTGGTTGGTTTGTTGGACCACCACTGCTGCTGAGGGGGCCAGATACTTCAGCTTGAATAAATGTCCTGAGTGTTTAGTAAGGTCTTCTAAACAGACCACTGATGCTCTTCTGATCTCTTTCATAGTTTTGGTAAGGATGATGAACATAATGCGATGATGAACTGTTTGTTGACTCCTTACTTCAGTCTGCTGTGGACCCTCTCTCTCTCTCTCTCTCTCTCTCTCTCTCTCTCTCTTTCACTCTCTCGCTCTCTTGCTCTCTTTTGCTTATTTTCCTGTTTTCTTTATTGGTTGCTGTCACTATCTTTTTCTCCCTCTGCTTTGCTCTCACTCACTGTCATTTTCTCTCTCTCTCTCTCTCTCTTGTTTTTTTCCTTTATTGATTGATTGCTCACATTTCTTTTATTAATTTGCTGTCACTCCCTCTTGTTCTCTTTTGCTCAAATGTGCGCTCTCTCTCTCTCTCTCTTTCTATTGTCCCTCTCTTTATTTTTTCTTAATTGTGCTCTGGTTTCGTTGCGCTCTCTCTCTCTCTCTCTCTCTCTCTCTCTCTCTCTCGCTTTCTCTGTCTCCATCTCTCACACTTGCTCATCCACTCTCACACACATTCTCTCTCTCTTGCTTGATCTCATGCTCTTTCTTTTTTCTTGCTGTAACTGTCTTTCACTTTCTCTTGCTCACGCTCTCTCACTCGCATTTTGATAAGTCTTTTGTTCTATCTCCCTCTCTCTTTTTTGCTTGATTGCCCTCTTTCTCTTCCTGTATTTTGCTCTCGCTCTCTTTCTTTGCTGTCACTTTGCCTTTCTTGGTGTCTTTCTTTTGCTGAATCTCTCTCTCTCTCTCCCTCTCTCTCTCGTGCTCTCTCATGCTCCCTCTCTTGCTCTGGTGTCTCTCTCTCGCTCTGGTGTCTCTCTCTGTCTCTCGCTCTCTCTCATTCTCTCTGTTTCTTATTCTTTCTCTATCACTTGTTATTTTCTTTTGCTTGCTTTTTTCTCATTCCTCCTGTTTTTGTTTATTTGTTTTTCTGTTTGCTTTTTTTTCTTCCACCTCTTCCAAACTCTTTTGTTTTGTCTCTTGCACCTGTGATTGCAGTTCCTGAAACTAAAGAAGTGGTGATCCACAAGTACAAGACTCCAATGGTAAGATAAATAAGCTAATGGTTATAATAATAAAGCTCAGTGTAGCCTGGCAGTTAACTTCTCTCTTTTTATTTTTTTCCTATCTTGTCTTTCTTTTTGTTTTGTTTCCTTCTCTCTTCAGGCACATCAGATCTGTTACTCCGTGCTCTGTCTCTTCTCCTACATGGCTGCAGTGAAGGGGAAGGAGGCAGAGGGCAAACCCAAGATGCTGTCCCCTCGTCCGCTGCCCAGCTAGTGCACATTTCTCTGCTGTACATTATTCCTCTTCCAATCTTCTGTCATTCCTACACTATACCTATTTTTTCAGCCTGTAGAATCAGGCCAGGTTCAAGAAGATCTGCGCCTGTGCTGCTGGCTTAAGCTAGAGCTTCACTGCCCTCTCCTGGACAATATTCCTTATACTCAACAGTCTTTATCAACTTGTTTAATGTAATTCACAGAAAAGCGAAAACTGTTCCTTTTTTTATTTTTAATCCTCTTTGTCTGTGACTCTACATCCTCATCCTTACACCACGGAACAGTAAGCATGCCCACAGCGGACCTCTCTTCAACTGTGTCCTCATCATCAAGCCTCCCTACATGGCCATGCTGCTGTCCTGCCTTCCTGCATGCGGTCAGAGGTTTCCGCTTGCATGCGGGTCCAGCGCAAACCTGCAAACTGGTGTTGGCATTAACCTTTGTCCAGGCAAGCTGTCCGGCTCCCGCGTTTCCTCACGTTCATGTCTGTGAATCCAGAGACTGTAACGAATTATTCTGTGTTCTCAGTGGTACCGTACCCTCCAGTCTGCCCTGTCTAAGGTAAATGAAACGTTTAAAAACGCCCCATCCGCAAGGCTATCACGTACATTATCCCTAAACCTGCCACCAGGGAGCGCCTGTTTTAAGTATTTCATTCACCCTGCCCCACTTGCTCTTAGTGATCCAATATATGTGTAGCTCTTTAGCTTTGCCCTGAGCCTACTGTACTAGTTCTGCTGTAAAAGCCCTGTTCGTGAACAGCTGTGATGAATTGCATGTTGCTGTATGGATAAAAAAAAAAAAATCCAAAACAAAAAAAAATACACTGTACATTTCACTGGAGCAATGTTCGGAAAAAAAGAATAATAATGTTTTTAAAACAAACTGTGGTTTGTTGAGTAGATGTGCAATACTGTCTGTAGTGGGTATCGAGAACATGCCCTGTAACGAGAACTGTTCTCTGCCGTCGGGAGTGAAGGCTGAGGGAGTGGATGTGATGAACCACAGTAACAGGAAGAGGCATTACTGAGTGTGTGAAAACTGAAAAACAGCTGTGTTTGGAGATCTCTTGTGTTCATGGTGGGTCTGTAAGTCTACTGATGTCCAGTCACTGTTGGAGGGAACCTAAATATTACTCAATTTGGACCGGGGTCCAGTTTAAACCCTCCTTTTGCGGCCTGTGCGCGTGTTTGTACATACTCGCGGAGAAGGCTGTTATGTTTTAGTCCTTTTATGTGTTATGATTTTAAACAAACGTCCAGTCATGAATGTGTATGTTGGTGTGCATTTCCATGAAGAGCAATCGTTTTAGATGGTTATTAATAAGCCCCACAGTCTGCAGGGTTTAGCTGTAAATAGCACAAAACGAGATCAGCCACTTCAAAGAGTCTCCAAAGACGGGTGTTTTGATTTGGTGAGTGCTGAGTGACTGAGGTCCTCACAGACACTGCAGTGTCTAAGCTCGCCTGCTCTTTCATTCCATCCCTCTTAGAGCTCAGAGCAAGAGGGGGAAAAGTAGGAGGAGGAGGAGAGAAAGATGTTTGGATGTAAATATTTCAGTGTTTAAAAAGTATTTATAGAACCTGTACAGCTTTGGCAATATGACAATAAAAGATGTTCAACCCACATGACTGCCCACTCTCTGAACTGGTCTGGAGGTCTGTGTTTGTGTGCGTTGTACATGGTGGGGTTGTAAGTGCTGATGTGGTGATGTGTGCTGATTTTCTGGGGTTTAAACCAAACAGGCTCATAGTATAATCAAATGTCCATCTAACCTTTAACACAGTCAATTGGCCACAACCTGTTTCCTGTCTGAAGCTGAAAGGCTTATATAGTAGAAGAATAGAACTTTCTGCTCAAATCACAAGCAATAAAATGAAAACGTGTCATATCTTTTGCTGCCCAGCAGAATTTTTGTAATAAAAGTGCTTTATGTAATGACATTATTTCCTGTGATAAACACTGTTGTTGCACAAGTTTTGTCATTAAAAATAAATAAATATATAAACAAATAAAGGTTGACATGTTTGACATGTTTTTAGTTTTAATTTAAAGCAGCAGTGTGTAACCCTTAGTAGTAAATCTGTGTAATGCATCGTACTGCACCACCGACCCTTCTTGCAAACTTATGTTGACCATCAGGTTGTCTGCTGTTGCCTAAGTGCCTGTCCTGATTTCATTTAGCCTTTTCATGTTTTCATGTCTTCAATGCTGAGGATTCACACTCGTTGGCATTTCCTTGTGTTTTTGGTGCTAAATATTAAGTATGAGCCTCCATTTTTTGTGGGGGTTCAGATTCCTTACAAAAGAAAATGGGGAGCCAGTGGCCTAAACGGGTGTTCCAGCAATGTGTTCTTCCCATCAAGCGCCTCTAGCTAACATGCTCGTATCATTAGTAGCGCATAGTAGCTCAGTGTTTGTCATTTTATTGTTTTCCCTATAAGAACTTTCACCAACGTCTTGTTTGAAATTCCCTGTCCCACCCTAAATCATCCTGCCATTACATTTTGTACCATTTAAGGTGGAACGATTCATTTAGACCATGAAGGTAGTAAATAAGAAACTGTCTAAAGCCTTGTAGTTTTAATGCTGTGATATTTTTGATAGAGAGATTTAAGCTATCAAAATATTCTACCTAAAGTTTTATGCACAGAGCTTCTGATGAATATGTGGTACGACAGGACGTTTCAACAAGTATTCTTCTATCTGCGTCTTCCAACAGGAGCTGGAGCATCAAACATTGATCCCAATAAAAGAAAAAGTATAATAATATTGCCCATGTGTGTGTGAATTTTTAGTGAGCCACTTCTTTACTAACTCTACAGTACTGTAGTCTACCCACTGTGCAATGAGTGCAACCCTAAATCACAAACATACAACCAGCTTGTTTTGAAAAGATTTATTTCAATAAGATGTAAATACAACGTTGCTAAATAAGCACTACGTCATGCAGAACAGTTGTAAGTCTGTTAGTGCTGGGCAATATGTGGTCGATACCAGTTTTAGTGTCACTCCATATAAGCAGTATTGAGAGGTAACAAAAACGACACGGTATGTCATTTGCTGGGTTGTGCAGTTTGTTTTTAAAGAATAGTTCAAAATATGTATAGAAGCAAAAGAAAAATTAATTTTTGGAAGGTTTTCTGCTTTATGTTCACAGTATGGTGTGCAGTTCCCTTTGGCATCATTTTACATGGTACTGCAATCAATACAGGCTGTGCCACGTCTGAAATACATGCAGCACCAGTACTCAGAAGACATGGGTTCAACTGTATTATTGCAAACATCCAATAGCATCAGATTATAGGAATCTCATGACATTGAATTTTATTGCCCAGCACTAATCAGTGTATCCAGTTAAAAGGCTCTTTGTTTTGGTTATGCTTTGTAAGACTCACTGTTCTGCCTACCAACTACTGCAAAAACGCTTACGTTAAGACACCAAGTTTAAGAGACATCAAGGTAATTGTGCATTGATTGTGCTCAAGGTAAACACATTATCTTTGCCAGTGGCATACAGCACTGTGCACACTAAGAATCTCCATAAAACAACTTGGAGAAAGAAAATCAGAAAACTACCGCTCTGACCTAAACATCACAAGCAGCTCCAACTCCAAAGTTGTTAAAACGTCTAGTGGCCATACTTTGCATTTTATGTAAAGAAGTAAAACATTACAGAACATTAACAAGGTTTTCTTAGAACAGCAACTGGCTGTTTGTGCATTGTAGTTGCAACTCTCTACCGCTTTCTACAGTCCCATTTTTAGAATAGGCAAAGCTGTGTAAGAAACAGCCCACTTTGCAAGCTAAAGCCCCAAAATTTAAAGTCAGCTGTTTTGCTAAATAAAACCCTGACTGTACTGCGATTTCTTTAAAAGCTATGACATCATTTAAATGAATAATTTACAACATACACATAAAAGCATTATGACTTTCAAAAAAAGTCTAGAACACAAAAATGCCTGATGTGTTGTTACTATAACTAAAAAGCCAGAATTGCTGGTACTACTGAAAAATAACGGCTTGGCACTAGACTGATGTTGATCAGAGCTACAGCAATGCCCCGGAATTAACCGAAGTCTGGGAAGGCCACTGTGGCATTCAAAACCAAAAGCATGACTTAGGTATATAATGCACTATGTACCATTTTCATTTTCTAAAATATATGTTTTATTCTGTTGGTAATCTGTTCCTGTCAGTCTGTATTTTGGCCCAAAGCTAAGAGAACATGGCACTATATCAGGGTTTTGTGCAGCCTGATACATTTTTATGCAGAATTTGAGTATTACCTGGAGCTTAGAGTAGTAGACTGCAAGAGTCAAACTGTCTCCAATTTTTTTTTCTGATTAAGGTATCCCTCTGTTTGCTTACCTCCCAAACTCCAAAGACTTTCTGGCCAAAAACATATAACTGAAGTGAAAGAAGCCTAATGGAAACTAAGCAGATCTGACCATATCTCTCACGTTAAAGTCTTAGAAGAATGCTAGAGTTAGCAGGAGAGGGTAAAGATCTTAACTGACCTCCTCTCAGGAGAAAAGCAGAAAAGCGCTGTGCAGAGGTTTTTCTTTTCAGTTGAGAGGCTTTCTGAGGTGAAAGGTTGTTCTTAAAAGTGCCCTTAAGAGAGGTTAACCTAGCACAGCATGTTTTAGCTTCAAGCTTGGACACCTACTGACCCACTATCTCCGTCCCAGAGGGGGTTAGGGGTTTAGCTGTCTCCGTGAACGGCCTTGCGGAGGATCCGGAGGCGGGACATGACTTCATCCCAGTCCAGGTACGCGCCCTCCAGGTGTCTCAGGTAGTCAAAGTGGGACTGGTAGCTTTTTCGGCCGTGTAGCAGACGCCAGTTATCAAAGGTCACAAGGTCACCTGCGCAGACAAGACAACAGAGCTTACTGACTGACTGACTGACTGACTGACTGACTTACTGACTGACTGATTTACTGACTGACTGACTGACTGGCTTGCTTACTGACTGACTGACTGACTTACTGACTGACTGATTTACTGACTGACTGACTGACTGACTGACTGGCTTGCTTACTGACTGACTGACTTACTGACTGACTGATTTACTGACTGACTGACTCCCTGACTAACTTACTGACTTGCTTGCTTACTGACTGACTGACTGACTGACTGACTGACTTGCTTACTGACTGACTGACTTACTGACTGACTGACTTACTGACTGACTGACTCCCTGACTAACTTACTGACTTGCTTGCTTACTGACTGACTGACTGACTGACTGACTGACTGCTTACTGACTGACTGATTGCTTACTGACTGACTGACTGACTTACTTACTTGCCTACTGCCTGACTAACTTACTGACTTACATGCTTGCTTACTGACTGACTGACTTACTGACTGATTTACTGACTGACTGACTGCTTACTGACTGACTGATGGCTTACTGACTGACTGACTGACTGACTGACTGACTGACTGACTGACTGACTAATTGCTTACTGACTGACTGACTGACTGACTGATTGCTTACTGACTGACTGACTGACTGACTGACTGACTGACTTACTTGCCTACTGCCTGACTAACTTACTGACTTGCTTGCTTGCTTACTCCCTGGCTGACTGACTGACTGACTGATTGCTTACTGACTGACTAACTTACTGACTTGCTTGCTTGCTTAGTCCCTGGCTGGCTGACTGACTGACTGATTGCTTACTGACTGACTGACTGACTGACTGACTGACTGCTTACTGACTGACTGACTGACTGACTGACTGACTGACTGACTGACTTGCCTACTGCCTGACTAACTTACTGACTTGCTTACTGACTGACTGACTGACTGACTGACTGACTTGCTTACTGACTGACTGACTGACTGACTTGCTTACTGACTGACTGACTGACTGACTGACTTGCCTACTGCCTGACTAACTTACTGACTTGCTTGCTTGCTTACTCCCTGGCTGACTTACTGACTGACTGACTGACTTACTAAAGTTGATACATGCCTTTATAACCTCAAGGCTAGATTATTGCAATGCATTATTGTCAGGATGCTCCAGCAGGAACCTGAATAAACTTCAGTTAGTTCAGAACTCTGCAGCTAGAGTACTAACTAAAACCAGGAAATTCCATCACATCAGTCCAGTTTTATCAGCACTACACTGGCTTCCTGTTAAATTTCGTATCGACTATAAAATTCTATTACTGACGTATAAAACCCTGCACGGTCTCGCACCGGAGTACCTGCAAGATCTTATTTCCTATTATGAACCGCCACGTTCACTCAGATCACAGGATGCTGGTTTTCTAATAGTTCCTAAAATTCAGAAGACTACAGTGGGGGGAAGAGCTTTTTCCTACAAAGCCCCCAAATTGTGGAATAATCTCCCAGTTAATGTTTGGGACTCTGACACAGTCTCAATATTTAAGTCCAGACTAAAAACATACTTGTTCAGTTTAGCTTTTGGTGACTGAGCTATGCTTCTCATCCACTGTATTACTCCAAACCTGAACTAACCTTGTTTTTCTTTTCTTTTTCTTTCCTTTTCTTTTCTCCTTCTTTCTGAGGTAATAACAGCCCACCTGTTCTGCCGAATACTGTTGGAGGACTGACCATCAGTACCCCTTGTTACCTTATAACCTCTTCATCTATGTCATCTTTATGGATGTTAGTCATCTGCTGCACCTTGATTGCATTACTGTATCATCCAGATGTAGCACGTGTGCAGTTTCTCTTCCTTTTAGTTCGTTTTGTTTAAAATCTGATCTGTCAGAGTCACCAGCTGCACTCTAAACACTCCATATCCCCTTATCCTCATATCCTCTGTACACCCCCTCGTTATCCCAACCGTGTTAGCATGAGGGAGATTGGACGGGTGAATAACAAAAGCCAAGCTAGGTCTTCAGGGTGTCATGCTAAGTCTAGTGGCGCACTCCCCGTTTCACCCGTTAGTTCTTCTTCTCCTGTTTCTTGACCTACTTAGTTGCTGCGAGTATCTCTAAATTGATTTATTGACTTATTCCACACCCCTTCGTTCTCCTAACCATGTTAGCGTGAGGGAGATCGGACGGGTGAATAACAAAGGCCAAGTTAGGTCTTGAGGGTGTCCTGCTCAGTCTAGTGGCGCACTCCTCGTTTCACCCGTTAGTTCTTCTTCTTCTGTTTATTGACTTAGGACGTGGAACTCTCTAAAGGTAGAGAGGCCTAAAGTACGGTAGTAACGCTTAACAAGCGCCGGCCTCTGTCTCTGTACTAACACAAACCAGAACTAACTCTGTCTCTGTACTAACACAAACCAGAACTAACTCTGTCTCTGTATTAACCCAAACCAGAACTAACTCTGTCTCTGTACTAACCTAAACCAGAACTAACTCTGTCTCTGTACTAACACAAACCAGAACTAACTCTGTCTCTGTACTAACCCAAACCAGAACTAACTCTGACTCTGTACTAACCCAAACCAGAACTAACTCTGTCTCTGTACTAACCCCAACCAGAACTAACTCTGCCTCTGTACTAACCCCAACCAGAACTAACTCTGTCTCTGTACTAACCCCAACCAGAACTAACTCTGCCTCTGTACTAACCCCAACCAGAACTAACTCTGTCTCTGTACTAACCCCAACCAGAACTAACTCTGTCTCTGTATTAACCCAAACCAGAACTAACTCTGTCTCTGTATTAACCTAAACCAGAACTAACTCTGTCTCTGTACTGACACAAACCAGAACTAACTCTGTCTCTGTACTAACACAAACCAGAACTAACTCTGTCTCTGTATTAACCTAAACCAGAACTAACTCTGTCTCTGTACTAACACAAACCAGAACTAACTCTGTCTCTGTACTAACACAAACCAGAACTAACTCTGTCTCTGTACTAACACAAACCAGAACTAACTCTTTCTTTTCTCTTTCCGAGGAAAAAAAAACGCCCACCTGTCCCGCCGAATACTGTAAAGGACTGACCACCAGGGCCCCCCCGTCACCTGGCACCAACCAGTTCTCCTCTCCATTTGTGCCATTTGCTCCATCCTTGACTGCATCACTGTATCATCCACCTGATGTAGCACCCGTACAGCTTCTAAAGCTTCTACCTTCAGACTCAGCTTTAGTTTATAAACTGTAAATACTGTTCGACCAGAGGAGGATGGGTCTCCCCTTGTGAGTCTGGTTCCTCCCAAGGTTTCTTCCTCCAGTTGAGGGAGTTTTTCCTTGCCACTGTTGCCTCTGGCTTGCTCACAAGGGATAAACAGCTGTGATTTCATGTTTTTCATGTTTTTAAAATTCCTGTAAAGCTGCTTTGTGACAACATCGTTGTAAAAAGCGCTATACAAATAAACTTGACTTGACTTGACTTGACTTACTGACTGACTTACTGACTTACTAAATCAATAAAGCAGTTTAGTGTATCTTCTGGAATTTCCATGACTCAAACAATCTTTAAACAATAGAGCAATGTCTTTGACAGCTGGGCCACTTGTACTGATGGCAAAAGAAAGCCTTCTGAAGTTGTGACTCCCCTTTAAAGAGTGTTCACAATTAAATGTTTGGGGTCTACTAGAATAGATTTATATGCTTTAATTTTCTTAAAACACAATATTTGTCTCATACTGTACATCTGTATCCCCCCTGTGTCTGAAGTAGTCTGTTAGAGCTCACGCCTCTCAATAAGACAACTGTGCTCTGATTTGTCAGTTTGGCCAACTGGAGCTTGGTATGTTCTCAGGCTCACTTTGGGCTTTATAACTAAAAGCCAGATAGCACATCTATCTAACGAGTCCCCTTTAATGTGTCACACTTGACAATTTATCAGAATGTATATTATGCATACATACAAATTGTCAGATATATCACACATATGAGAGAAAGCTACTACCTGAAGACACTACCTGAAATAAAAAGGTTTACAGTACTTATCCAAACTCTTACTTTGGCAGCTATGACTGTCCGCGCTGCCCTGTTTCCCATTAAGCTTTGGCCTCTGTATCCGTTGAAATGGTGAAATAGACCAAAAGCTTTTTCACATGTTTAAGTCGATAACAAAAACAACACTGTGACAGATCACGCATAACAAAGTCCTCAGCCAAGTTCAGTATCTGTTACTGATTTGGAAGTCAGTATAAAGCCAAGAGGCAATAAAACTCAAGCTGTGCATAATGCTGAAAAATTTAAGCAGGTAGAGGAGAGAGCTAGCCGGAGAGCTCTGAAATAGGGCTGACCTGTAAGTCCTGCTTTAGTGTGCTGTTACACTGACCTGGCTCCATCCTGTAGATGACCACATTCTCCGGCTGGTTCATCAAATCCACAAAGGTCCTCAGGGAGCTGTAGAAAGGCTGGACCTGGTCCAGTGGCAGGTCCAGAACAGAGTCTCGTGTAGCATTATTATAGTTTATTCTCACCACTCGGCCCTCGCTGTTCACACTGGAAACGGAAAGAGAGAAATGAAATGAACCACAATCCCACATTTATGAGCGCAACATGGATTTCTTTATACCAGGTGAACAAAAGATGGCGCTATTTTCACACAAACGCTACAAATCACAAGTCAGCATGCACATTTGTGGCTCACATTGTCAAATCAGTCATGATTTTTGGTGCGGCTTGGGCTTTAACCATGATATTTAGTTCATGATGATGGAAATATTAGAGGATGGTGTTTTTATGGTGTTCACTGATTTGTAAATTACTAATACAGTTACATCTGCAGCAGACAGTGTCTTGAAAGCCCATACAGACAAATAAAAACTGTGTCTGCTGATGAGACAATTCAATAATCAAGGCTTTTGTTACTAAGCAAACTGCACAGATAAACACATATCTGCAGTTTATTTTAAAATTTCAACTGCATCACTGCATTCATGGGGCTTATTTGATTTTTTTACTGGATTTCTTTTGGAATAATGCAATAATTCTATTCAAAGTAATTATAGTAATTATTATATAAATAATAATAAAATAAATTATATAAAAAAATACATAGACTGTCAGAACTGTCACAGTTCCAGTTTTTTTTTCTCTAAACTATGTGTGGGTTTATGTAATGGCATCCTGTTAAACTCATCTACAGATTTGATTTAGTTTAGCAGTAAACGGTTAATATTCTTAAGGGGACTATTTTTTCCACTGCATCTTGGTTAATTCTTGTTAGATCAATAAGTCAATGACGTAACATTGTTAAATCATTATTACAGGCTGGACCACACGTCTGGATCCATACACACCCACACAAATGCATCTGGAGGATCTGATGTTGGTCAAACATATAGAGCCAAATTCATAAAACCCCTAAAACTGCTCTATGGCAAATTAAGTCCTACAGTAACTGAGGTGGTGAGCGAGGCACCAGGCTCTCCTTCCTGCTGCAGTATTTTTTAATGAGTGGAAGCCAAGCAGAACCAACATGTTAATGAGAACATGCATATTAATGGACAATTCTCAGCACAAAATCTAAATCAGAGCTGTAATCTCTAAGAAAAGAAACAGAAACTGTTTTAAAAAAAGGGAAAAACCAGTGGCAAAAAAGATTAAGTGAAAGCAAAACATTCTGCGCAAGAAAAAAAACAATTGTTTTAATGATGTATATGCTTTTCTATCATAAACAAAATTATTATTATTATTATTATGTTTCTCTTTTATCTATATGTTTGTAGATAACTGGACTAAGTCGTGTTCAAAACCACTATAAAAAAAGCTCACTACTGAATTTTGTATTCATGCACTCTGAAGTCTCAAGCAAGTCACTCTCCTCTTTATATACTCCCAAACCTGCAGTTACAAGGCAGCACAGATGAAACAGTGCTTAAATAATTTGTTAATAACCTGCATTTGTGAGAAAACACATTAGTGACCGCTATAAAAATATGATTTAATCCACATAAATAAATAAAAAATCAAATGAAGTAATCTCTGAACGTCACAGTGAATTTGAGTGGTGGGTCTGCACCTTAGTGATTAGCATGCAGCCTTCTGCAACGTCATTATTTCGAAGATCAATACGGTGATAACGATTAAGAAGAGATATGTCGTGCAGGTGTGATGAATTCAGTACGCAGTCACGTGTGTGAACGCCTGAGTTTCTCTCACTCTATGATGCGGTTCTTGGACTGCACACTGAAGTCGCAGTAGTCGGAGCCAGTGTCGGTGAAGTCCACGCAGAGGGAGGAAAGTGTGTTGAAGGCGTCAGGGTGCTCTCTCCTCAGCAGCTCGGCCATGTGAAAGCCGTCCACCACCTCGCTCTCGCCACCGTGATGGGCCTGCTGCAGACAGTGCAGGAACTGCACCTGGAAAAACACACAAACAGGGTAATGCAGCGTACAGCAGCCTCTCCAGATTCATCATTAGATCCTTAAAATTACTGTTCAAATAATCTTCGCATTACGGTAGGTCAAATTAGGCACAGAGAAAGAAAAGGCATCTTTAATGTTCTATGGTTATATGCTGTATCTTCAATTAACTTGTATGACATTTTTATTAGTTTTTTTTTTAAATATTTATTATTATTTGTATGTGTTACTTCTCTTTAACAAACTTTCTACGATGTGCTTTTGTCAGGGTTTTTTTTTAGATTGATATCACTGCTTTTTCCCCTTTGGCCAGAAAGAAAAACACTAATATGAATACAAATAACATCATTATAAACAGTAGTGATTTTATGTATGTCAATTTGTTTGTTTAATCTTTTCTAAAACTCTGCTCGAGGACGATCAATATTTTTTATGTGTAATGTTGGTAATAAGAGACCAGTGATAAATCTGATTTGCCACAAATGGAATACAATACAACCTTTTTTGGTCAACCTTCTCAAAACAACAGACATTACGCAACATATCTGTAACTATTTCATGCACTAACTTTCTGGGGTTGTTTTTAGACACAGACATCTGGTTCCTATCACTGCACCTATGAACAATTTGACTTGTTGGGAATTTCTAGAGCAAATCATTGCATATCAAACCTTTCTGAATTCTGAATTACTGTAAAAACACCTAAATCATATTTCTTCATACATTTTAGAAAGTTAACAGTTAACCAATAAATTGAATTATTATAGTTTATCTATATAAAAAGGACTCCCAAGTGGTGGGGGCCACCTAACGATTGGTTAAACCACTGCCCTTCTCATAGGAGCTAACGTTATATCTAATAAGGGCAAACTAAATGTGGACCCCTGTCTTGCCTCGGTTGTTTGTTCTCTCCACAGTTTTCACTCTTGCAGTGTTAGTCAGTGCAATGCCAAATCTGGGTTATGTAACTGAATCTGTATACGTGCTTATGTATGCATACCTTTCTGTGTGCGGTAGGGAGGTTGTATACTCACCCCCGGAGGATGGTGCAAGGCAGGGTAGTCAGTGTGCAGGCTCAGTTTGCCTGAGGTGTATGCTACGTTGTTGGCCATGGGCTTGTCCTGCACTTGCCATGTGTGTCTAGAGAAGCAAAGCATAGCGAGGGTTCAGAACAGGTGTCTACAGGCCAGTTAAACTTTACTGTGTCTCTATGAATTTTAGAGCAAGAAACCACAGTTGTAAAATGCTTACAGTGTTTTCGTAGCCACATGAGAAAATGTTATAACCACAAGAAATTGCTGAAATGGACATAACAGACGTTTCTGTTATGACAACATGCAAAGTGAGGCCATGGCAGACTGGAATTCCGTCTCGTGATTACCGCCGTATAATTTGACCCTCGCCATGATGGACAAACTCAGACTGTATAATGCGCAGACCTATGAGAAGACTGGAGTTCCATAAGGAAGTCATTAAAAATGGTAAATAAGAAATATGAATTGAGGAAGGTGGAATAGCTCCAGGAACCTTTTGCTACTTCTCACAATTAAGATAATGTTACTTTTCAGCTGCTGTCATCCCCTGATTAGAAACAGCTGTGGGTGATTATGCTCACAACTACATTTGCCTTCGGAGGTCTAATCCTTTTACAGAACAAGGACAATCTATTGTTATACAGTGGTACTTGAGAGTTTGTGAACCCTTTAGAATTTTCTCTTTCTGCAAAAATATGGACTAAAACTACATTTTTACACAATTCTTAAATATAAATAAAGAGAATCGAGTGTAATTGGCCACACTGTTGTATTTTAAAGATCAGGGATCTATTAAAGTCAGATCTTCATAATATATGCTTTTGGAAGTGAATCGTGGTAAAAACAAAAACAATTTCTGAGGACATCTGAGCAAGTTGTTATAGCTAATCAGTCTAAAAGGAGTTACAAAAAGCTTGGACTTTGTAAATCTGTAGCCAGACAGACCAATGTTATTCTCCTGAGGAGTGGTCAACCAACCAAGAGCCCTCCAAGAACAAGGCATGTAGTATTCTGTGCAGGACACAGTATAACTTCTAAACAATCTCTCTTAGTGGCTAATGTTAAAGTTCATTAGTGCACTATCAGGATAACAGTAAACAACAATTGTGTGCATGGCTGGGTTCTAAGGAGAAAGCCACTGCCCTCCAAAAAAATTAGCTGTCCATCTGCAGCTAATTACATGGACAAGCCAAAAGGCCATTGGAAAAATGTTTTGTGGATGGATGAGTGAAACTGGCATGTTTTTGTTTATATGAACAGCGTTATGTCTAAAGAAAGGAAAATATTGTATTCTAGCTTAAGAACCTTAAACATGGCGGGGGCAGTATCATAGTACCCACCAACTTCTCGAAGAAGTTGAAACTGTTCCGTAAGAAGAAATGAGTGAAAATTTGGTGTGCATGACTGATCATCAGTTACAGGAAAGCTGAATTTCAGTTATTTCTCCACACCAGATACTGAAAGCAAAGGTTTGCATACTCACAGATATGATCAATATCAATAAATGAGTAAGTATAATATTTTTATCTAATTTATTTAATTTGGTTTCTTTTATCTAATTTTAGGACTCGTGTGAAAATCTGATTGTTTTAGCTCATATTTATGCAGAAAAATAAATTGTTCTCAAAACTTTTCAGACACCACTGTAAATATTTCTACAATGTAGCCATATGGTAGCCGTATGATTTAATTTCAACCTATTTTGGAGATCCCATTTCAACTATGTATTATTTCTTCGAAAACTATGACAGAATATTTTCAAGAAAGTGAACTGGTTTTTGTACTTGTGTATGTAATGTAGACTGAATGTAACTATGTGATTATGTAATTAGACAATAGCTCTGCAGTAGAACCCTTTCTCCCATGTAAGAAGGGAGGAGATGAAAAGAGCCACAGCGGTTGGATAAATTCAGAATATAGGCCACTAGAGAATAGAGAGTACAGTCAGTAAAGCCCTGGAGTGTGTCATGTCCGAAAAAGTCCAGACATGTTCTGGACTCTCGTTTTGTGAGGCCACCATTGCCTCCTCCTGCAGTAGCTCCCTGAACACTGAGCTCATACTTTGGCAGTGGTAGAGTTTTTAGTTCCAGTGTGGTGGGCCTGCAGCTCAGGTAAAACTAGCTAAAGCTGCTCTCTGACCTGGAAGACACCATTTCTGCTTTATTCACCGCATCTGACAGCTATAGCCTGTAATGATGTCTGGAGAACATTATCACAGGCTATAACTGAAGCTTACATTAAATTATGAGCTCCTCTGTCTCATCTCACTCTCTCCATCTCTCTACTCTATCTCTGTTTATTTTGTCTATCTTCTTATTCTGTTTTGTCTCTCTGCCCTCTCTTTTGGCAAGTCCTCATGTGGAGAGCCCTTGAAGTGTAGTGTTGATAGTGTTGGACTGCTCAGATGGGTGCTGTCTTTATTTGTAGCCCCTTGATTCTTAAAGCTCATTAAAAGAGTAAGAATTCCTCACTTTTGAGACATATGGGTTTTAAGTGCACTTCTAGTTCATTACCCTTTGGTTTAAGCAGAGGTCAGCAGAAGCAGGATTCATTTAAGTGCAACAAGATGATGTTTGATTTGGCTTTCACTTAGTCCATAACATTCTTTCATCGAGTTAATTACATTTGCCCGATGAGTCATTTTTTATAGCACAGAAGGTTGTTGGAAAAAAGTCTTTGGCTGAGTTCTGAATGTTACTTAATGTCACACAAAACAGACACATCCGCAATTAGGGCAAAGACAGAATGCTTGTATTAAAGGCTATAATGATACTAATAATAAAAGACTTATATATATTATATAATAAGATGCAGAATAACATACTTTTTCTGTATTTTTTTTCAAAGACCCAGTCAAAATTGTGTGTGTGCGTATGTCTGTGCTTCATACCCATAAAAGGTGAGTCTCAGGTATCCAATTCTCTGACTGAGTCGGGCCACCTGACCCTGCTCCACTGGTGCACCCTTCAGGTAGACAATGCCAAGGCGCCTCAGAGCTATAAGCCAGTCCAGAGCAGCTTTATCATCATGGAGGACCTCCTCGAAGTCCAACACGGGGATCTGTAGCCCAGAATCCCAGAAATCTCGCTCTGAAACAATGCACATATGTGATTTACTGAACTACAGTTCATATTACTATACAGCTACTCACACGGAGCAACACTTGTCTTTCATACACATATCACAAAGTTTACATTAGAAAGCCTTATATTAGCCCTAACACTAAATACTGAAGGGGGAAACAATTCCTTGAGTAACTCGATCACTAAAAATCATTGATGCAAATTCTTTGCATCTAAGCATTGTTTAATTCTATAAATTCAGTACAGCACATATATTCAGTTTAGTCTGATTGCAGTGAGTAGGTCAGCAGGTATATTCAATTTAGTCTGTAGTGAGTAGGTCAGCAGGTATATTCAATTTAATCTGATTGTAGTGAGTAGGTCGGCAGGTATATTCAATTTAGTCTGTAGTGAGTAGGTCAGCAGGTATATTCAATTTAATCTGATTGTAGTGAGTAGGTCGGCAGGTATATTCAGTTTAGTCTTATTGTAGTGAGTAGGTCAGCAGGTATATTCAATTTAATCTGATTGTAGTGAGTAGGTCAGCAGGTATATTCAGTTTACTCTGATTGTAGTTAGTAGATCGGCAGGTATATTCAATTTTATCTGATTGTAGTGAGTAGGTCAGCAGGTATATTCAGTTTAGTCTGATTGTAGTTAGTAGGTCGGCAGGTATATTCAGTTTTATCTGATTGTAGTGAGTAGGTCAGCAGGTATATTCAGTTTAGTCTGATTGTAGTGAGTAGGTCAGCAGGTATATTCAGTTTAGTCTGATTGTAGTGAGTAGGTCAGCAGGTATATTCAGTTTAGTCTGATTGTAGTGAGTAGGTCAGCAGGTATATTCAGTTTAGTCTGATTGTAGTGAGTAGGTCAGCAGGTATATTCAATTTAGTCTGATTGCAGTGAGTAGGTCAGCAGGTATATTCAGTTTACTCTGATTGCAGTGAGTAGGTCAGCAGATATATTCAGTTTAGTCTGATTGCAGTGAGTAGGTCAGCAGGTATATTCAGTTTAGTCTGTAGTGAGTAGGTCAGCAGGTATATTCAATTTAGTCTGATTGTAGTGAGTAGGTCGGCAGGTATATTCAATTTAGTCTGATTGTAGTGAGTAGGTCAGCAGGTATATTCAATTTAGTCTTATTGTAGTGAGTAGGTCGGCAGGTATATTCAATTTAGTCTTATTGTAGTGAGTAGGTCAGCAGGTATATTCAATTTAGTCTGTAGTGAGTAGGTCAGCAGGTATATTCAATTTAGTCTGTAGTGAGTAGGTCAGCAGGTATATTCAATTTAGTCTGATTGTAGTGAGTAGGTCGGCAGGTATATTCAATTTAGTCTGTAGTGAGTAGGTCAGCAGGTATATTCAATTTAGTCTGATTGTAGTGAGTAGGTCGGCAGGTATATTCAATTTAGTCTTATTGTAGTGAGTAGGTCAGCAGGTATATTTAGTTTACTCTGATTGTAGTGAGTAGGTCAGCAGGTATATTCAATTTAGTCTGATTGTAGTGAGTAGGTCAGCAGGTATATTCAGTTTAGTCTGATTGTAGTGAGTAGGTCAGCAGGTATATTCAGTTTAGTCTGATTGTAGTGAGTAGGTCAGCAGGTATATTTAGTTTAGTCTGATTGTAGTGAGTAGGTCAGCAGGTATATTCAGTTTAGTCTGATTGTAGTGAGTAGGTCAGCAGGTATATTCAGTTTAGTCTGATTGTAGTGAGTAGGTCAGCAGGTATATTCAGTTTAGTCTGATTGTAGTGAGTAGGTCAGCAGGTATATTTAGTTTACTCTGATTGTAGTGAGTAGGTCGGCAGGTATATTCAGTTTAGTCTGATTGTAGTGAGTAGGTCAGCAGGTATATTCAGTTTAATCTGATTGTAGTGAGTAGGTCAGCAGGTATATTCAGTTTAATCTGATTGTAGTGAGTAGGTCAGCAGGTATATTCAGTTTAGTCTGATTGTAGTGAGTAGGTCAGCAGGTATATTCAATTTAGTCTGTAGTGAGTAGGTCAGCAGGTATATTCAATTTAGTCTGATTGTAGTGAGTAGGTCGGCAGGTATATTCAATTTAGTCTGATTGTAGTGAGTAGGTCGGCAGGTATATTCAATTTAGTCTGATTGTAGTGAGTAGGTCAGCAGGTATATTCAATTTAGTCTGATTGTAGTTAGTAGGTCGGCAGGTATATTCAATTTTATCTGATTGTAGTGAGTAGGTCAGCAGGTATATTTAGTTTACTCTGATTGTAGTGAGTAGGTCGGCAGGTATATTCAGTTTACTCTGATTGTAGTGAGTAGGTCAGCAGGTATATTTAGTTTACTCTGATTGTAGTGAGTAGGTCAGCAGGTATATTCAGTTTAGTCTGATTGTAGTGAGTAGGTCAGCAGGTATATTCAGTTTAGTCTGATTGTAGTGAGTAGGTCAGCAGGTATATTAATTTAATCTGACTGTAGTGAGTAGGTCAGCAGGTATATTCAATTTAGTCTGATTGTAGT
Source organism: Megaleporinus macrocephalus (assembly GCA_021613375.1). Classification (NCBI taxonomy): domain Eukaryota; kingdom Metazoa; phylum Chordata; class Actinopteri; order Characiformes; family Anostomidae; genus Megaleporinus; species Megaleporinus macrocephalus. Next base: position 22,833,308 of record CM038728.1, on the reverse strand, counting down.
GAGTAGGTCAGCAGGGATATTAAATTTAGTCTGATTGCAGCGAGAAGGTCAGCAGATATACTTATTTTAGTCTGATTGCAGCGAGAAGGTCAGCAGATATACTTATTTTAGTCTGATTATAGTGAGTTAGTCAGCGGGTATATAGTTTAGTCTGATTACAGGGAGCAGATCAGAAGGTATATATAGTTTAGTCTGATTGCAGTGAGTAGGTTAGTAGGTTAGCTGTTTATGTTAAGTTATTCAGTTATTTTTGTTTGTGTGTGTATTTACTGTTGTTCTTCAAAAAAGCAGAAGTATTTTTAATTTGATTAAACTTCATTTAGGACAGTATTCAAAACCCAAACAAACAGGAAATAGTAATGTAAAAATCATTTTCATCTTTTAAACAAAAAAATAACCAGGGCTGTCAACACGTTTTGCAATTACACACACAAATGTTTGAAATAAACATTTGAAACACATTCCAAAAATATCCAGACAAGATTAGGAATAAACAGGAGCATACAGGAAAAGCTTAGACTTTTATTGGCAAGGTTAAAACCTTAAAAAAATGATTTAAGCAAATAGTATAAACCGTTGAATATTACTCAATGTTCCATTGCATGCAATTTAGGGATTTCACCATCCACAGCTCATAACATTATTAAACTATTAAAGATGAATTCTAAATAACTTCTATCTTTTGACATGATGCTCTTTTATTATTTGTATTCATTGTAATAGTGTTTTTTTTCTGACAGACTAAATAAATACTTACTGTATGACAGACAACAAATAATAATAAATCTTTTCCTCAATTAAAAAAAAAGAAAAGTAAAATATACAAACCCAAGGACGCATACTGACAGATAAGATCACTTTTTTCCACTGTTTGTAAAAGGAGGAGTTTAATATGTCTGATGGACTATGAACAATGCAGCTTGGCACAGGCACATCACATATATACTGAGAAATCATTTGGGCTCCAAACGCCAGCTATTGCAGGGAAGTTTTACCAAACACAACATGTGTGTGAAAACATATTGCAGGACTGTGAGAGATGAGAGACATTCTCTCTCTAGCCAGAAAGAGTTTCGGGCTCTACAATGTTTTTCATCTATTGTAATATGAAATATTACTTTATATTGGAAATATCATTATACCTAATATTCAAAACCTTCTATAACACTTTGACCTGGCGGAGCTGTCTTCGTCTGAACCTGGAACAGAGCAACATACAGAGCTGTTACCACTAACATTACTGGTGTTTTCCAACAGCCAAGCAATTTAGGAGGCCAGCTAGATATTAAGCAGCTACTGTGCTTGGACTGGTATGAGCACTGTGTTTAGCAGTACAGTATGTACATTGTGATCTATGATCTGTGCAAAAGTCAGAGACCACACTTCAATATATTAATGCCCATTAAGTACAAATAGTTCATTTTTAAGGCAATGTTTCTGAGAGTTATTATAAGAAAGGGTAATACAATTATATAAGCAATAGCTAAGTCAATAAAAAACAAGAGGAGTTTGCAAATGGATTTAAAAAAGATTACAGATACAGAAAAAAGAGACTACAACCAACTGTGCAAGACCTGGTAAACCATCAGAACTTTTGTATAATTTTGTCATATATAATTTTTTCTCCTTATGTTCTTGAATAATGCTGAAAAAGTATATTTAAATATAATCAAAAAAAAAAAGAAAAAACAACCTTTTTTCAGTTCATCATCAAATTTCCCCTTTAACACAGAGGGATATTTCAGCCATCTGGACAGTCTGAACCCTTGTTATCTGTGATAAGACACAGTTGTTGCTGGTTTTCTACTAAAACTATCCTTCTGTCTGTCTTTCTCCCTCTCTTGTGTCTGGCCAGATAGACGAGTGTGAGAGCTCCATACGGCAGACATGAGCTAAAATAACACATAATGGAAATTCGTACCCGTCCCAGTTTGCTAGCCATTTCTTTTTAATTGAGAGCGTGTGTGGGTCTTCTAGAGCGAAGCCAAAACATGGTGGTCAGAGGCTGTGTGACAGCAGTGTATACTTCGGGACGATGCCGGTGGGGAAAGAAAAAAAAACCAAAACAGATATTTTATTTGGCTTCTCTAACTGTTTCCACCACAGTGCATGCGTGTGCGTGTGAGAGAGGCAGTGAGACAGTGAGAGCGAGACAGACAGACAGACAGACTAAAGCCGACTAACTTTAGAATTACACTGTATTGTTTGGGTCGGTTCACGTACGCCATTTACGCACTTGTGACTCTTTTCCTCTTTTTATATGCTTAACATTTTTCCACAGAAATCTGTTTTCTGTACACATCATTACAGGCCTGTTTATTACAGACCAGAGCATTTAACCAGAACCAGAGCAGAAAAGTTGTTTATTATTCAGAGTGGAGACAGATATCACAAACACTTCTATTACTAACCAAATTACTTCAATACTGGCAGTGAGTTTATCAGTGTTTTAGTCAGTGAGTCACTAAGAATGCTTATCCAAAATCTAGACTCGTGATTAGTTAATAAACACAGTATGAACAGTAGCAGTCTGTTCAGCAAGTACAAGTACAAATAAGCAGCAGTGTCTCTGATCATCCCAACTACAGTCAAAATCTGAGATGGTGGGGTACAACACAGTGAGGTCCTCTTGCATAACTGGATTTTTGTACCATATATATAGTGATTTCTTGTGTTCAGATTAAATATAAGGTAACCCTACGTCTGTCATTATAAAAAAATTTAGCTTTCTATGTTTTATGTGACCATAATAGCCATATAATTCATTGTGATCTATAACTGAATTGTCTTTTGTTTGCAACTATTAAACTACAAAGTGGCTAGATTGGCTGATAACCCACTTCATTCCACTCCCTTTTTTGATGCTTTACAAAGCAATTTTTAAAAACACCTCATACCATATACAACATATTCTCTGCAAATATGAAGAATCATGCAAGCATGAAATGGTTCTACATAGAACACATATTTCTAAACAAAACAATTCACTTTAGTAAACTACTAGCGTACTAGTGATGTTTGTTGTAGCTAACATAGATTGCCCATTTGACAACTAAATAGAATGCTAGAGACAGCTACATAGCTAACATACATTACTCAGTGCTGCCCTATACATGTTGGAGCACAAAGTCAGAAGTTTTGTTTGTCCTCAAAACTGTCTTTGTTTTTTCGAGTCTCATGTGTTTGGCTGGACAGACAAGTGTAACAGCTCCACACAGCGATCAAGTACAAATTATTTATTTTTTTAGAAGATATTTCTGAGGAGATTATAAGATCAAAAAAGAAATGAAAAAATAATCACCCTGAACAACCATGCAAAGATCTAGTAGACCACCAACACTGTCCCCATCAGATAAACAGAACTTAAAGCTTTCATCTTTGAAAAAAAGGAGAAAATCAAGCTCCACTCTTGCTTCACTGACAGAACCTGCACACTAGAATACTGAAATTGGACACCTGAGATGTGGCGTAAGACTGCTGACATAAACACAACAGTTTTACAAGTATTCTCTGGTTTTCCAGAGCAGAATACAGCAGGCAGACCACAATCAGACAGAGAGGTGAGTTTAAATTCCAGCAGTGGAGGAAGTCATTTTATACAATGAGCAGAATAACGGGAAACCTCCCAACAAATATAAAGACTACTTTTCACAAGCACAATGTCAGGGATCTGGCTTCCTCTATAAATTTCAAACACAAACCCCATAATTTATTTAGAAAAAAACATATTAATGCTTTATAGCAGATTCTTTCCAGTAAAAGGATGATTATTCTTTTGCTGATGTTTGGAGAGATGGTTCATATACACTCTTCCAATGCACATTAATCAGACATTTAGCGTGAACAGAGGTCAGCCAGCTTGTTGTTTTCTAAGGAGCAGCATCTCAAAAACATTTTTTTTGTCACAAACCTTTAGTTTCTGCTACTTCTGGTCAGTTTTTTTTAATCAGAACAAGATCAGGCTTTTCTTAAAGGCATAATATTAGAATGTAATGGTTCAACAGGTGACCGTGACAATAGCATGTTACAGCATCTAAACGTGTTCTACAAAAAACTAGAGGTTTCTAATGATGACCATTGGTCAATTATGGACCAAAACCATCCATCCATCCATTATCTACTGCTTTATCCCGCTAGTCAGGGTCACGGGGGGACTGGAGCCAATTCCAAGCATCCCTGGGGGAATGCGGGGTACACCATGGACAGTTCGCTAGTCCATCGCATGGCCAACGTGCACTCACAGGCAATTTAGAGTGAGTGATCAACCTAACATGGATGTGTTTGGACTGTGGGAGGAAATCGGAGTACCTGGAGGAAACCCACTCAAACTCGGGGAGAACATGCAAACTCCACACAGAACAGCCCCAAGCGGGAATCAAACCCGGATCGTCTTGCTGTGAGGCGACAGTGCTAACCACTACACCCCCAGGCTGCCTGGACCAAAATCATCAGGTTTTAATCCCAATTGTCCGAATGGTATTTCTCAGCAGAGCGAAATAAACAAGAAAGTCTAGTTCAAATTGTTTAGTGCAATTTATTTATGTATCTGTATGAAGCAAATATATGAAGTAGGGTACTCATATACCCTGACCAGCCATTTCTATTACGTACCTCACCTTTGTTCTACACCCATTTTATCAGTTCCACTTAATACATGCACTTTGTTGTTCTACAATTACAGATTGTAGTGCATCTGTTTCTCTGTATACTTTGTTACACTGTTGTTCAATGGTCAGGATCCCCACAGAGCAGATATTGGGGTGTTGGTGTAAGTGTATCAGACACAGCACTACAGCTGGAGTTTTTAAAACACCAGTGTCACTGCACACAGTTGAAGCTTTTCACACTCTTTATAATTCATTTGAATTCGTCATTATGATATATGCAGTTCTTCTAGACGTACTGACCGCGTAATATACACAGCACTATGTGATGATAACATATGGTCATATTACTCTTCTAGCTGAGAGATAAGATTATCAGCAGAAGAAAGACAGCAGTCATGGCTGCTGAGATTATAAACATCTGCACAGAGAAGGGTTTTAGAACAATAGCTGCCTGGAAGACAGAAAATAGGAGGTAAATGAAGAGAGACTGGAGTGAGAGAGAGAGAGACTGGAGAGAAAGAGAGTGAGAGAGAACGCTGGGCAGTGGGCCCAGGATGAGGAGGTTCAGACGGTGCTGCTCTGTAATGCTCTTATTGCCGTGTAATGCTGCTCGGCATTCTCTCTCACACCGACACACACACTCGCTGCTAGGATTTCCTGGCAGTTCTCCCTGTGGCCTATGAGCCAATCAGAGATTAGTCTTACTTTCGCATAGTTTCCAACTGGACTTCAGAGAAATAATACGTCACTGAATCTGAAAGTCTCTGCTGATTTTTCACTCATAACACAAACACAAAAACGGTGATGAAGGACAGCAAATGCACTTTTTTAGTTACGCTTTTTATTTCCTTTCAATATTATATTGAATATTTTACAGGCTTTTTAAAATAGATTCATATTTTTATTGCGTATAACAAAACATAAGATGTTCACAAAAGCGTTTGGTAAAAGCCAAAAAAAAAAAATAAATAAATAAATGCTATGCTGGTTTGTTTTTGGTCAGAGATTAGTATGAGTGGGAACGGTGACAGCTCATGAGTGAAAATGACTGGTGGCTGTTATTTCTTTTTATAAAGTGAAGGAAAAGAAAAACATGTGCGACCAAATGATGTCCTGCTTCAAGTGTTTATGTGAATGAGTGTGAGTTAACAGCAACAATAAGTTTCTTGTCCACTCAGTTCTGTAGTAGGTGCTGAGCTATCTAAGGGATCTGGGTCTAAAATAATTTTCTCCACAAAATTAATAAATGATAGTTTTCGAAATTGTCTCTGTGTTATCCTCTGGTACTACAAATATTCCAAACCTGATACATTTTGTCCCATAAACATTTATCTCTATATTATGAGACCACTAAAAATGGAAATATTAATATTGAAATATGTAAGCTAATGCTACTGTCATCATTAGATTGATAGCCTCATTCAGAATATGCATAATCTATTACGGTTTATTACACTTTTTTATGTACATGTACAGAATGAGGACAAAAAGTCAGACATACAGAAACCTTACCTGTTAAGTAATGTAGATTACTATGCAGTTGTCTGTTGTTCCATATAATATTTATTAAAACACCACAGATCTTTCCCTTCTGTTTATAGCTTGCTTTGACAAGCCCTACAAGCTCACCAGCACTTAAGCTACACCACAGCTCAACATGACCAGACTGAAAGTGGTTTTCACCTCTTTTAATATTGTAGTGCTAACTCTATAGAAGAAGACATGGTGATTCCCAAACAACTGCAGAGCTTTGTTTATGGTTGTATTTGGCTCCAGCCTTGCCTCACACAAGGAATGGTTCTAGTAACACCTACCTCTAACCTGCTCGACTCCTACTGGTAGACAGACCTTTTTCCTGAACTAAACATCAAAACAGTTTAAAAGACTTCCACGTACTATGTAATATAAAAAATAAAAAAAAACAGAAAATAACTAATAAAAAAACTAATTCTTCTGGTCAAGTCTGATACAAGCGTCATAGTTCGCCAAACTTTCATTAATTTAATAATGTCAAATTGTGTGAAATTATATATTTATATTTATGTATATATATGTACATTAGATGAGCATAACACCGACAACATGCACATATGAGGAACTTTAGAGGCCAAAATACTATAAAACTATTTCTGTGTGAGCTAACACTGCAGGACACTGAACTGACGTCCTCACCAAAATGGTCTGCACATAGAACTGGACCATATGGCAAAACTGTAACACAATATTTAACAGTCACAATATTTATTTAAAAAAATATTATCAAATCCACTATACTGTGAATATATCATAGTATATTTAAGGTATTTGTTTCCTTCTATTAACAAAAGTTACCATTTCAGAAAAGCAACAGCAACAATATGTTTCACATACTAAATCAAGACAAATGTTCAGAGAAGGACAATTCTATTCAGCCTAATTCAGTTCAATCTCAGTTCCTCTGTTGGTCTGTGTACCTAGCTGATGTGTCTGTGCTCCCTGTGTACAACTGTACAGAGCCTTTGCTTGCTCCTAGTGTTGGACCTCTGCAGCTGTAATGTGGGCCTCTAGCCCCAGTAGTTGGCTTTGAGCTGTAGAGCTCCTACTGAGATTGACCTCAATGCAGCGCTGCACAAGCCCATTTGCAAATTTGTTCATAACGGAAAGCATAATCCTGTTAACTCAATTGCCTGATTTCATTTCCTCACGCATTTTATACACAAGCACTTAAACTGCAAGGTGCATATGGAAATCTATTTAACCAGTTCAAATGAGCACAGGATATCATGTTCTGTAAATCTGAGCAAACTCAAGCGGTTTAACAGCCCAGCCATGTAGCTTGAAGGGTCAGTTTTCATAGTGCTACTGGAAAATATAGGTAGCTTTGACTTTTCATGTAAAGCCTTTATAGACCTGTGGCGCTCCAACATATAGTCTTTACAGAGTTTACAGAGTCGTGTCTCCATTTGAAGTGCCAGTCGTAACCTGATTTCACAGCCCTTTTTAATATGAGGTGAATCGTACATACAGGCAACACATAATCAGAGCTAGTGGAAGTACACTCGAGTATATGTAGCTATTAGTGTAAGTATTATGGCATGGGGTGAGATAGGAGCCAAGTGCAGAGATGGAAAGCCAAAAATAAAAGGTTTTAGTAATAAAGAGGGAGTGTGTGCTCACCACTAAGGTGTGAAAATGCGCTATTCGAGATGTAAAAGCCTTTATGACAATGTAGAAAAAAAAAAGGGAAAGGAAAACAGTGGACAGCTATGCAGCCCTGGTGTGGATTCAAACCTTTAAGCTTGTTTATATATATATATATATATATATATATATATATATATATATATATATATATATATATATATATGACCACTGGGGGTGCACTTACAACACTGACCCAGTGGGTCTAAGAACAGTGTGCCTAAAAGTGTGGCAATAGAGAGGTGTAGAGAATCTGCCACTCTCTTTTCCTCTTTGCTTTTCTTTTTTTGCCTTTGTTTTGGGATGTTTTGATCCTCTTTTGATGGGATTTATGAACCTCCTTTCTCCTTTTTCTTTCTTTCTCTTATTCTTTGAATGCTCCATGGAGCTACCGTTACCGGTCTGCACAGGCAAGGGTGCGACAATGACCTGCGGGAGTTTTCGGTCTTTTATATGGGGGTTGTATGGGGGTTTTTAAGGTGGTCAATCAAACTTGTCAGACCTTACCACCTTGGTGGGTTTTTGGCACCCTATGGCAGCTGTGGTGAGAACTGACCGACCCCTTACAGTAAGAGCTATTTGAAGCTTTTACACTAACTTAAAAGGGAACGCTGAAAGTCCTGCTCCCAGTTTAAAGTGATTTAAAGACTGGTAGCCAATGAAAAATGTAAACATAACAATGGTTAAAGTTCTTAGCAAGTGACCATTATGACTACCACTGCCTACTTAAACAAAAACCAAGAAGCAAAACATGAGTTGCTGGTGGTGTGTTGCTGTTGTTGATATGTTGCATTATCCTACAAATTGCTCCTTTAGCAGTTGCTATAAAGTCTGGTATATCACTGCACACACAATTAATTCAGTACAACTCTATGCTGTTTGCACCAGATAAGCCTTCTGATCTAAATGCATAGAAAAAATATTAATAAGATTAGGGAAAAGAGCCAGTGTTGATTTCTTTTTTATTTTTGACCACAAAATACAACTGCAAACTTCAATAAAATATAAATGCATTTTATGAGGCTAACTTTAATCTGGCTTGCTCGCACTGTGAGCTGTTTACATGTTTGAAACTGATACTACACTACATCCATCACATCCACCAAAAATAGACATGAATTATGTGACTTACTCAGATTTCATTTAAAAACGTTACTGTTCTGCTCCAGAACTGTCTTAGTCACCAGAAAAGCATTCTACTTGAGCTTGTTAAACAACATATAATATTATTATTGCTACTCTAATATAAAATAAAAATTCAAATAATTCAAATAACCAAAAAGTTCAAAGCAATATGAATGAAATGATGTACATGTACATGTATTGTCACAAGCCAAACGGTATGATAGAGTTAAAAGACATTTACAAAGACTGAGAACCTCATCTGTATAATGAACCATGAGTTCATTCTTGGCAAATCAAATCTCAGTGGATTCAATCAGTGAGCAGCGCCTGTTTACATATTCACCTAATGTTCCGCAAACTTGCCTGTCTTGCTCTGCATTACGTTTTTTTTAGGAATTCTGAATAGAACTCCAGGAAAAACCAGACCGTTTTCAGACTCCATACTATTAATGAGGCCCAAGAGAGGATCAGGCGAATGCATAGGTATGATAAATGAGACGGCAAACTACAGCTAACAAATGTCACCTCCAGACAGAGTGTTCCCTAGAAAGTCTCCCTCCCACCGAGCCCACAGAGAAAGTCAGTTGCGGGGGCAGTTGTTTTAAGCCAACATTAGACTGCTAACAGTTGGAGATACCATTAAGATGCAAGAGTCTCCTGTGGCTTCACTTTGAGCAGATCCAAAAACAAACACCAGGTCGTTGTTTAGACACTAAACATAGACTGCAGGTACAAAGGGCAAGGGGCCGGAAGAGACAAGTGCCACATCACTGTCGGAGACGGAAACGTTATGGGACGCACAGCTGGCTCCGGAACACTTTAACTAGCTCTTGCAGACAGCTTGAGAGGGTTTACGAGGGAGATGTCTTAACAAGGGCCACAGACTGACCTTATGGGCTGGGTGCTTGTTTAGGAACACTGTCGGACACATGCAGTCCTGGGTTATGAGCCAAGGAGAATATGTTTAAGCCATAGCCTACAGCAAGGCAGGCTAAGGAGAGAGGTTTTGTTGTCCCTGTTTATAACCATGCACAACTGCAGTTGTTCGTCACAGTTTTTAAGAGGATTCTTAAAGAGGTTTTGCTACAAACAAGGTACATTTTCTTAGGCTTGTGGAAGCTGCCATGAGCCATGTTACCTCCTACGCTGCTCATGTCGCCGTCTCAATCAGCATGGCTCATACAGAGACCGGCAGTTTAGCAAAAGCCCTCATTATTTGCAGATGTGTAACCATTTGTTAACATTATCTGTAAATAAACCACATAAACAAATGCAACAATATATTGCTGCCGTCATAACAAAACCTTTTGGAGTGGATAGCTGTCAGGGACTGTTGTTCTCTCTGAGAACTAAAAAAAGTCTTTTTAAACCTTTTTAAAAAATGTAGCAATATTTTGTGGTTATATTTTGGTCTGTATATTTTTGGTCTGTTAAAATGACAAAATTAAAATAACAATTCTCCCAGTAAAAACTTTCCAGTGAGGCTTTTTTGCTCTGAGGTATTTAGATAGAAGCCCCCACATGTTAGATTAACTAACAATATAATTAGAAAGTGATGTTTTCTAGTGGGTGGAACCAATTTTATTAGCAAAAAAACGTTGAGATATGTCACTGACTGGTTTCAGCTTGCTGTCAGAGGTCATCACTGAAAGATTTACTGAAAAACTGTAGGGTAAAATATACATTAAAGACACAATATACTATTTCAATTCAATACAATGTCTGCAAAAGTCTGCTAGCTGTCTGTTTTTTGCACACTGCTGACTTAGACAGCCTTGGCTCTGTAAATGGGAGTTAAACAAAGCGGCCCAGTTTGAGCCACACAACACTCCAACCAATCAGTAACAGGACAGGTGGAAGGGGAGGGGCATGTTGAACACCACGCATTGTCATGAAGGAGAGATGGCCAGGAAACAGCCAAAGAGGAGAAGATCTGATAGACTCAGAAAAAAGTCAGACAAGGGCACTTTAACAACAAAGAGACCAAAGAGAGTCAACAGTGAAGCCTTTTAGGGTGGAGAGACATCTGAGAGTTAAGAAGGCTGACGTTGGCTCCCTGTTTGCATTTTCCCATTCCACCTGATATGGTGCAGCAGTACCGTTCTCACATGTAAGGCATGTGACTGCTGCACCATATAAGGTGGAACAGGAAAACTCCAACAAGAAGCTAGAAAAAGAGAAGCTGACTTCAGCTCTGTTTGGGCTGGACAGGTGGGTAACAGTAACACACTATCGCTGTTTTACAGAACCTATTGGTGAGTATTGTTTTGTTCAGTTGACTAATGTTGGTTATGGTGATGAGTTAACATTACAGGAGCTACTGCAGTAATTGTTTGCCAGCCCACAACCTAACATTATTTGTCTAACATTATTAATGGTATTTGTCTGAACAATGGATGGAGGTAGGGCTGGGCGATAAAACGATAACGATAATTATCGCGAAATAACGTTTCCTCGATAGAACTTTAAGACGTAGTCGATAGAAAGTCGATAGAATTAAGTTCCGTCCGTGTTTTCAGAGACAACACGAACAGCCAATGAGAATGAGAATAGCGCCGCCCCCCAACCAATCAGGTGGCTGAACTGGAGTTACGTTACTACTACTGAACGAAACATGTTATATGTGTCAGTAATCTTAAAATAATCTGCTAAAATAAGAACAACTAGTAAACAGGTGCTGTCTTGCTGCTGTGTTGACAAAGCGCTACGGGGTGTTTGAGCTTCAAGTGCTGGTGTGTAGTAGCTGTACAGTTGTGTTGTGCAGAGCTGACAGAGCACCACACTGTTGTGTTTCTGTGTGAAACACTCCCACAACTTTAGATGTAGGTGAGCGATTGTTTGTAGCTGCAGCTTGCGCTCCGGATAAATCCATGCTTTCAGTGGGCGCGGCCACCTTAGCGACGCATCGACGCTCGTTATGCTAATCGACGTAATTTCGTAATCGATAAACATAAACATGTATACTGTATGAGTTCGAGTGAGAACGCTGAGGCAAAGTTGACTTTATAATCCAAAAATCCGAGCAGGGAAACTTATTTTCTACCGAAACAGAATCGCTAAACGAACTCACCATTTGAGCCGATAGAGAGTCGACTCACCGCTACGAGTCCTTTCCTCAGAACTTAAAGGACCAGCAACAGCCTGCTTAACACAGTGTCTGTGTGTGAATACTGTTTATACTAATACTGCCCCATATACACAACATTACACAACTGTATTACACAAACATACACATACATACATGTGTGTGTGTGTGTGTGTGGTTAATACAGTTGTTTAATGTTCTATAGTACATTTGTCTATTTATCTGAATATAAAAAAACAATTTAAGAAAAAAATTAAATGTTGATACCTTCATATCTCACTTAAAGTAAAAAGGAAATAGTGATTTGATTTATATTGTGATATATATGAATATCGACTGATATGAAAAAAATTATCGTGATAAAATTTTTTCCCATATCGCCCAGCCCTAGATGGAGAGTTTGACTGACGTGAAGATCTAAAAATACAAGTCCACTAGCACAGTGTCACTCGCCTTGGGAAAACACATCCATGAAAATTGGGGGCAGGCGCTTAGGATTACTGAACAGAGTGGTGTATTATTTTGCTGTTGAGTTTAAATATCAACAATAGTTGAAATACAGTGTCTTAACACATGTAATGTCTTTTTCACATGTTTAATGTGCATTAACTTTGCTCTGTACTTCTTTAGGGGGCTAAATTAACACTGCATTATCATCAAGGCATTATCATTTTATTTTTTTCGCATTTTATACTAAAACATTTTAATGTAAGTCATTTTGGACCATGTAAACACACATCCAGCAGTCATTTTTGAAATAGTATAATAAAAAAGATTACAAAGTTTTGATACAACACTTTTTTTCCAGATATGACTATTTTGATGACACAGCTAGTTATTTTAAAGAGGTGTCCTTGCTCACACTGCACAGTTTTATTACATGTTTGTTTGTTTGTTTGCTCCCCCCCAAACAGAAACTTTCTTACACACTAATTAAGTTACCCAAAAAATCTCATTCACAGTAACTGAGTGTGGTTTTCAACACAAAACCACAAAACACCAGCAGTTCTGCTCTGGCTTGACAATCTCAGATCAAGTCATGCCATGCCGTGATCTCAGAGCCATTAGCTCTCCGTGCAGACACATGTGGGTCTGTGCAGAGCACATCAGAGCGCTCCTCTCCAGTTGCCTTAGATCTCAATTCCATATGGCAGGAAGCGGAGAAAGACTTTCCACTCGGGGGCTATCCTCTGGATGTGTCTGCTCACAGACGCCTGCTTCAGCAACAGCAACTACACGTGACTGCTATGGCTCTGATTCCATTTAAGTCTATTTAAATGTATTCATTCGTCAGTATAACTTACCATGAGTACTCGTTTAATAGTTTAATTACATCACCAAATTAGATTTCTCGGTCAATACATCTTGGAAAGAATTCCTGGAAAGTAAAAACAAAACTCCAAATGTTTCCCAATAGGGAAGACTCAGAGCAGCCCTAGTCGGCTTGAATCAACTGCAAGAAATACCCACAAAAATCCAAAACTCAAGCGTTATAGCAGGAGGTCAGGAAATGCAGTGGTTCCAACTAAAATACTTCTTTCTACGGACTTAATCTTTGACGGAACACCTTTCTCAGTGCAGTCTCATTATAAGTCTTGATCCAAATGAGAGGGACTCACGCAGACAACTGTTCATTTCTACACAGCTACGTAATTACTATGTGGACAGACACACAGGAGACTTAATGCAGTCCTGAAGACTTCCATCCCACCCAAAACTCCATCCAGAGTGTTCGTTCTTTCTTAACAGGGGAAGGAATTTTTCAGCGTAGACCTCAGGAAGGCCTAATTAAATCCAGAGCAGAGGGGAGCGGCGAGAGCAGCCACACATGTTCCAGCTCTCATCTAGGCAAAGTGCTCCCGCTGCTCCTGAGCTGGCAACACACCCAGGCGGAAACCTCCAAACGCTGGAGCCGACAAAACAGAGTGGACCCGGACCTCTACAGACTGACCAAACTTAGCCTGGTCTCTGAGGCACAGAGGGGATTTCTAGCCTAATGGTATTTGTCATGTTTTACGGTATTCTGTACAATACTGGAGACTGCATGTCTTAGCCTTATCAAATTGAGACAGTTTTACAATTTGGGACCTTATTCTCTTACTACAGTACCTAAAATGCACTCCTTCACCCTTTCTAGCAGTGACGTTAGTTGTGTTGCTTTTTATCTGCATTCACCAACAATGTACATTTAGACAAATGATCAAAAGTACTTAGCACAATATCCATCCATCCATCATCTGCCGCTTAATCCCGCTAATCGGGGTCACGGGGGGGCTGGAACCAATCCCAGCATCATCGGGCGAAGGCGGGGTACACCATGTACAGTTTGCCAGTCCAACGCATGGCCAACACTCACTCATGCACTCACACCTACAGTCAATTTAGAGTGACCAATCAACCTAACATGCATGTCTTTGTGGGAGGAAACCGGAGTACCCGGAGGAAACCCACTCAAGCACGGGGAGAACATACACACTCCACACTAGGGCTGGGTATCGCCCTAGATTCAATCCCGATTCACAAGGTCCCAATTCAATTCGATTCAATTTAATATTGATTCATTTAGGGATATTTCAGTTACAATAATATGTGTTGTTTGAATATGAAAAGAGATTTTCAGATAACCAATGTGGTAAATATACAAGAAACACTCAACCTATCATTACTAAAAACATTAGTGTTTATATGTTTATATTTACCGTATTTCGCCACACCCACTTTCAAGCGTGGGGGCTGGAACGCTAATTTTAAAGATCGATCTCGGGTTTATACGAATCAATATCGGATTATTCAAATGAAGATCGATTTAAATCGAAAAAATCTATTTTTTAAACACACCCCTACTCCACACAGAACGGCCTCGACCGAGAATTGAACACGGATTGTCTTGAGGAACAGTGCTAACCACTACACCACCGTGCTGCCCTTAGCACAATATCAAATATATAAAATATACACTTTAATCAACATACTATTAAATATTCTTCCATAAATCTACAGATGTAAATATACATCATATACAAGTTATCACACACACTACATGCCCCAGATGTCCACATCGTTTAAGATTTGTATATTATCGTACACACATGCCAGCAGACCAGTAGTTCCATTCATACAATGTACATAGTGTACACACATTCATATGTCATGTGTAATAAATGTAAGTAAATAAATAAATATTTAAGACCCCTTGACTGGATTATTAATGCAGTGACTATGTGGATGTACCTGCAACAAATCTTTTAACCCTAACTGATGCAGTGAGCAGCTTCACATTTCTTAAAAAACAATGTAGGAAGATGCATCTCCTGGTTGTGGACAAGTACTGTGTTTTAGAAGGGTCAAATTACTGACCTACATCAAGCAAAGGTAATAACTACGGAGAAGCTGAAATGACTAGAATTGGGTTAAGCCCAACACATTATTAAAAACTGGAAGGAGAGTGGAGAATCATCAGCTCTGTAGAAGAAAAGCAGTCAGGAAAAATACCGTAACTGACTGTGATTGTAGATTACTTGAACGTGATGGTAGAAAATAGACTGTTTAAATAGACGGTTTATTTTTAAGTGAAAATAAAAGCATTTCCTCTTGTACAATGAGAACTCACAGAAGTGGGGCTAAACAGCTGTGTGGTCATAAAAACCACTTGTTAGTAAGGCTAATAGAAAAAAGACTTAAATTTAATAGAGCATAAAGATCATAATGGAAAAAGGTCACACGGTCTGATAAGTCAAGACTGACCCTGTTCCAGAGTGATGACTGCATCAGCGCAGCACAAGAAGCGATGCACATGTCATGCATAGTGTCCACTGTACAAGCCTCTGGAGGCAGTGTTATAATCTGGGGATACTTCAGTTGGTCAGGCTGAGACTCAGCTGCGTATTATGGAAATAAAATGTCAGCTGACCACCTGAATGTACTGAATGAACAGATTCTGCCATCAATGGATTTTTTCTTTCCTGATGGCAGGAGCAGATCTAGGACGACAATGCTGAGATTTATTAGGCTCAGATTGTGGAAGATTGGATCAGGGAGCTTGAAAAAATATTTTCACTCATAAATTATCCACCAGAGTCCTGACCTCAACTCCACTAAAAGTCTTTGTTGAAATAATGCTAAAGGCAGTCCAACAAAATACTGGAGTGTGCAACATTTTTTTGGCCAGGCAGTGTACATCGTACACACTAGAGAAATATCCACTGTGTAATGTGACCCCAAATAGGCTCTGTTCAAGAGCAGTGTACTTTCCATATCAGACACTGATACAACCAATCAGGATGCTCTCAACAGTGCATGTGTGAGATGTCCTGAGAATATGGGGGTTCATACCAAATCTCCCCAGCCTTCTGAGGTAGAGGAGGTGCTGTTGTGTCTTCCTCACTCTTCTTTCTGTTGGCTGTCCTACCATCAAACTTAATGATGACATTGGAGTTGTGCACGGCTGTGCAGTCATACGTGTACAGGGAGTAATGAAGAGGGCCGAGCACAAAGCCCTGAGGAACTCCTGTTTCAATTGTCAGTGAGGAGGAGGTGATTCTGGCCATTCTTTCGACCTGGCAAAAGCCCAAAAGAAAGTTCTTAATCCAGCTGCTCAGAGAGCTGTTCAGAGAGCTGTTCAGATCCAGAGCACGGAGGTTAATGTTGAGCCTGGAGGGGACCATTGAATGCTGAGCTGTAATCCACAAATAGCATTCTCACATATGTGATCCTTTTGTCCAGATGGCAGAGGGCAATGTGCAGTGTCAGGACTATAGCATCATCAGTGGATCCATTCTGGTGGCAAATTGCAATGCGTCCAGGGCAGCACGTACTGAGGAACAGATGTAGTCTCTAAAGCACTTGATTATGATAGAGGTTAGAGCAACAGGGCAATAGAGGCCTGGCTGCCTCACAGGTGTTTACTTCTTTATAGGGTCTACGCACACAGATTTAGACTGTTTTTAACAGTGATATTGAGGGTTCTCTCATTGGGCTCGACTTCTTGCATAGGTATTATTGAATTGTGACTCTACCTATCCTACTGTTTGGCTTCTTTTATGGTTTTGCAGAGGGCATAGCAGGCTTTTTTGAGCTGTTGCGCTTTTGAATCCAGATAATTTTCTGTGATGGTAATATAATCACTATATAATTTCCATCTGTGCTAGCCTCTAACTTAATAACTAATAATTTAATAATTATTAGCTAATAATTAAGTTAATAACTTAATAATTTATAGTAATATCATATCAATATTATAGTAATATTAGCCAAATATTATTATACAATAATACTATTATATTTCCACCATTTTTCAGAACAGGAGCCATGCATTTTATTTGAATGCCTGGTTTATAATCTTTCCAAGTGCCGTTTAAAGTGTGTATACAAACAAAGACAAAGGAATAATAATAATATAGACAAGTGGCGATGAAATATAGAAGAAGAGCAATTGTCAAAATATCAGCATTTACTTAAATTATCACAATATTTGATATGTTTTTGGCTGAATAGAAAAAAAATCAAACTGACAGCCTTTAAGTTTACATCCCAAAGCTTTTTAGTTTTAAGAACATCCTTTTACATTTAAAACACATCACTAGAAGAGGGTTCTCCTAGTCTTTAAACTAGCAACTTTTGTGTCTCCATTGCTGCAGGCAAGTTTAGACATTTCCAACAGATAAAGCAATGGTGATTTTTTTTGTTTTGGCTGGCCTGCCCCTTTAACTGTTAACACCAATGCTTATTTTGTTATGACTGTGTAACCTGAACAACCCAACCTTGGACTGTAGGCTTCAAATGAACCTCTGCTATCTGGAAGCATTCATTTCAACAAAGGGTTTACATCTATATAATGAATGCTACAAGCACATGAGAAATGGAGTGTGAGTAATAGCAGTTCAGAGAGTAACAGAATCATTTACATCATTGAGAAGGAACACATGGTAATGATATCTGTCTGTGGCAAACCCTGGTCGTTAGTATGTTGCTACAGACTATAAAGTCTTCTATGGTATCACTACTTCAAGGGCCTATATCCCAGTAACTAATAACTATATCTACCAAAACATCTTTAGGAGCATGCATAGCTAATAAAAAAGAAATAAAGTGACTCACCATTGAGGAACAGCTCCTCTTGTCTTGCCTGTCGAGCCTCAGGAGAGAAACACCTTTTCTTCAGCCAGTCTGGCTCAAATTCACTGCTGTGTTGATCCGGCCATGTGATGGAAACCTTAAGAAGAGGCCAAACACTGCAGTTTAATGTAATATGCGTGCTGGAGTAATATAAGCCTTGGATACAGAGTGACTAATATAACATAATACAAAATAAACGCAGGACAATGAACAAATAAATGGTTAAATATTTGTGTGGCAATGAATCAAGACAAGACTATGGGCAAGATTTGTTTTCTGGTCTCACCTTGTTGTTCTCAGTGACCTGCACTTGGTCCACTCCAGTGTGCACATCGAAATCAGTGAGAAGAAGTTTCCGAGCCTGTGCTGACTGCAGGGTGCAGAGAGGGCACTGGCAGTTGTCCCTCAGCCAGGTGAATGGATATAAACTACAACTTCCATCGTCCCACTCTACCTGCAGCAATCTCTCATGGTCCAGTGTTCTGGCCTGCCTAACCCCAGGACTGCCCCTTACAGCAGGTAGGGCTGCTGCCAGTGTCTGATGGCCAAACTGAGGCCCTGCGCTAGGCCTGGATGTACGACTGGCCCCTTTCAAAACTTGGAGGGCCCCTCTGGAGACGCAGCGAGCTAAACTGGATAACATTCTGATTGTGAGGCACCTGGAGTGTGAGCTGTAAGAAGCAAGCTGTCTTCCTGGAGAGACATAAAAAGGGTGAAGTGGTTACATAAGCATTTTACAGCCTCGTTTATTATGACCGCATACGTTTATGACACCTTTGTTACGACAGATTAGGTGCAATAACATACTGCAGTGCTGGAAAACCGAATGACCTATCCAATAGGAGCTCATGTTTGTAGAGTTCGAATGCAGCCAAAAGATAGGCTTATCAAAAGGGCAAAAGGCCTGAAGATAACCTGAGGAAGTTTTCATAGTTGTTGCTATTTTTTAATAACACTACATAATAAAAAATTTAAATGCATAATGTTTTGGCCCACAACCAAGTGAAATATAACAGTGCTGCTATTATCGAAGATAAAAAGATAATTCCAGCCTTCTAACCAACATCCAAAATGCGAACATGTCACTGACCTCTACAGATAACAATCCACGTAACTCTCATCACCACTTGGCCTACATACCCCCCCCCCACTTTACACAAGTGACTGTCTAGGCACAACCTTTCGTGTTGTTTTGCACGTTCTGCCAACAACACCGACCACAGGAATGAACCTGGATTGTTATTATCTGGATTATATTCAAAGTAGGTACTTTTACTGTATTACATATTGTCTTTATACATATTTAAAAATATATTTCATTTATGGCAAGCTGGTTAGAAATACAGACATCCCATCTTCATCACTAGTTATCCTACTAATTTCTTAAATACCATCAACAGCACTTTTCATTTTGGTTTGATGAATCATTAATGAACCAAACCATGTACTAAATAGCACTATAAGTAACACTGGGCTTCCTCAAGGACAAATTTGGAAATAGATAAAATTATTGCATTAATATTATTTCTATTTATTGCAACATTTGTGCTTTTCCTAAACAAATAAATGCTTACCGCTTGGATAAATACCGCTTTATTACCATTTTCTCAGGTAAGTAACATTTTTGCAGAGTACTGCATATATATTTGAAGACCACGGTTCAAATGAAAGGTCTTGCTGAAGAGAAGTAATCCAAGCTCTGCGTAGAACAAACTTAAATATGGCATTTCTCTGTAAATTATAGTGCAAAAAAAGTTTACTGAGTTTAACATATTAGGAAAAAAAACCATAAAATTTAAAGTTGGTCTTTTTCACAAACTAACAGCAATTGTGCATTATGTTTGTTGCTTGTACTTTCACTTATATGAACTCATATTCACAGATCCATATATACAAGTATAATTGTGTGTGTGGGGGGGGGGGGGAACAAATACATTCAGAGTGTTTTGATGTGAAATGTTTTATTTTAGAGAAACTTATCAACATTAGACATTACAGTGGTGGTGATAAAAGCCAGGGGTTAAAACTCTATAACACAAATCTAGCCTTTATATTTAGTATCAGAAGTGAATGCAATGTTATATGTAATGTTAATAACAGCATAACTGTCATAAATTTGAAAAAAAAAAAAACGACACACATTTTGGGGACTACGTTGCATCACAACACTGTAAATCATGGACCGAAAACTATCACAAAACAATCTGGCATAAACACTTCATGTAGTAACTTTGGTTACTACCAGCGCCACTGAACTAACCCAACCAAATGAGCTTCTCTAGAGCAGAGCACTTCTTGATAAACGCTTCTGACCAACACTGTTTACATTTCAAAGATTAAATTTTGAAAACACAAGGTTATGGTTATTATTATTATTATTATTATGCACATATGCTTCTTATGAGTTACTTATGTATCACTGAGTTAACTAAATGTCTAGTAAATGTCTGGTAAATGACCCCCGTCAGCAGGACCTGAGGTGAAGCACATCATCAGCAGCGTCCAAAGGTGAAAACTGAAACATTCATATCTACAAAGATCTCAGTCAGGAAGCGACACTGGCCAATAACCGAGGCTCGCTGGGTGCAGATACAGCCTATCAGTCCGGTATCAGGTTCGTGCTCTCACGTTCGCTGTCCACGGTGGACACAGGTCACACCGCCCGGCCGCTCTTTGGAGCAGTGACGTCACTCTGGCGTCAGAGCACTGTGGCGTGTAAGCGACTGCCTGAATGGCGCGCGCCCAGAAGTGGGTGAAAGGTTACAGCCTCCTTCTCTCGGCTACTGTGTCTCTCCCCGAGTCCCCTACAGCCTACATGTTTCTGTTCCACTAACTTACATGTTTCACAGATAATTAATCCGACGTTTCAGCTCTCTGTAGAAACGAGCGCGGACGCGGAGAGTAGGAGTCATGGTGTAAAGAGTAATATAATAGAATTTCATGCTAGCTAACCGGTTAGCCTCTCGACGCGACCGGGCTGTCACTGCTAATAACAACAACACCGCTGTGGACTAAAATAAACCTCTGCCGTGTGCATGCGTGCTCTCACAGCAGGGTACGGCTAAAAAGAGGGAATAAAGCCCGCGGTGAGGCTGAACTTACCGGCGGTGCGGCAGAGCGGCGGAGGCGGTGTTATTTGGGCATGAGCGTTTATATTGAGACCAGCGTGAGAAGCGGAGCGGAGCTGAAGGAGGAAGTAGGGGAAAGGTCAGAGCCGAGCGGCGCGCCAAGGCCTTACTGATAAAAGGTAATCCCTAGAAAGTGAAACTAAAAACCCGTGCAATTTATAATCCGATCAATTTAAACCTATTAGTCTCTGGTTTAAATGTGATCACACCCACGTGCATCAGCAATAACATTAAAATACTTCCTTGTATCTACACCTGTCTATTTTATCAGCTCCACTCATCATTTAGGTGCTCTTTGAAGTTCTACAATTACAAACTGTGGTCCATCTGTTTCTCTACGTGTTTTGCCACCCGTGAAGACCCCACAGGACCACCACAGAGAAGGTATTATTTGGGTGGTGGGTCATTCTCAGCACTGCAATGACACTGGCTTGGTGGTTATGTTGTTAGTGTATTCAAGGATTTAAGGAGACTGTCTTTCGCAAGACATGTAAGTACCCAAGGTCCCAGTTCCCCCCAAATACAAATATCCAGAAATACAATAAATAAAATATGAATATAAAAAATAGAAGCAACATGGATCACGGGTGTAAAGGTATAAAGTGTAGTGGTATGGATAGCAGAAATGACCTGGATAAAGTGACCAAGTGTGGGTAAAGTGTTTTGTGTTGTGCTGGTGTGAGTGGATCAGACACAGCAGTGCTGCCTGACTTTTTTAAACACTGTGTACTCACTGCCCACTTTATTAGACACGGCATCTATAAGGTTTACCAACAACTACCATCATATTTAAAAAATATATAACTTTTTGCCTTATTAGAAATGTAGAGTGAATCATTACGTTAGAAGCCTGTCAAATAACCATTGTGGAAAGCAAATAAGTAAATTTACACATGCTGTAGTTCTAGCATTTTTGTCTACTCATATGTATTTTCTGAATTTCACTGATATAGCAGCTCAATTCTAATTCTTCAGGTTAAAAAGTGCTCCCTCCTTTGAAAAGCTATAACCTGTATTTGGATCAGGCTAAAAATAGACAGGGCTGCTTTGTGAACTCATTCAACTCATCGGCATTTGACACTGTCTTACTGTGGGCATACCTTTTGCTAATAATACTTATATATATATATATACTTTTGTACACTTACTTTAGTAAAGCTTAAATTGCAAAGCTTTTACTTATCATTTAACAGTTTTAAGATCTGTTATTTCACTTGTTTGAGTGTTTTTAAAACATGTTGAACTGCAGCATAGAGGATACAAATTCAAACTACTATGCAGCGCCTTTCAACACACCTCTAGCCTAAATAGCTAAAACGCTATGATATAGCCTAAAATCGGCACTTGCTGCTCATTCAACACTTCTCAGCCTTGACCGTTTGCTAGTTTATCAGAAGAAGGTGCTGTACGTGGCTGCCAGAATTTGGGAAGTATGCCTCTCCTTTAACACACAGGTTCAACACTGTGAAACTAGTGGGAGTTACAGCGGACCACGCAGAAAAAGGGTGGGGTCGCTTTAGTCCTATATCCTGATTGGTTCAGTCCATTGTCTATATTAAAGGGCCAATGGGTGGCACCCTCTAAATTGTGGGCTGGTCACTTAAAAAAAAGGGAAGAAAAAAAAATCCAACAGCATCTGTCGGCTCACTGGGCAAATGCCCGGTATGCCAGATTACCAGCCCAGCCCTGCCCACAAGGTAGTAAAGTCAGAGGTGATAGCTCAGCTGTGGCTGCACACTTCGTGTTCTTTGAGCCCTTCATCAGTGGTGACAGGACACTGCCCACAGGACACTGCCCACAGGACACTTTAGGCTGGATAGCTTTGGTTGGTGGACTATTCTCAGTCCAGCAGTGACACTTCAGCATATAAACACTCCAGCATCCAGCATCACTGTGACGGTGTCTGATCCACTTGTACCAGCATGACAAACACTAACACCACCACATCGGTGTCACTGTGGTACTGGAAATGATCCACCACACAAATAATACATCTGTGGTGGTCCTGTGGAAGATCTTAAGAGCTGATGAATGGGGTAATGTGGTGTAGACCCTTGTTGGCCACATAAAAAAAATATTTTTTTGAGTTAACTTAAGGACACTGTGCTTCACCACTGCCCCATTACCTCATTCATCAGTGGTCAGGACCACCATTGAGGAGGGGGTATTTTGTTGGGGATATCACTGAGCTGCTGCAGACCTTCATCAGTTGTTTCCTGCTACAGGATGCTGTTGGCTGGAACCTGAGGAAATCTGTGCACATCAGCTGGTTTACAAACATCCAGCTTGTTGAAAAGCTGCAGTGTTGTAATCCTTGTGATGTAACTAGCCTTTTATCAGAGTGAGATAATATCTTGTGCCAGTCCGGTGACCAGCCAGATATGAACTTGTGTAGGCCTTTATTGTGAATTTATTTCAGCAGCTTGTACTGGTATCACATTTTATGACAGTGTTTTGTAATGTTACATCATCATGTGCCCTCTCCCTCTCTCTTTCTCTCTCTTTCTCTCTCTTTCTCTCTCTCACACAGACACACGCGCACACACATACACATGCACCCTCAGGCAGTGCCCTGTGGCCTAGAAATGGAGAGCTCACTGTGACCACTTCCACAATTGCCCTAAAACAAACATTTATGGGGGGAAACACCCAGACTGTCTGGGGAAGCAGAGAACAGCAGCTGTTAGCATGACTGCATTCCCACGAGTTAAACCCATACCCAAGCACCTGTACGGGCTTATGGAAAAGAGTTGCAGCTGCTGTCTATCTGTTGCTCTCTATTAAGCCTTGCATATTCCTACATGCATCATAAACTGATTTGAGAAGGTGCTGCTGTGAAATCCCTGTTTTTCTAATTTAAAACGTGTTCTCGGGCTTTGGATGTAATCTCTGGCCTTTGACGAAACTGCCTGTTTTCAGATGCTGCCTTGGCCTACGTTTGCTGGGAGATTTCGCAGAAGGAATACAAACATGTGTGTGTGTGTAGCTCAGTTTATATAAGTATATATGCACTGTATGATGCACTGTAGAGAAACTTGCAGAGTCAGATTTCTTCATAGCGGTGATAGGAATCAGATTTAGAGATCTCTGCAAGACAGGTTGTGGCCTGTGTTAAATGTTATATAGCCCCCCTTCCCCATACTGCATATTACTAGTTGAACTGAATGGACATATACTGAACTATAATCTATAATCTGTGTATTTGAATACAATAATTAGGACCTTGCAGTAAAGAGAGAGGAGATAGCATTGCCTGACCTAAGTACCTCTGCTTGCTTTGTGTCTGTTGTAAGTGGGTGTGTACAGTGATGATATGATATGATATTGATATGATATGATAGTTATGATAACTCTGTGCTTAGTACAAACTACAAAGAGACATATTGTGGGCCAGTTTGACCAAATAGCCACTTTCTGGCTGTTGCTGCTCTAAAAGGTCATGATACACAGACATAATGGACCCAATAAAAAGTCTCCTTGGGGACTATGCATTCAGACCCTCTTAGTACAGGCTTAACCCACCTATCTATGACTTTCTAGACACCTATCTATGACTATTGTTATCTGAAATAGCCTAAATGGGCCTAGCCTACACATGTTTTCTTGGTTAATATGTAATGTTTATAATAAAATTAATATGAAATTAGTGGTAAATATTTATATATTTATATTTATATATATATATATATATATATATATATATATATATATATATATATATATATATATATACATACATACAGTGCCTTGAATGTGCCTCATCATTAAAAAATAGATTCTGTTCCCTCCTAAAGACAAATCAAATAAAAACATTGATAAATGTCAGAATAATTAGTAGGTTTTAAAAGAAATGTCTTTATATGAATGATTGGTAAATAAGGCCCAATATTTCTGGCATCAGGCAGCATATATTACATTTCAGCTGTGGATGTCTGGTTCCTATAACCACCAACTTGGAGAGTTTCTCACAATGGAGTATTTCACATTAAATCACTCTGAATGACTTGTCTTGCATCTAAGTGATGATATTATGCAGAGAAAATAAATGGAATTCCCATTTAAGTCCTGGTTTCTGTCCGAATTCAGTTCAATTTAGTGTCTTCATAGTATTGCCAAAGTCTCCCTCTCTTTCCTGCTCTCCCTAAAAGAAAGAAGAATGTGTGAATTGTCCAGTAGTGTGCGTGTGACCTTGTGTGGCGTGTGTCTGACTAGTAAACTGTCTTCTTCACTGCCTAATAAGTAATCTGCCTTGCTTGTCCTTGTCTCCGTCTGTGTGTCACGTTTAAAAACAGCCCCGAAAGCGCTTCAACATCAAAACACACACGAACATCCGTCTTCAAAGATTTTTATTACATAGTGGAACAAACTCAACCTCTCAGGAATGCAGCTCCACATGGTAAAAGGTCTGAAGTCCAATATTCCTGCCCGCAGTTATCTTTGGTTGGTCTGAGGATACGTCATCCTCAGTCTCCTTCCCTCGCAACGTCTCCGGGAATAATTACAAGAATATATTCTTCCTGCAGCATCTCATAACATGAATAACACACAATGAAGCTGTTCCACCACTCCATAAAAATATAGAACCTCACTCACAGTGTGACAATTAAGATGCATATATAACATATTCAAATGTACAGATTTCCCTTGGACATACTTAAAATGAGTCCATAAGTCGAAATACATTTTTCCTCCTCTGATATAATAATAATAATAATAATAATAATAATAATAATAATAATAATAATAATAATAAATGCTGTTTTACATAATAGATTTAAGCTATGTTTCAGGAGGACAGTCAGACTGAATGAACTGTTGCTCTTGACAGAATGTTCTTGAGAACTGACACTGAAGACAGATTATAGTTTTTAATGGTGCATATTCTAAATCGTCATGCACTGGGTTTATTTTTTTAAATACATATATAACTTAATTTTACGGCATTTGCTTTTATCCTTCTCAGCCCCATGACGAAACGCTTAAAAATATATATATATATATATATATATATATATATATATATATATATATATTTTTTTTTTTTTTTTTTTTTTTTTCTTTCAGTGTCTAGTGTACTTGGCATTTGGAATGTGGAGTTTATGCACTTTGGGCATCAGATGTACTGACGTCATATATTTCGTTCATGTGGAAGCTATGCGTCATACACCAAAAAACACTATATCTTTTTTCTTTACGTTTTTGAGAAACACATATTTAAAACATGCACCATAAAACTATGTTCCATCTGTTTTTTATGTTATTTTATATTGTTTTTTTGCAGAATATGAACACATGAATTCAAGTACTGTACATTTCTTGGCCGAGTGCTAGTAAAAGTTAACACCCATTACTATCTCCACATGCTGACTAATGCCTGAACTCTTCTCACGGCCAAAGGTGCTCAGACCTTTGCTGCAACTGATTCTGTCAGAATGACTAAGCACCAAGAGCTGAATATGGAAGCGCATAAGGGCGGTTCGCCTGTTCGGTGTCCAGGCAGTGGACTGAACTTTGCGCTAAACAGCGGCGTTCAATTTCACCAGATACCCGAGTAATGTAGCTGATGCAGACGTGCACATCAGGTCCCCCAGATCAAAATATGTCACATCAGCACAAATACTGCTAAAGTAAACTTGGGAATAATTGTGGTGCTGATGTGAGATATTTCATTCATCCGGAAACCCATGCAGACATTTGCACCAGGCGACTTTATAGCAGGAATGCGTAAAAAATACAAACAAAATGCACCTTCTCCTCCTATCAGCCCCTCTCGGTTAAAGCGCGTGCCCGTCCGCGCGCATGCAGGCATGAGTGTGCGTGCGCGCGCACCCCCCCCGCTGTCCTTTCCACCTCAGCTTTTCAGATATTCGTTCTTGAGGCGGCTAAGCCGCGCGCCGTGGCTGCGCACGACGAGCGCGAGCAGCTCGTGGTGGTCTCCGAGAGAGACTGCGGCGTTGCGCGTCTCACGCAGCAGGTCGCGCGCGTGCGCCGCCATGCCCGCGAAGTCGTCGCTGGGGCGGCGCGCCTCCTCGCGTTCGCGGCTCTGCGCGAACTTGCCCTCGAGCTCGAGGAGCGCGCGCTCGGACGCGGCGAACGCCTCGCTGATCTGCGTGGTCTCGCGCCGCAGGTAGCGCGCGTAACTCTCCTCGCCGTCCAGGTCGAGCGCCACGCTACGCGCGAGCCCCTCCAGCACGCGCGCCGCGTCCTCCGCCTGCCGCCGCACCAAGGTGAAGTCCTCGCGCACCAGCGCGTCGGCGTCCGCGTCCTCGCTGCACGGGCGCCGCTCGTCCATCACGCGGAACAGCATCTGGCACTTTTCCGGGTCGTCGTTGTCCTCATAGTGACCGTCCGGCACGAAGTAGTGGTGGAAGGTGCCGTTGGACATCTCGGGCTGCAGCGGACCCATGAACAGGGCGTGCGCGCACACCGTCGCCCATGCGCTCAGAAGCAGCCCCGCGTGCAGCACCATCCTGTGAGAATATTCAGGAGCGTTCCTCCAAAACTCGCCTCCTCACGCGCAGGTCTTTAAACCAGATCTGTAGCCAGGTTCCTTTCTTCTGCACCGAGCATCTCCCAACCGGAGCGGTTCGTATCCATACGCGAAGACAGCGCGAGCTAAAAAAAAAAACAAAACAAAAAAACAAAAATCAAACAAACAAACAGTTGTCCAGACACGGCTCGAGCGTTCAAACTCGCGGAGTTGCTCCCACAACTGCGCACGAGAGCCTGAATCAGACGGCAGCCCGAGTGACCCAAAAGCACGGTGCGCTGCTATGGGCTCCGTCCCTGGGTGCGTGCGCGTGCGTGTGCGTGTGTCTGCCCAACATCTGGCTAAGGCACTAATGATAGCCCGGCTCCCTCTCTCAAATTACAAACCCCCGTCACTGCTTCACTTACAAGGCAGAGCGCACCGCTGGCTGCAGTTTAGGATTACAGGAGCAGAAGCTATTAGGAGCTTTTAAGGAAGGTGAATGGGGCGAAAAAAAATATATACAGTGGAGATGGGCGGTGGTGCTTTCAAGCCTGACAGGCCCTCTTTTCGAACACGTTGGAAATTCTTTAAAGCTCCTATGGACATGCTTTAAAAGTTTAAGTTTAAATAAAATGTATTTACTTTAACTTACAGTGAAATTAAAGAGTATTTTTGTTTGTCTTTAGCTCTTTAGCTGCAACTGGAACAAGGAACTCATTTCAGATTTGGCTCTAAAACTCTTTAGACTTCAGGTTAATCTGGCTTGTTTCTCAGTTCAGATCTTCTAGGTTGACTGTCCTCACTGCTATGTACAAGTGATCAGATCAGATTTGTGTGTACAGACACCACCAACCTTCCAATCTTCATGAGTAGCTGCCATTATGACTTACATGTCAGTGACTATGTCTGATATCCCAGCATTTCCATCAGTCTGAATTTCACCTTGTTTGCCTTGTTGTGATGCTAAAGACATTTCGGCCTTGTTCAAATAGTCAGCCCAAACCCGCTTCTTGGTAGCACAGACACACTGACCACATGTAGAGATGGTCTGACTGTGATTTTAGTCCGATTTTTTTACTCAGATATGTCTCAGTCTGGATGTTGTGGCTGCTCAGATGTCTAAGGCTGTCTTCAGACTGCAGGCAAATCAGATTCGTTCCTCAGATCAGATCTTTTGAGACGACTGTCCACGCTGTTCCAAGTTACAAGTGATCATTTCAAATTTGTGTGTTTAGACATCACCAGCCAATCCGCATAGGCTGCTTTGGTAATGATATAAGCATCAGCAAAGTCCCAGCCCCTTCCGTCGGTCTGGATTTGACATTGTAACTGTTTGTTGTGTTGTCACACGTAAGACCCTTTGAAATCTGATCTGAGGACCCGGATTGAGATGCATCAGTGAAAATCTGATTGGAGTCGCATTTCAGACCACCTTCAAATTTGGTCTGGTTAGGTTCAGATCTGATTTTATTTTACTGTCTACACCTTAGAAAACCAATCCAGATACAATCTGTATCAAACAAGGCTTTAGTATTTAAAATAGTATCAGTGTTTACAGAATAATCAAGTGTGTTGTAGTATCTAAACAGTGTTAAAGTTTTAAAATGTGCTGTTTATTCTCCAGTCAATGCCTTCCACACTAAACTGCTTGTGATGTCATGCAAGAACATCACACTTACTTACACTTACTTACAACTTACTTACAACGCCTATTTATAGCCTACAGAGGGTTAGCCCCGCCCATTCATGCTGAAATTATAAGGAGTGTTTTAGCTTAAGCATCCAGTCAGAGCGGCATATCTGTACTGCCAGAACTATAACTTCACAGCAGAAGGCAACAACATACCTAGTCAATGTGGCCAGACTCCAACCGCCCCCTCCAATTCTTTCATCATGAAATGTATATGCCATCGCTGTCCAATAAAAAACAACTCCAAAATTGCAACTTTAGAGGAGAGACCAAAAACAAACTTTACTTTCACTGTAAGTCAATGGAACCAGAATTTTTTCCAAGCTATTTTGGAGCACTTCTATTGGTCTATTTATCATGAAATTTGCACACTATGTAAACGACCATTGGCATGTTCAAATGATGTTGAAAACTTAAAATCGACAAAAACGGAGATGTTTTTCATTGGACAGCAACAATACTCAAACTATGTAAACCAAAAACAGAGAGACGAGGTTTTGTTCCAACAGCAGTCCTTAAGGCTTAGTAATAAAACAACCTGTTCGTTTCTAAATTATAATAAATGGTTGGGAAATGGTTGTACCTAAAAAGCACACATGGTAAAGAATAAAATACACCAAAAACATTGGATACGGGCCCTTTGGATACAGATTTGCACTCTTGATGTTCAATATTTTCCCAGTTTTATATCTAGGTCTTGGTAAGGGGTTGTATTAATGAGCTGTTCTATAATATAATAGATTCTATAATAGATTAATTAATTCATTAATTAATTCTGCATTTGTCTTTTTTTGTTGTGGCACCTTATTTAAAAGTACCTTTAACACCTTTAAAGGGGCTTCACAGTAAATGAAGATGTACAGTGTTATCTTTTTATTATATATTGTCTTATTCTACTGCTCCATTTCCATTTCTAAGCTTTTCTAGATAAAGATCTAAATTATGTGACCAACATAAAGATGTCAAAGCAAAGTAAAACTTAAGACCCACCACTTCAATTAGTAGTGGCAGCTGACCCCTGCTGGCCCTACATGTTTAAAAGCACTTTTACACAAAGATGTGATTTAATTAAGTTCCCTTAAGTTTAAATATGATTTGGAATTCTTTACACTGGCTGAGTTACAGAGGGGCAAGTCCAGATTAACTATGTGGGCCAGTGTCACTTTGCTGGACACCCACAGTGCTCTCCACTGGCCTGTATTGAAGGTGCCAGGTGGTTGACGAGCCTTTGAAAAAAAGTGTACCCTTTTTACTTCTGCGATCTTCATTTCCACAGACGGCCTCTCCTTCTGACTACTGCTCCAAAGAGGGCTGGTGAGTGATGATGAAAGGTCAAGACCTCTGTAGAGCATGAGACTAAGCAGGCGCTGCTCAACTCTGACACCACAGTGAGCTCTTCTTTCTCACTCTCCCAAAGGGGCCCTAGCAGAAGGGTGTGAATACATAGACAAACACAATAGAAAATGCTTCTTAGTGTGAAGTGTCATCCTGGATGATGCTAACATAAGCCAGATGACGCAAGGTCAGATAGAAAGTCATAAATACTGCACAGCATTATGTCATTATGAGAAAAATAAATGAATTTTTAAAGGACATCTGTCTCAAATTCTCTAAGGTAAAGTTAAAGGGATTGTAATAGAAGAACCACTTTCAATTCGTTAAAAAAAGTCTATTAAAAAGACTATTTTTTACACTATTAAAAATTGTTTAGCCTAACATAATTTTTTATGACATCGCTTCATCCCTAAAGAACTTTAATTAATAATCCTTTAAAAGAAAGACCCCGGGTTATTTTATTATTAACAAGTCATTTAGGGAACATCTAAGGCATTGGTCCAAATAACTATTTTTATTTATTTAACCTTTCATTGTATTCTTTAAAATCCAACTGAACCTACTTACTTATAAAGTTAATTAATTCTTTAAACTTACTAAAACTACTCATTAGCGAGCTATGAAGTGTTTCTATGGCATTAGGCCGGAAAACTTATTTTGGATCCCTAAACCTTTCAAAGAAAGATTTTTTATAAACCCAAATTTACCCACTTTACTGACAAGTTCTTCAAGAAACCAATAATGGTCTTCTTAAGAACATCTTTTGGTTCAACCTTCTTCAGTAAATGCTTTGAGGGAACCAAACTCAGGTTCATTGCTGGTATTGCTACAAAGAACACGTTCAGATTTACAGAGAACCTTTCAGTAAATGATTAAAAAAAAACAAAAAAACACTTTATTAAGTTATTTATATAATGTTTTATTTGGGGTCATTGGTTCAAAGAAGCTTTTTTGAAACCTGCTGACTCATGACTGTGCTACAAAGCATAGCTTAAATCACACTCGTCAAGTTTGCTGATGATACTACAGTAATGTTTCTTATCAGCAACATTGCTGAGTCAGCATTCAGGGAGGAGGTGGAAAGACTTGCAGAGACAACAATCTACCTCTCAGTGCTGATAAGATGAAAAAAATGATTGTTGAAGGAGGACTTGTTGGAAATCACTCTCCACTTTACATCAATGATTTAACTGTTTCTTCAATGGGGTGTCTTACCCGCAGTTGACACCACCTGTCACAAGCGGGGCATCTGCGAGGATGGCCGAGCCATCCCACCCGTCACGGGCTCTTTACCCTCCTGCCATCTGGCAGAAGGCATCATAGCATCCATTCCATCACCACTAGACTTGCAACAGCTTATTTACCCAGGTGGTCAGATTACTGAACACACTAATGACCCTCAACATACTCCTGAACTACTATAGACCCTTTTCTTCACCCACCAAAATCTGTGGACACATTTGTTTACCATCAGTGCACACCAGCGCTTTAAATCTGCTAGGAGTCTCAACCTTACTGTACATTTTCTTAATCACTGCCTGCTGTAAAGAGTCCTGTAAGGTAAAGTCTCTACGTTCTGTGTATGTATTGTGTATTTACTGTCTGGTGTTCTTATTGGCCTCCTCCCCACCCATCACCAGCCAGCTCACCTGTCCATCTGTGTCAACTGCTACACCCTCAGTTACATCACTGTGCCATCCAGATGCTCCAGCATTGAAATAGGAAGGGACTGTTTCAGCTCACGTCCACTTTACATAAAGCCTCAGTCATAGACTGCCTCAGTCATACACTGCCTCTACCTGAGCAGCTTCTAAAGCTGTTGTAACTGTCTGTTTTCAAAACTCTGCAAAGCTGCTTTGAGACAACATCGTTGTAAACAGCGCTATATAAATAAACTTGACTTGACTTATTGTATGTACTGCCCTGTTTACGTTCTTGTGTATGTGCACTCTGTGTAGTCCTGTGCATTGCTGTGTTGAGCCATTAGGCATGAAGAACAACATTTCGTTCCAATGTATGCAACATATATTAAGAAATGACAATAAAGAACACTTGAATTGACTAGTTTCATTAATTTGTTGAGGCTAGTAGCGTTTGCTAAAAAGCTACCGTGCATAGAATGTGCCAAAACTGAGATACTGAAATACTCCAGTAAGTCAAATCAGAGACTGTATGAATCTCTATTATTCCACCTCTTCAATTTAAATAAAGAGACTGCGCTGTTCTTCAAATCCTGACTCAAAGTTTTATAAAGCTATAGTGTTAGGCGGAGGTCATTGAAAGTATGACTCCAGTACATTATTGAGCCATGATTTCAGGCCCACCCAAAAAACTGATGGAAAACAGTTGAATGATTTAACTCCATAAATAAGTACTAAATACTTCACAGTCTTTATACACGTTTTCAACAATTATTTTCTTATGTAATGTGTTTATAATCAAATTCCGAGTCAACTGTACAAGGTTGTTCTTTGGTCATGACAGTTGTTATATATAGAACCAAGATAACATAAAGGACCATTTGAAGTGTTCAGCATTATGATAAAGTACCAGCTGGTTTATTAAAGGAATTTCCTCATAGATTATTATTAATAATAATAAACTGTCTGGAATTGAATCAATCTGTTGGTCATGAAACATGCATTTGGTCACGACTGATTGATATTCCGCTCGTTGTGTTTCATGGTTTTCACAAAATTGGCCAAACCATATGGATACACATGTGCACACCCTCTTGGCGCACACTCACACACATGTTCTAACAACGTTCTGGTCCTTCCAAAGCTGTTTCCAGCCTGGTGTGTTGTACAGTATTAAGCAATGAGTAACTTGGGAGGGTGTGTCTCCTATACAGCTTAAATCCCTACAACTGTTCTTCAGAGTCATGAAAAACGCACTACAGATCGAGCACAGCATTTGAGCCAAGAGAGCTTAACTGGGAGAGAGTGTGCGTGTGTGTGAGTAGAAGAGTTTCAGCTTTCACTACGTCAAGATCAGTTGTTCCCTACCTTGCATTCTCCGGAGACGCTTTTAACTTTTATGACTCTTGCGAGTGAAATCCTGAAAAGCTTTCTGTAGACACCCCGAACCTCCTTTGAACCTGGTTCCCCCGAGGTTCCTGCTGCAGCGATGCACTGAGCTGCTGGCTCTGACTCTACTTTCAGTGCTCATTTCAAAGGTGGCCTCAGATCCCTCTAAATGAATTGCTTTGAGAACTTTTATCATTGTCAAGCCTTCTAACATCAGAGACTCATTAGCAATTTCAGCATATTAGGTTTCCTCAGAAGGTACTGAATGTTTGTATTAGCCATCAATAGCGGCTATGCAAGTTTAAACAAAGTCCTCATTTTCAACTGCCCAAGTGTACCGATGTACCATTGTAATCAGCGTCCAGTGAGAGCGTAATTTATGGCTAAGCCAAATCGTGTAAACGAACGTACTCCCGGGCTGCGGGTTGAGGATTTAGTTTCTGACAGAGTGCTCTTTTCCACATGCCTCACCAAAATGATGTAGCATGAATAGCCTTAAAGTTACCGTGTTATATGTGGGTAGACCCTTAAGTAAATCACAACTTTTTGCGGTTCTGTTGTGGGCGAGCTGAATTAGGGCCATCCGCTCGGCAGGAAAAGCCTGGGCACTGGCAAGAATGCCATGAACCTCATATGATCTGAGCCAGTTGATTCAGATATATTTGAAAGGTCAGGATTTATAGCCAAGGGGTCGATTCGTCATTAATCCTCTCAGAGGCTCGATAAAGTAATGTCTCAATGGATCCACAGCACTTTCCACGGAGGAGAAGGTCTCAATTATTGTAGCTTTTGAGTAAGAAGGCAATAAAAAAGACAGAGATGACGGGGACAGAGCCATCAGAAATAAAAGAAAAACTGAACACAACATTGTCATGTTTTTCTATTCCTGTTTATGGTTCTTCTGAGGAAATATAATGTCAGACTGGAGACACACACAATGCACACACATTCACATAAAAGTGTTCTGTGGAGCCATCTTTGGTTCCCTAAGAAATCTTTCAACCTTTCAGGGCTCCAATAAAGTGTTATCGAATGTTCTTTAGGGAACCTAACGTACTTCTTCTATGTGGTCACTCCATGGAGTTATACACTACTGTGTAAAGCACCTAAACTCATTGTTTAAAATCATTTATATTAGTAACAAGTGTATTTTTCACCATTATATCATTAAAACACGTAAATAAGTACAAATACAATACAAGGTAACATAAATATCTAATTTTGAAAAAAAAAATAGATGACCTCTTGTGCACTAGTTTGAAGAACAAACTTTAGTTCCAGATTTCTCCTGGAAACTGCATACATGTATTAAATTCCTTCAGCTTAATGAAGTAAGTAGTCAAACCAGGTATTCAATGATAACTGCAAATAATACTGGGTTGTCAAGAGGAAAAGCTTAGAAAGAGTTAAATAAACATATGTAAAACCATTAATTACTCTACTGATTACTTTTCTTGTCTGGAAAAATAGCTTTTTAAACATTATGTGCCCAAAACCTTTGCATAGTACTGTAATTGCACAAACACAAGGTTCTGTATAAAGATAAATACATTAGATCTTCCATTGTGCTCCTGTTTTTGTGTTTTAGTTTTTGTGTATCAGTATTAAGTTGATGTACTCAAGAACAATCCCTCTACTGACATTCAAACTAAATCCAGATAAGAACACGGTGACATCATTTACTATGTTGAAAACTACAGAAGCTGAAAGACTTATCATCGTTTCCACTTGCAGTAACAGCCATTCATTTAGCCAAAACAGCCAACGGATATTCTGTAATAGACACACAAAAAATTATTATTTAATCTGAGAAAAGACCCAAAGGCCTTTTGAAGTGTGTGGTGCAGTGATGCAGCAGAGAGCTAATGAAGGCTTTAGTCCCACATCAGCCTTTTTCACTTCATCACACACATGTTCCCAAGACTCGGGCCAAGGCTGACCTCAGAACAAGCTTCCAGATAGCAGCTCAGCTGCCCACTCATATAAAGCTGTTTTTTTTTGTTTTTTACTGCTCCTGCAATTAAAACTCCTTTCTTATGAGATTATGAGTCATGACATATTCAGGAATAAACCCTCAAACATGCCCTGAACTTACCTTGATGCTTAAATGACGTGAGCTGGAAAGCGGATAACAGCAACAGCAGTCATTCTAGGGTCTTTTATTATAACATTAAAGAGGGTACAATGACAAAGCAGGGACTGATGGAGTTATTTATACTCTAAGGAGCACTATTAAACCAAGTGAAGGAAGTTCTCCAGTGGGTTGGGAGAACAAAACATGCTGCAATTCAGCCTGAGTAATATGCATGCATTAAAGTCTGTTGCCCAGCAGTGACTTGATGATGTGAAAATGTCTGCTGTTTCTGGAGATACAGAGGAAGGAACATGGTTGTGACCTCCACAGGGAGAACCCAGTGATGCTGGAGCTGCTCATACTTAAGTACTTATGAGATTTTTCCAGTTGATTTGTGGTTGAGAGCGTCCTGGCCAGCCTCTGTATTGGCTTACATTTTTTCAGTCATCATCACTTTTTCATATGGAAACTTACTCAAGCCAAATTAACTCACTTAGACCCCCCTCGGGCCCACACATACTTCAACAGACGTGGACCTAGACCAAGGGTATTTGATTCTGGTCCTGGAGGATCGGTGTCCTGCACAGTTTGGTGATTTCTTTGCTCACATACACACATACTAAATCTGGCAATTATTAGATGAGTTTGAACCAAGTGTGTTTGAAACAAGGGAAATCTGGACACTGGTCTTCCAGAGCTGGAGCCGGCTATCCAAGCCTCTCATCCAGCTTTGTGTCCTTGAAACATTCTGTGTTTGCCAAAGCAGATTTATTGACATTTCCCAAACGATGGTGAGATATGTCAGGCCTAGGCAGACTAAAATCGAAGGTGATCTTTCGCTGAAGAAACAGAGCAGTCCTCAAATCTAGTTCTTCTTATGTCTGGTTAGATGTTCAACATTAATAAACTGATGCAGTTGAAATATTAATCAAGTGATAACACATTGATTACATCTGTTTGGATTTTGGCTAATTCCTTAGTGCCGAATTTCCAGATCAACCAAAGAACTAGCCAAAGATTTAATCCAACACAGAAGCTGACTGAATCGCTTCTGAAAGCCTCTCTCTTGGCAACACAGCCCAGGGTCACAGAAGGTGTAATTTTGTCCTTGTGAGTATGAGTTCATGGAGCAGCATGTCAGACTTCACTATTACCTGCTTTTCAGAGGAGCACCGAGGTAATCACGGAGTGACTGCTCCAGACAAACAGCACAGAGGAGATTACTCAAATCACAGCCTTCAGCCTGCAGGACAGATATGGGTTGTGTCTTTTCCTGTCTGAAAATAGACACATATAGAGACATGACTCAGAGGTGGTTACAAAGGAGTCCCAGATAAGAAAGAATGAAAGAATCTAAAAGCAACAAGAAAAAAGAAACAAAGATTTAAAAAACCAACATGGATGAAAGAAAGAAAGAAAGAAAGAAAGAAAGAAAGAAAGAAAGAAAGAAAGAAAGAAAGAAAGAAAGAAAGAAAGAAAGTATGAAAGAAAGTAAGAAAGAAAGAGTCTAGAAATTATAACAAATAAAAGAAAAAGAAAGAAAAAGGGGTAAACAAACTAAAAATCTGAGAGTAAAGAAATGGCAAACAAGTGAGAAATAGGAAAGAAAGAAAAATAGACAGAAAGGAAATGAAGAACAACAGAAAGAAATAATCACAAAGCAACAAGAAAGAAAGAAAGGAAACAAGAGAAACAAACAAAACAAGCAAACAAAGAATCTGAAAGCAATAAGATAAAAATGGCAAAAAGAAGAAGTGGGAAATGGTGAATAGAGAAAGAAAGACAAGACATGAATGTGTGTTTCTCTGTCTGGGTGCTGTTTGTTAATGTCTTGCAGGTCTAGCAGTGCTGATGCCGTATTGATGAGATCAGAGACTCTGTTCATGTCTGTGTGCTTGAAGAAAGCCACCATCGTTAAACCGTAATGGTCTACACATGTGGCTACGGAAGAGCGGTTGGACTCCTGTACTCTTCCTTTTGACTTTCATTAGTGAGTGATGGCTTATTTGTGTATATGGAATTCTAGGGAGAAAGGAAACAATCAACAATTACTGTTACGTAATTTATGGGAGCTGCAGAGCACAACAAGAAAATACGCAGTTCGCAAATGACAGCGGTTGATGGTTTAGATTCAGTAGAACACGTCCCCAGTGATACAGGCTCGTACAGACAGAGTCTACAGTGTAAAGTTCTTAACAGTTGTGTTTTACACCTTCAACTGACTCTGGGACTTTGGCCCGTACGAGGAGAATAATGTAGAAGAGTCATCTTAAATGACATAAGAAGTAAAAGCTGAAGAAGAAGAGGAAAAAGGAGAGGAGAAGGAGGAAAGAAGAAAAAGAGATAAGCCAATATAAAGATGTGGAAGAAGAAGAACATGACTGCGAGAGTCTGTGAAAAACAACAATCCAATAAAACCAAATAAATAAACACAATAAATAAATAAAATAAAAATAAATAAAAATAAAAAACCTGAATGGAACAACAAACATTACCAACAGAAGAGTGGCTGAATGTTTATTATTAACAAAACATAACACATACTTTATTAACAGCCAGGCTTTCTGCTATCCATGAGTCAAAATGCTTTGGCAGTTGGGTATCTACCTACTCCCAGGTGTTTTGGCCATTAAGCTTTATATCCTTTCAATGTTACATAAACCTTTCTGTTAAGGAGGTCATTCGTTCGATTGAAAATTTCCCCGTAAATGTCCAAGTGTTTTTATGAGATTTCACTAAGTACAGCAAGTTTTATAACTATTAGGGCAGCGCAGCTCTCTGCCAAACCAACTGCCAAAAAGCAGAGCCATCCATCCATCCATAGATCCAGCCTGAGTGGGACTTATAGAGGTTTCTCTATCTGCACTGCTCAGCTGAATGGAAAGAATGAAGGCTTAAGGATGCTTTGGCTAGGGGAAACCGTCTGGAGAGAAAGAGAGCGAAAGAGCATGTTTACCCAGAAGAGAGTTCATAAGCTACTGTTTTTTTAATTTTTCCTCTTTGACAGGGCCAATACGTGTCAAGTAGGGAGAGATGGACAAGAAGAGACTTTAAGAAGAAGAAGAAGCTAGCAGTGACCACCAACAGGAGCTCAGAAGAGAGGGTAAACTGCGGGCCGTTTGGCAAGGCGCTTGTTTTCTGTCCTGGGAGACATGAGAGTTCTTTCTGTTCCCCATCCATCATCCGGGGCTGCGAAAGAGAGAGGGGGAAAAAAATTAATAGAGGAACAATTTGTTTTACAAGCGCTCACTGCTCCACACACCTGTCAATGCCTTTCCTGTTTGCCTCCAGGAAACCAATATCCCAACACAAGAGACAAATTCAGCTACTGTTCCAACAACGTCTATGCCTCCTGCTTTACGATGAAGTGGTAGATCGCTGTTGCTTCGAATAGTCTCTGAAAAAGACTTGCCTCAGGAATGAGATACTGCACCTGAGGTACCAAACAGCCTGTTCTATCACTGAGTGTCTGTCACTGTACTTAACAGCTTCTAATTGTTTTTTACAAGGAACAATAGCAATACAGGAGCACTTCTAGGGAAAGCTTCTGACCCTGTCGGACCCCGTGCAGCATTTCACACCGAACATAAATAGTGTTGCCACAGCAATGATCTCACCATAACAATCAGAAGCAGCTACTGTCAGCAAGATTTATGGCGTGAGACGTTTTGCTGGTGTCTGTTTCCAGCATTGCGGTGCGCTCACAACATGTGTTGAATATATTATATATGTTGTTCAGGAGGGCTTTTTTGGAGTCCCATTGTTCGGGCCAAATGGAAACATTTGAAGCCAAATCAGCAAAATGACAGCCATTAATGTAATTTCCAAATGGTGACTCCAGACTGCAGGAGCGCTCACTGGCCATGAATCCTGGAGGTTGTCCTTGCGTATGCTTCGTTTGGATCCAAGCGAGTCAGGATCGTCTGAACAAGCTGAAGAGTTTTGAATGAGTTATTCCACACGTTCATGGGAGCGTCTGCATGTGCCTGCCTGTGTTAAATAGAATGTAGTCCAAAAGAAATAAGCAAGTAGTCTTTTCACACAGGCCCCCTGGTGGTCTAGATGCCAGCATCTACACACCCATGTTCTACTGTTAAAGTATGTGTGGTTTTATTTACCAAAAATTAAAAAATATTATATTGATGTTAAAACCTAAAAAGCAGCCAAAGCTAAAACTCTTCCTATAACTTTTAGCATGACTGTTCTTGGCTCAGCTGTTGAAGGCTGAATATGTTTTTTAATAGAATATGTTTAGAATACCTACAGACTGAATCCTATGTACAGGAAGTTTTTATTTGCTCAGAAAATCACTTTTTTTTAAATATTCAAATAGTATTAATACAGTACGTAAGGGTTTTACATATGTCAGTGTGTTTATTTAAGCCTTTCCAAGCTTTTCCTTGTGGCAACCCAGTATTACTTACAGTTATCATCTAATACCTATTTTGACTGCTCAGTCATTCATTAAGCAACATTTATTTTATTTTATTTTATTTTATTTTATTTTATTTTATTTTATTTTATTTTATTTTATTTTAAAAATAAGATATTTATGCTACTTTGTGTTGTATTTATATTGTATGCTTATTTATATCTGTTTTAATGATATATAAAGTTCTTACTGGTGAAGATACACTTATTGCTAAGATAAAGGCTTTTAAATAATCTTAGGTGCCTAAGACTTTTGCACAGTGTATATATATCCATCCATGCATTATCTTCTACTATATCCCGCTAGTCGGGGTCACAGGGGGCTGGAGCCAATCCCAGCTTCATTGGGAGAAGGCGGGCTCCACACAGAACAGCCCGGACTGGGAATGGAAGTCTGGACCGTCTTGCTGTAAGGCAATAGTGCTAACACACTACACCACCGTGCCGCCCTATATATATTTATATTGATCTATTATTTATTTTAACACATAATATTATATATATTATATATTATGTGTTAACATGAACAATAGATCAATAATTCTGCGTTTTCAGGGTTAAATTTTAAATTTTAGTTGAAAATGAGCAATATTGCATCACTCTTAAATCAGTCTCTATCTTCGTGTATAGCATGTGTGTGTTTGTGTGTGGTTTGTCCGTATGCTGCCCACCTGTGCTGCAGGATTTAGGCCACAAAGAAAAGCAGCAGCGAGTTCTGTCTCTTTGGCCACAGAACTTGTAGTGTCTGAGGGAATCAGACAGATTAGCTGGAAGGAGAGTGCAGCAACCTGGAGAATCAATGACCTGAGACAACCTCAGCCAGAACATTCCAGTGACGGATTCCAGTACAAAGAGAATCACATTCTGAGGGAAAAGAAAACAAATGAAGGAGTTCTGCAATTAAGCAGAAGTCTACCGAGGCAGTTCTCCCTAAAAAATTAGGTGGTGAAGCAATGATTTCTTTATAAAGACTAACTTCTCGGTTTACGTAAGCTCACAGATGTATTCTATCACCGCTGAAAGGCCTTAAAGCAAATGTTAAATTAAACAGATGACACTTAGCGGACTTGTGAAGGAGCAGAGTGTAGGACTGTTGGTGAGGCATTTCATCTGGCAAAGGATTACCACTCATTTCCTTACTTGTTAAGTAATTTAGAGAATCGTTCTTGGAAGGCATTAGCTGTGAAATGTCTTAAAGAGGCAGATGATGTAAGGTGAGCCAAGAATGAGGAATATTCAGCAATAGGTGAATCAGGAATGTTCCAAACAACTAAGGAGAAGCTGATATGACTGGGATTGTCTTAAGAACTGTCCAACACATTATTAAAACCTGGAAGGAAGGTGCTCAACCATCATCTTCATTGAAGCAATGTGGCCAGAAAAAAATTATGAATAATGGATCAGAGATAAAATAGACAGTAGAACTCACGGCTGTGTTTAATAGTTAAAATAACATTTCCACATGTACAATGCATCAATAACTGATAGGTTTGGGAGTTAACAGCTGTGTGTGCAAAAGAAAACCACTTGTTAGTGGGGCTAATCAAAAAAAAGACTTCAGTTTACCAAGAAACATAAAGACTGGAATAATGCATCAAGATACCAGCAAACTCATAAAGCGAGTTCATAAAAAAAGTGTATAGCGTCACCTATTCTCACTTCCACTATCTTAACTGCCTCTGAAAGCACCATCAGTGCAAGAACTATGCGTTGGAACTTAATGAATTGGATTTCCATGGCCAAGCAGCTGCACACAAGCCTAAGATCACTATGTACAATGCCAAGTTTTGCTGGAGTGGTGTAAAGCACACCGCCACTGGAGCAGTGAAAGCGAGTTCTCTGATGAAACACACTTCACTATCTGGCAGTTTGATAGACAAATCTGGGTTTGATGGATTCCAGGAGAACAGTCAAGTTTGGTGGGGGAGAGATAGTGGCCTGGGGCTGTTTTTCAGGATTTGGACCCTTTAGTTTCAGTGAAAGGTAATGTCAATGCTTCAGCATACAAAAAACCCTGACCATCACGCCATTGAAAACCTTTGAGATGTATTAAAACATTGATTGCGAGCCAGGATTTGTCATCACTGCTCCAAAGCTTTGTGAGAACACTTTCAAGAGTTGTGGAAAGAGTGAGGCTATAGCCACAAAGATGGCTAACTCCAGATTAATGCCCATGCTTTTGGAATGAGAGTCCAAGAACCTCATGCAGAGCATATAGAGAGATGGTCAGTTGTCCACATACTTTTGGCCATATAGTTAAGTTCTTAGAAGATGATGCAGTCACATCCTATGCCAGTTCTTAGGCTGATTTAGCTTTATTTGACAGTGCAGTAGTCTTAGCAAAATCAAAATAGTGTACTAGCCAATGTTGTATACTAGTTTTTAATTTAACCAGTTATGCACAGTAGCCTTTTTATTACCCTAATAGTGTTGCTGTTTATATACTTCACCACTGTGTACTAGTACATACATGTAAGTAAATCAAATTAATGCAACACTACCTCTGTTACTTCAGGAAATGCCTGTTGAATCTAAAGCACTTAAAACCAACTGTGACTCTAAAACTTATTATTTATAGGTTTAACTGAACTTCTAAGTTAACGGCCCTTTGGATCGAGATAGGGCAGAGATAAGTGGTAAAAGCCAAGCCACAGGTGGGCATTTTAACGCTGTGCACTACGGCGAGGTCAGCCGAGGGGGTGTGTGTCGAACTGCTCTGGATTCAATCAGAGATCTCCCGCTGAAACAGGCAAGTGAGCCAGAGAAACCCAGGAGTGATGTCATTGCTAGGAGTGGGTTTGAAAAAGGCTGCGACTGCTGTTCAGCATATGTTGTTTCACTGCAGTGGCACACAGAGGACCCACAGCGCTGCCAGTGCTGAAATGACACTTCAGTCTTCTGCTGCAGCTTTTTTTAACCTCACCTTCAGGCCTTAAATGAAGGCAGACACCATATAACAGTTTCATAGTAATTACTCAGTCAAAGTCTTTACAGATTAC
The DNA here is from genome assembly GCA_021613375.1 of Megaleporinus macrocephalus. NCBI lineage: Eukaryota > Metazoa > Chordata > Actinopteri > Characiformes > Anostomidae > Megaleporinus > Megaleporinus macrocephalus. Next base: position 22,790,039 of record CM038728.1, on the reverse strand, counting down.
TAGGAGAATTAAAAGCCTGAGTTCAATGGGTTAACCTGTTAAACTCAATGACCTGTCAGGAGAGTTTCCTTCATTACTCTTTTATGACAGTATGATAACTCACAGTACTTTAGACTTTAACAAATAAGTAAATACATAATAAACAAACTAATAAATAAAATAACTTTTAATGGCTAAAAGATTGAAATATGTTAAGGATTGTTTGTTTGATGTATGTGTGCATAGTACATACATGACATCAACCATCATGTGCATTCGTGAAGGCATTTAAATCATCTCAAAAGTGCCTAAAGCCAGCAGTGAGAAAGGTCGTAGGATGGGTGTGGAGTGTGTCATGTGTGGTTAAGGTCATGTGGAGCATAAAAAATGTACATAAAGTTCCTTAAGAATAGATACATATAGTAATGTGTGCTTTTATTTTATATCATTTCCAGTGTTAATGTCTATTAAGTACCAGTTATTTGTTTTCAGGAGGTATTTCTATGAATTAGCACTTCTATAAGGAAGTGTAAAGTCAAAGTACAATAAACAATAAAGGAATAAATAATTCTCAAAGCTTTTTATCTCTGACAGGAAAAGCAAGACTTATAAACAGAATGGAAATAAGAAAAAGGCATGTGGACATGCCCACTGCTGTAAAAATGCTATTATATTTACTATATTTTATTTTATTGCTCATTGAATAACTGTATAATTTTCTCTGATTTTAGCAAGCAATCTATATACACTGATAAGCCAAAACAACATGACCACCTGCCAGAGTGCGCTGTGGTATCTGGCAACTGAACATTCACAGCGGATCCTTAAAGTATCGTAATTTGCAAGGTGGAGACGCTGCAGACAGAACTTGTTGTTCCAGTACTGTTTTTCTGGCCATGTTCATTTGCCATGCTCCTCAAGCAATTCACAAATAACATAACCATGAAGGGGTGTAATGATTTTTAAATAGGTGGCAGTCGTCAAACTGAAGTCCGTAAAGCCCAAACCCATGGTGTCAAGTGGTCCAAGGTCATTGTAGATGCAGTGGACAGGAGTAATCCAGTTCTCTAGCCATAACAATTTAACCCTCAGTTCTTTGTCTTCCCATTTCTCCTGCATCCAGCATTTTTATGAGAAACGACTGTTCACTTTCCAACTAATGTAGCTCAGAACCATTGTTATGAGATAATGTGCAGCACATACATACATGCATGGATGCAGTCATGCATACATATATACATACATGAATGTAACCACATTTGCATGTGTTCATATGTTTGCGTTTGGATATACACCTCAGACAGCTATCAACAGTCTTCAGGTGTGAGATACATTAAAACAATGGAGCTGTTCAGAATGTCTTGGTCTGGAGCCATGTGGGCTTCTTCTTATTTTAGCCTGAGGAGGAGGAGGATTGCACATGCCTTCCATATGCGGTAAGTGTTGGGATTTCTGCGGTGCTTGGCTGGGGCCGGCGCAGGGCCTGTGCTGCTGTGCTAATGGTTGGAGCGTGCTGGGCAGGAATAGCTGCGGTGGCGTTCAAATCCTCCAGCCGTCTGCCAGCAGGCCTGCCGCAGGACTGGGGCTGTCTCTCTCTCCCTGTCTGAAGGCCGTAAATGCCCTCATTGTGCCCAGCGCTGTGCCAGCTTTACGGACACCATGCTGCACAACAACCTTTCCATGACACGCCACAGCTGCAGAGCCAATGAAGAAATTGTTCATTTAGAAAATGGGTAGTTTTCTCATCGTGTGTGATGTTCTCATGTAAGGCTGTACAGAGCCTGATGGCATTGAAAGGCCCATGACACAGAGTGGGATTGTTCCAGAACTAGCATATACGTCATGGAAGGAGTGAGAGACATCCGCTTATTATAGATGTGTGAATGACATTACTGGTTTTCGTAATGTTAAAGAGAACTGACTTTTTTTATTCAGGCCTACAATATTTCAGGCACACAACATAAATAGCCGTAACCAGCAGACTTACATAGGCTTGTTAGGCTCTTTCATGTCTTCGTTTGTTTGCACAAAATAGAGTGTGCAGGACATTCATCATGTAATTAGCGCACATATCCTTTCATTTAAACCATGATGCATCATCCTACCATGCAAAATGGTTTGGACTGAACGTCCATGACCCTAATGCATTAGTCAGATTGATGATTCAATGCCCACTTACTATGGTGTGACCAATTATTCATGAGTCACTGACTAAGACCAGATGTAAATCCATCACATTGAAGCTGTGAGTGATATACTATCATCTTCACTGTTGAAAACTGGCTATACCTCAACAGTCAGAGATTCAGGCCACAACCCAGGAGTCATGGGTTAGATCCTGTGTGATAATATCCTGCTTCTGCCAATGTAACGTTGAGCGAGGTACTTAACCCCAACATGGCTGACCACTCCTGAGATCGGTGTATGAAGCTCCAGGCAACTGTCAACTACATGACATGATGATTTATGTTTCTTTAGCTAATGGGAGCGTATTGCGTTCCAGGAATAGACTAGGCCATCTGTCTAAATCCCCAATAGTGGAAAAGACGAGAGTGATCTGGTCCTTATTTCAGCACATATTTTTGGTCTCCATGCATTATTAAGGCAGCACTTCAAAGAGCAGACAACGCCCACGCAGGATTAGCGAACATACTAGGCTACAGTACAAGACTTTCCACTGAGGAGGGGAGATGGACTAAGTCATTTTCTGGTAGTTTGCACAAGATGAAAGGATTAGTGAAGGTGTTAATGATATTCATGATATTCAAGTAAATGTGAGCAAGATGTACTCAGGAGTATTTATATATTGTCAGTCATAAGTGTTCTTTTTGAATGATTTAGCAAGTATTAACCTCATAAACACATGGTAATGGAATACATGCAGGATTGTGCAAGGTTGTGCGCAACCTAGCGGTGAGGTTATGTATTTCAATCAACATGTTTCCCACCCATGCACCCCTCCCTTCACCAGAGTATATGTTGCCCGTCAGGTTGCTTGTCCTAGTTTCGTTTTGCTTTTTAATGTTTTTCCTACTTTGATGGTGTGCATTCACCTTACTTTGTTTTTGTTGTGTTTTTGTACTTAATAATAAGTAAACAATTCATTTGCCAAAGTTTTGGTTCTCAAACTTCTCATGAAACTAAATTGTTAGCCAGCACTGGTATTCTAGCAGTTTATTTTACTCATCGAGTTGCCCTAACTAGCCTACTTATGTCATTAGTATAGAGTAGTAACATAGTGTTTCAAACATTTAATGGTGTTTTAATGTAAATTAGTACAGACTATTACAGACTATTACTTCTTCCACCTGGATAAGCTGATTTAAACTATAAAAATATTCTATCATTTTATGGAGGACATTTGCCAGCTTCTGGTTATTATAATTATTTTTTGCATGTTTTGTATAATGGTTTTCATGTATGCTAAAATTAAATTATGCTAAATATTACAAACTGCTCTGTTAAGTACAAGTTATTTCTTGTCAGGAGATACATAGATATGAGACAAACCATTGGCCTAAAAAAGAGAAAAGTCACAGGGAAGATGTCTAGCCATCAAGAAGCCATTAGGAAAAGATAATAAATGATGATTTCTCACTGTTAAACGGTACTGTGTCCAAAGGTTAGTTGCCTGTACACAACTTGCATATGCATTTCCATAAAAAAGCATCTCCTATAGAATTGGAGCAGCTGCACATAAGCCTTAGGTCATCATGCTCAATGCCAAGTGTTAGCTAGAAGGGTAAAAAGCTCCCCCCCACCCCGGCATTGGGCTGTAAACCAGTACAACTGTGTTCTTTGGAGTAATGGAGCTCCATCCAGTACGTTTGGGATGAGTTTGAATGGCGTTTGTGATCCAGAACTAATCATCCCAAATCAGTACCTGGCCTCACCAAAGCTCTCTTGGCTTAATGTAAGCAAATTGTCATAGCAATGTTCCAAATGCACATATGCACATGTACACACACATGCTTTTATCAAATGAAACCTATAGAGTTTCAAAGCAGAATAAAAAGTGCCTGATTTGTCAGCCTTTGTTGGTGCATCATTAAGTCATTATGAGGTGGCTGAGGATCTGCATTAATAATAACAGATGGTTGAGTCACTATGACACATGATTGTAAATTAACTAGGGCTGGAAAAAATCTCTGTGGATATAGAAAACGTGCCAAATTGTCTACTAAGTCAGGCTTTTCTCTGCAGATGTGTGTTTGGGCCCGAGAGAGCGGACGAGTGTCTGAATTTGAAACATCCCATTGTCCAATTTTTTGATTATTCCCACAGATTTCATTCTGTATAATGTTCAAGTCTGTAGAGTGACGATGATGAAATTGATGATGTTAATGATGGGTCTGTGCGTGTGTATGTGTCTGGGTGTGTGCTTTCCAAGTGTGACGTCTCTCCCAACTGTCTCTGTGGAGAACTGAGCTCAGAACACAAACTGCTAGCAGTAGTCACTGCAGAACGGCTCCAAATGACCCAGTTTCTGCGTCTGGGAGTGATGTTGTTTTCAGCAAAGGGAAATCAGATCACTGACTGTCACAATGAGAAATCTTCTGTCTCCACTTCAGCTGCAAACACTCCTAGTAATGTTCGTTTCCTGCTTCCAAAGCCCAGGCTGTGTTCTTGGCCACATCTCTGTACCCATCAGTGGTGTGACATCAGAGAGGCAGAGTGCTGAAGTCCTGCACGAAATTATTATCCTTCTCTTGAGTTTGGCTTAGTTTTGTCTGAGGACACAGATGGATCATAGTCTTGTGAGGCCACATGGGCGTTTAAAGGTGTGTTCCAACAATGCAACTGTGTAATAATAATAAGAATGAAGGCCTAAAGTGATTTGTGATTTTTTTGTGTGTGTGTTTGTTCATTTTGAGCAATTTGTTTACTTTTCATAATTAAGATGTGCAGTATTGATGTCAATATGTACATTGTCTTAGGTAATTACATTTTTTGTACAGGAAATTTCACGTCGTTTTGTTTTGAAGTGAAGGAAGAACAGAAGTATATAAAGGGAACAATAATAATATTCCATAATTAAAAAAAACTATTTTAAAAAAGTAGAACAGTAGATAAAGAACAAAAACAAGGCGGTGATTTGTAAGCTGTCATTAAAACAACTCAATAAATAAACTTGCAACCTTAACACAGAATGGAATACCATCTGGTCCAATCTTAGCAGAACATCAAAAAATGTAGCGCATCAACTCATTCATTTTAAGGTTATTCATAGAGCTTACCTTACGCCTTATAGAAGATTTAAAATGAAAATTCAAACTACTATGATTGTCATATATGTACTGCTTCCGGTAAATGTTTGTTCTGGGAAGGTCCCTTGATTGTTACATTTTGGAAATATGTGAACACTGTGTTGTCTGATATACTGAAAATGTAATATAACTGGGATCCATGCTTGTGTCTCCTGAATGATAGCTCCAACTTGGAGCTAAAGATGACACAAAGCAAGCTTCTGTTTTCTGGATTTACTGCTGCTAAAAAGACTATCCTACAAAACTGGATAACACCTGGCCTAAACATGGAATCACTTTGGGTTGTGAAAATACTTAATATAGCAAAGCTTGAATGTACTGCTGCTCCACTTCACCATGCTAAACACCTGACTGTTGAAGCATGGCAGATTTTTGTGTTATCTATTTTGGAATTTCTGAACACTTTTGTCAATTCTGTCAATGTTTTATATATTTTATGGCTGTCTGTTGTTCCCCATTCCCTTGTATAAATCTTGTGATATAAAAATATCTGGATCACAAAAAAAAACAACTCAATGAATAAATATATAATATCTTATCCCATCAACTTTATTGGTTGTTCTAAACTATACACTAGATTTGATGCCTTTAAATTTTCCATAAAAGTTAATGAACAATGACTTTGAAGACCAGAAAATTTGTGGAATGATTAAAAAATTTTGTCAGGTAAAATCAGGTAAATGGGTAACATGATGCTGATGATCAACTAAATATGAAATTGAATTGCAGTTTAAGAACACTTTTGACAGCAGGTTTGCAATGAATTTATACATTTTACTAATACTGAATGTTTGTGTCTTTCAATCCATCAAAGGACACTGCATTAATAACCAACATGCTTTTATAGTAGATAGAACCACGTGGGCTTGGAAATACTTTGGAAGACACAAGTTAAGACTCTACTCAAAAACTACTGATACAGAAGCCATATTGTTAACTACAGCCAGAAACTCCACAGACTTCTCTGGACTGAAGTTCATCAGAGATTTTCTGGCCCCAAGCAGAAATGCGTGCAACTTTGAAGTTGTTTTTGGAAATAATAGACTTTGTGTTTTGCCAAGTTAAAGAGAAAAAGGACTGAGACAGTCAGTGTGTGTCATGTTATGGGGGTGTGTTAGTGGGTAACACATCTGTAAAGGCAGCAGTAATAGACCTTTACATGCACGTTTTGGAGCAACATATGCTGCCATCTAGATAACGTCTTTTTCAGTAACGTCCCTGCTTGTGTAAGTCAGACAATACCAAACCACATTCTACATGTGTTACAGCATGGCTTTATAAAAGGAGTCTGCAGGTGCTAGACAGACCTGCCTTCCCCCCAGACCTGTTACCCTGTTACCCATTGTAAACACATGGTGCGTTATGAGGGGCAGTAGGGAAAGGCAATAGAAATATTTCAATATTGACCCTAAACTGTTGAGCTGCTTAAATCCTGTAGTAAACAGAAATGGAAAATGTTTGTCATCAGTTCCCAAAAGACTAAACATTATAAAAAGGAGAAATGATGTAAGACTCTGATCAACATGCTCATTTACTAAACATTTTATTGTAGGCATCAAAGAATAAGCATATGCATAAAAGTGAACTGATTCTCTTTGTACTTTTTAAATACAGGTCAAAAAGGGTTTGCAAATCACTGCTGTCTGTTTTTCCTACTGTTCTAACTTCTTTGGAATTGAGTTTGTAATTGAAAACAGAAAACAAGCATGAAAATGGATAATGTTCTTTATTTAATTTATTCATTTTGTCATTTGCTCATTTGCTTAGGTCTGTTTGTTCCTCTATTGTTTACATCTGCAGTGAAGCGTCTAAAGTGTTTCAGTCAACTCCAGCCTGTGGTCTTAGTTCCCCTAAGCCTCTGGTAGTCACTGGACCACTGGACACTGGCCCCAGTGACCCCGTCAGTAATCTATCCCTGTTTTACTGAGGTGATTTTAATTATGGTAAATAGTTATGCTTACTTGGGTACATTAGGTAATAGGATTTGTAGTTTCTTAAGTAATATAGACAGTATTTTTGCAAGAATATTGGTTTTATATTTAAGTGGCTGACATTTAGTTATTGATTACTGTTTTGTCTTTCATTCAGTTGTTGGCACAAATATTTGTATGGCTTTGTGACTGTCACACCTCCCGCTGTGGAGATTTATAAAGAACCATTAATTATAAGGCTCAGCATTACCTGCATGTACTTCTATTTAAATATTTCTATATAATTATAACATTAGAGAATAAACATGCTTTAAAAATAATAAAACCAATCACCATTTTATAGACAGATGTTTATCATTTTTATTCTACATAGCTTATTTCATCTAGTACAGTGTACATAGTATCCAGTGTACACTTACCTTTATGCCCCTCACTTTAATGTCAGTGTCATTGCTGTGCTGAGAATGGTCCACCACCCAAATAGGTGGTCCTGTGGTGGTCCCTTTCCATTTATGAATGGGGTAGAAGATGAATAACACATTGTGCAGCAACAGTCAGTATCTGTAAAATTACAATATACATCTACATAGTAGATGTTTCTGGTAATATGGCCAATCAGTATTTCATGTGCTGTTTTGACTTTGTCCATCTAAATCTGGACCTTTATTACAGAACCTGGAAGGAATTTTCCTGTTTCCTTCCATCTTTCTGTCACTCTTACAGCCTCCTGCCCTCAGCTCTCAGTCTCTGAGGGTCTGTCAGAACATGCATGAGGCTACAAAGCAGTGTGTCATTTACACTCAGTAGGGGAAGTCCTGACACTTCAGTCTAGATTAGATTTATGGCCTTGAGACTTGATTTATTAAGGTCGATTTAAAAATCATTCAACATGTGCAAAACCAATATACAGTTACAAAATTATTTCATTCGCATGTGCTAAAATCACAGGACTAAGCTGAGGATTGTGTAAGCATACAAACGAAGCCCTGCCTGTTCTTTTTTCCTATTCTTTGTTTCTCTCTTTATTTTTGAATAAACCAACTTTCTTCTCTTTTTTATTATTAGTCTACATGTTTTGTACTTTTTTAGTTTTTTTTTTCCACAAAACTTTGCAGGATTTCAGTGGCTTAAAGACCAGTTAGATGTGTGTCAGATAATAAGATACCTTTAGCTTTAATCTATATAATTGCTTTATGCTACTTTTGACTGCACTTGTATATAAACTTCTATTGTGTATTGTGTTTTGTTTTTAAACATGGGGAAATTGTGTCTGTGGTAATCAACAATATGCTCAATATGTTGCATATGTGTTAGCTGAAGTTAAAAAAACACTGGAGTATATATTTAACTAAAGATCCCGTCAGCTTTGTTGTCTTTACACAAAGCCCAGGCCTTCATTACTATTGTGCAAGACGTAATGCAGCGCCCAAAACCAGTCCAAACATCCACTAACTGAGGAAATCCTGATACCCACACAACCAGGGATTTAATTTGAGGTTATGCGGGACAGTTAAGATCTGAAACTGTAGACAGTGCTTGACAGCAGAGCTTCTCTCAACGTTTTTCCAGACTGTGCAATACAGGGATGAATGGAAAATCCAGCTGCCTGCCGTAAGCATTAAAAAAATGGTATATAGAGAGAGACCGAGTGTTGGGAAATGAGGAAAGTCTCCCTGTGGTCTTGGGGGGTTGGATGGCGGATTTGGTTTTGATGTTTAGCCAGCAGGGCCTGCCTGGCCAGAAGACTGTGGATCATCTTGTGTCCACTTACCATAAAACACATGTTGCGCAACCACGTATGAGTGATTTTCATTCTGTCTGAACATCTCAGCTTAAATGCAGCTGATGTCACACCCTCTGAAATGTTCAATGTCCTCTTAAAATAAAGGTTGCTGAATGGTTCTTCGCTTGGACATTCAGTTTTGGGACAACCTTTACATAATGTGGAGGTCCTGTACTCCCTAGCAAGCTTCTTTACATATGGTCTTTGACACTTTGATGACCTTGTTAAGGCAACTTAAATGAACACGCATAAAAGGCTTCATGTGCCGTAAAGTTTTATAGTAGCAATTTTTCATTTCATTTACTGTTTGAATGAAATGACAAGGTATGCTATAACTTAATGATAACTTAGGTATGTTATAGCTTAGTGCATATCCTAGTGACGTAATGCACATGATGTAAAATACGCTATATGGCCAAAAGTATATGGACACCTAGCCCTCAAACCTATTTGAACTTGTTAGACATTTGTTCCTAAAGCATTGTGCTGATGTTTCTTCCAGAGACAGTTTGGAACTCTGTAGTGAGTGATGCAAAAGAATACAGTTGATTTTACACACTCCAGTTTGTGTGGTCTACCGCTCTGCGGCTGGGTTATTGTTGCTTCTAGATACTTCTATTTTACAATAATAACACTTACAGTTGGCCAGAGCAGAAACTTCATGAACTGACATGTGGCAAAGGAGACACCCTATAACAGTGCCACATTTAAAATGTGTTTTTTAGTATGACTCACATAACTGTCAGTGTTTGTCTATGGAGATTGCATTGCTTAATTGTTGGATTTTATGCATTTGTTAGCAATGGGTATGACAGAAACATCTAAAATCAATAATTAGGAATGGTGTCCACATACATTTGGCCATATTGTGCAGTTAAAATCATTTACCTAAGGACCACATAAAATGATCACTTTGTCACGTCACATTACTAGTATTGCATTACTGCATTATATTATTATTGTGTATATATATATATATATATATATATATATATATATATATATATATATATATATATATATATATATATATATATATATTACTGCATTATACCTAAAAACAATGTTGCTTGACATGCCCAAATGTCGTAGGGCTTATGTCTGTGTATCATCTAACCATTATTAACCATTACTGTAATTTAACCAAGAGCCTTTTGAATTTTTAAGAGTGTACATGTTGTAATATGTCTCTCATAATGCCTATAAAGGCAACATCTCAAACATATGTATTCCATAAAGTTAATTTAAATCCCATTCAGCCAGAAGACGTATCATAACTGTAGAAGTCGTAATCCTTTCTGGAAAGCATCCCTATATGGATGACTTTAGCCAACTAGTTGTTAAAGCATATAAATTCTGATGGAAGATTGTACTAAACCAGAATGATATTCTTTTCCTTATCGTATTTATCAGTATGAGCGTTTAAGTGACAAAGAGATTAGCATTGCAGATGCTAGATCATGTTAAACATTCCATTTGCATTACAGAGCACTGGAGGATGCTCCAGAAGAATGTAATGCACTTCCGAATGATGAATGTGTTCTGTCGGGGAAACGGCGCTCTCGATAAATTAAACCAGTAACAGTGACATGCTTTGTGAATCTGTTTCGCTTCCTTCATGGTTTGTCTGCAGAAGAAGGAACAGATTCAGAAGCGCTGCCTTTAATTATTAAATCGTTTTTGTACATATTCAAGCAGCTCTGCGGAACTCCAGGGGCAGAAATCGTATTTTTATGGGAAAGTTTGTTGGGCCAGAAATCCAGTGCAACACCAATACATACTCTAATCTGAAGCCAAGCACCACATAAATCTGAGTTTGGTCTGGATGTCTGGATGGAAAAAAACAATCAACATTGGAAGAGTGCGTCAGTTTGTGACTGAAGCAGAAGGAAATCAATGAAAGGAACACCCGAACATTTCTGCATTATTCAGAGAGCGCTTTGTGATTTTCTTCCCCCTCAAAAATCTTTTCATCAAAGTGACCAACTCTTTTGGAAGAACCTTTACAGCTCACTGCTTATTGAAGGAATATTCTGGCTTCACCTTTTCATTGAAGGTCTCCAATGAAGACTCATTTCTACAATGAAGGCTGATGGCTCGCGGAGCTGCGTTCATGTTTCTTGAAGACTTAAATTGCTCAGTTGGGTCAAGTTTAATAAAGTGAAGTTCACAGACGAGCACAGCTTTCAAGTTGCAACAGTCTGTTGCCTCACTTCCATCTATCATAGCTCTCTAATCAGATCAAGCTCTGAGAGTCTCTGAGGTCTTATATTACGTCTGACCACTGAGCGAGTTCCTTAAAAACAGCTACTTTGGCCGAATTATGGCTATAAATTGCAACATGACAGATTCACTGTGGCACCTCAACAAAAGTTCTGACCTTTTCCTAAAGGATGTTGTCATGCATGGCCCTAGCCGCTTTATGGTTTATTCAACCTTAGTTAACTTTCCATGAATGCCCTGAGTGTTTTCTGTGTAATCTAAACTTTGTTCGCTGCCCGGCTGAAGTTTTATAGTCTGCAGCTCTCTAGATGAATCATTGGGCCTGCAGGCTTTTTTTGAGTTTTGCCTTTATACTCAAGAGGCAGTTTACAGCTCAATTGCGTTTTATTCATTTGAACAGAGTCCCTCTGAAAACACCAGACCATCCCATTGCCCCTATAAAGCGTTGGATGGAAGTCAGTGGCCAATGATGTCTGTAAAGGGTCAACAAAGTAAAGAAAGCAAACGTGGTGTTGCTTGGTCTTTTAAAAGAATATTTACAATTGGAAGCACCCATAATACCACAACACTGCAACCCTGGTTGCATAACACAGGACTGGAGTTTCTTCTGTTGGTTTATATTGCACTGTTGTACTTGGTTGCAACTATTGTCATGATTAGGCCCAGCTGCTTATTGATGCTGCCAACAACATTCGTGACTAAATAGGAATTGTATACAGTGTTTTTTTCTTCTAAATAAAGGCTGCATATATTTATTAGTTAACAATGAATCACTTATTGAAATCAGGCCTAGGTGGAGGAAAACTGGGACATCATAAAAGTGTAGCATTCTGAGTTATTTATGTATAAATATTTTTAATATGGCCAAATGTCATTGTGTAAGCTTTTTTTATTTTTCATTTCCATTTAGTCTTTTTGTTTGGGAATAAAGGTATTTGCTTGTCATGGAACACAATTTATTGGCATGCAATATAATGATAGGCCTGTTAGAGAAAAGGTTTACAGAAAACATGATGCATTAGCATAATCCCTAATTCGGTAAAGATGTGTTTGATATCCAAAGTCCATTTGTTTTTATTTTGCAGTGGAGCAATGCTATAATATAATACAAATCCATGTCACCCAGTACTTGTTAGCTACATTGTTAGTCTCATAGCTCCAGCACAAAGCTACAAAGCTATTAAACCTCTGACATCAAATATTGCTTGGCTGGTTTAGCCTTGACTACATTTGGGGGAAAATTGTGTAAATATGTTTTGTTTCCCCAAAGAACTAGTCCTTCAAACATTTTTGGACAGAGGATTTTTGGATCTGTGACATCTGGTTTAAAAAATGCAAATGTCGTTTCAAGGACTCAATTTTAAAGAGTTGAGAAAAACACAGCTTCGTCCAACTTTCCAGAGATGTTGTAAGTGTTTTCTGTGGAGGCGAAACTTTGAATTCCACTCTCCTCTGGAAGCAAGTATTACAACAGACCTCTTACATTAAAATTTGACTCAAGGTAGTTATTGCTTAATAAATCACTACTTTTCAATTGCCAAAGCATGCTGTCCTAATACGCAGTACTGGTCCACCATTTCTTCCAGTATTATTACTATTTTCTTCAATTACAAAGGAAAAACAACAGATTTCCACAGATATAGTTAAGTGTTAAAATATTTACAGCTGTTTAGACAGCTTTAAAGCATGGCTCTGCGTCTTAGACTTATCCTAACTTAGCAGAGTTAGTATAGTAAACACTGACCTCTGCTGTTTGGACTGAGGAACAGCACCTAGCATTTTGTTTGACCTTATTTTCAATTTCAGTACCGTTCCTCTTAAATAAATTAACAGTGTGCTTGATCCAGCAGTGAGCCTGAGGCATTTGAAAACTCAGACAACACTGCTGTGTCTGATCCACTTGTACAAGCACAACACACACTAACATGCCATCTTTATGTCTACCTGCTCTGTGGTGGTCCTGTGAGGGTCATGACCATTACAGAACATGGTAGAGACCATTGAAGAAATGGGGTTAACAATAAAGTGGACAATGAGTGCAAATAGAAGGAGGTTTATATATATATATATATATATATATATATATATATATATATATATATATATATATATATATATATATATATATATATTAATAACAATAAAAATTCTGAAGAAATTAACTGCTCTCTCTCTCTCTCTCTCTCTCTCTCCCTCTCTCTCTCTCTCTCTCTCTCTCTCTCTCTCTCTCCCTCTCTCTCTCTCTCTCTCTCTAAGGCTGAAGGTCTGTCCAGACATGGCTTCTCACAGTTCTGCCCTTGAGTGGAACAATTGCCAGAGGGCTAGTTGTGACGCACTTTGTTATTCACTATGTAAAAATAACCCTCTGCCTTTTGATTTCAAATACTATACTGAACAGATACGGGCAGGAGGAAAGAGGATCTGCGTGGCCTGTGGGTTGTCATGGAGACAGGGCATGGTTGGAATGCCGTAGAGACCTGTTAGGCAGGTGATCCGCACATTGGGGAATTGTCGTAAGCTTAAATATTTGCTTAAATATCATGCTCTGCAGGTAAAACATGTCTGTAAAGCTCAATCCCCTCAAAAAACCCAGAGAAGATATGAGTTAAACCAATGTTCCTTCATGTGTAAGTATGACGTCTGTGAGGGTTTGATGCAGGGGTGTGGCCAGCAGGTGCAAATTCAGGTAAGTTCAGTTCCTGGATAACTTCAGGATCCTCCCACTCCCTTTCGCTTTGTGTCTATTCACAGAAGCACCAGCAATTTTCTGTATTCACCTGCTCATCGCCTCACCTTTAACGGCAGACAGAAACAGGTAGGACACCTTTTGTTTTACCTATTGAAAGATAAAAGATAGAACCACCAAATATATTACAAATACGATAGAAACTACGTGTAGAGCAGTGATATAGTTGAAATGTAAACACAGCAAACTATTACCTGTCAGCGCTGACCCTGTATTTGTCATGCTGATGTAATGTGAGACCTTTATAATCTTTTCTGTTGTGTCTGTATTTATAAGTGAAAAGACTTTCATGACTTTCTCTCACTTGTATGTTGTCACTGTAACTTTATTATATTTAGCAAACAGCAGATGAAGTTGTATCAATGTAGATTTCCATATATTCAAATAAGTATAAACATTAACTCACCACAGGAACAGAAAATGCCCCCCCTTATTTCAAGGAATAAAAAATAAATTTCTTCTTTAGTGTTGGAGTGCTTTTTAACTGAGTTTAATGCCCACCCAAAATCCCGTTTAGAATCCTATCTAACATTGTAGATTAAGAAAACACACAAGTCTGTGTCAAGTAGAATAATAGAACAGTGGTTATTTGTTTTTGTCACTGTATGGGTGTGGTGTTGTAACTACTTAGGTGAACTAAAACTATAACTGAAACTAATTATCTAGGCCTAACCAGTTTGGGACCTTTAGTATCAGTTCCATTTCTCGGAATGTCATGGCTCTTCTGCGTTCCTCCTCGCTGACCAATGTGTACTGGGGTAATAAAGTGCTTAAGTATGCGTTAGACTTTGGAGACGTGCTGGATTCCCTTCACTGAACTCTGTTCAAAGGGGAGTTCATAAATTCTGCCAAAGGAATAGGGTTGAGATGGACTGAGTGGTTTAACGTGAAACAGTGCTTTTTAACATCAATGTATATAAATGTTAAATTAGTGATTAATAGGTCAATAGGGCATCACTCTAACACGAGAATCGTCTTAAATGTATGTTGTAGGCCAAAGTCTCATCTCAAAACCATCGTTTCAGAGCTCTGAATGAATTTGATTACATTTACATTTACTTATTTTATTTAATTATAGAGAAATTATGAGATTTTGGTGGCACTCCCCCCAGGACAGAACTAAAGGATGTTTAAACAGGACGCTTGGGTGTGTTGTTAAAGGAATGCAGTGTGGGTAATTTTGATTTCGAAATGTAGAGGATTATTTGTTATAGATGTTTTTGTGGCTGAGGGTTTCTCTTGAGACGACTCATTACAACAGTCTGTTGAGCCCTATGGGATTTCTTGCTTCGCCCTTGTGGTGCTGTGTAGTGTTCTTTCTTCCTGGTCTATTCATCGTTTAGAAAGATGCTTTTAATGCTTTTAATGTTTTTAGAACAGTTGTTTTAACAGTACAGTCTGGATATCACTAAAAAGTTGTCACCGTTTTAAAAAAATGGTTGTCTTTAGGATCAAAACAGTCTATCTGAATTTATATAGTTGGTCTTAGGATATAATTAAAACGGTCTAACTTAATTCATGCAGTTCAACAGTAAAAAAGAATATTCAGCAATTAAAAGCAGCTTAAAAGTAGACTGGATGGTAGCGAAGTAGTAAAAGATTATTTAAGCCAGTGTTTAAGATATTTTATTTCGTTTTTAATGAAAGTGGCCTCATTAAGGTGTGATTTTTCAACTGATTATCTGATATTTTTGCATAATTAAGCTGGCAACAGCCACTCACAGTACACTGATGTGAAATGCTTCCTTCTAGAGAAACTTACTAAGTCATAACGTGGTGGTAAAATGAGCCAGATGCCGGAAGGTAATAAAGCCACACAAAGCTACCTCATAGTTATAATGTAAAATAATTGCAATGCATATTGTATTGATTACAATACATATTGTTTTATGGTGGTTTTGCCTTTATAATGAGTGAAACATTTACATTTGCTTATATGTGAAATCTAATTGTACTGACATAAGTGTTATTTCTAGCTAGCACAATAATATCAATTTCATAATGAGAAGTGTTATATATTTTTCATTGACAAGATATTCTTTCTGTAATGAATAATGTAACCAATGTTTCTCTTAGGCAGGGGAAGACTGCAAATATGAGACTGCCTTTAGGCCTTGGCTTTGTCCTACTACTGACACTTCAGAGTGTTCAGCAGGTGTCTACTGAAGAAGGAGAAGATGACGAACTAGACAACAGTGTAACCACACCTGATGGAAATTCTGTGCCTGAGTTAATAAGTGGCGATGATTTGAACTCAAACGACACTGGGAATAATTTGACTGTCATTCCATTAACAAGCAAGGAGCCAGATGTTAATGACACAGTTTCTGTCACTGCAACTACACCAACTTTCACTGTCCTCAACTCTACCAGTGACCCTTCAGCTGAGAACAATGACATCTCAACTGCCAACACAAGCAGTTCGACTACACCCGGGCCAGATCTGACAACTCCAGTGACCAACGAAACTAGCCTCAACAGCACAGTTACAGCACAGCCAGACAACAGCACCACAAGTCCAAGTCCTGGAAATTTCTCTTCTAATGGAACAACTGTTTCTAATCAAAATTCAACAACAAGCGACAGTGCGAACTCTACGACTACTCCTCCACCACAGCTTGCTAATACAACAACAGGGTCGACTAATGAAACCTTCCCAACATCAACCACCAGTTCAAATACCACTACTTCCAACACCGTCCAGCTGTTCACAACTGTGACCACAAACCTGAACAGAACTGCAGTATCATTCGATGTCAGAGGAAACTCAGACCGAGGTGAGAAAAAGCTGAAGAGAAATACTGTACATTCTCATAAACACTCAGAATATAGGGATATAAGCTTTATTTAATTTTCCAACACATTTCTACTAGAGATGCATAATGATATTGAAATCATGTCAGTATCTTTAGACATTCGCTTTTGAAATGGTATTTAAATGAAAAATAATCCTATCATTAAGCAATATTACTAACCAAGATTGGCTGATTAAACAGGATGAGTAGAACCTCCAGGTCTTTAAGCTTTAAAAAGTTCTATAAACTTATTTCAGGGACCCATTTAGGGAACCAAGTATCACTGTAAATTATTTGTTTTTGCACCTTTATTTTTAATAAAGGTTACCTCCGCATAAACACAGCTACACTTACTGCTGACATTCTTTCAGTCTGTCAGTCACACGACTGCCTTGATATGAGTGCAGGAATGACATTAACACTGGAAGGAATTTTCTTTCACATTCGAGGAAAGCAGTTAGGGCAGTCATGCTTCAGGCAGGGTCCTGTATGTTTATTAAACATCTGAGCGCTGATCTCTCAAGTGTTTTGGTATTGTATGAATACAAGGTTGGGTTTTGTTGACTTCTTACACCTATAAACACAATTACACAGAGCAATCTGATCCTACAACAGCAGCATTAGTCTAATTTGAGAAATTAGATATTAATCTAAAATAATTATTATTTATTTTTTAGCACTGAAATAAACATGTACGTTGTACAGGTCCAACCATTAAACAGCATAAAAGTGTGGAGACACTTCAGACTTATTATTTTCACATGTAGTTTTACGTATAACTGTCTATTTATTTTCTTAGAACAGTGGCTTTTAAACCTTTTTTTTAAGGACACCCAGAAACAAGTTTTGCTCTATACTTGTGTATTGAAATTAAGGTTAAAGCAAAAATCTGGATCATTTGGGGGTCCCTGATGACTTGAGAATCATTGACTTGAGGATCAAATGAGATTGTTCTATATAAATAGATACATAGATAGAAAGTGAACATTAAGCTTGTGTATGCATAGCTCCAACTGAGAAAAAGGAAAAAGTCGGAGTTAGTGAACTTAAGAAAGTTAGTGTTCAGGCTGCCTTTTTGGGTTTTAGAACTAAAAAAACATTTCTGGGCATAAAACATAGATTTTTGCTCTGCTAACGTACTATTTAAAATTCTGTTAGTTAATTGTTAAGCCCAAACTCTAACTTTTTTAAGTTAAAACAACTTTTTCTTTTACAATCAGAATGGACTTCTTTCAATAGTAACATGCCAATAGGATGCAGGTTTCATTCAGAAACAGTGGTATTGGATTTTTTAAGCGATCCAAGACAATATGCGTCCATAGTTAAACAACACATCTCCTCATTTCCACCCTCAAGCTGTCCCACATTTTCAGTATCTCATTTCAGTTCTAAAGCTCCCAGTGGCTCTGTGTGTGGGGTTGAGTTTCGGTGCTGGTTTGTCCCCTGTGCTGGACTAGGCTCTCTGGTTACTGACACCTAACCCTACAGCACAATAAGCACTGTGTTCTCTCAGCACGTCCTGGGAGGAGTGGTGTCCCCAGGTCAGGAGCAGACCAGTTTATGAGTAGCTCACCTCTGGGCTAACGTTAGCATATTCATGCATGGAAAACTTCCAAAATCAGCATTGTCCTAAACTCCTAAACCTAGTCTCTACTTCCCGGACAGGCTCCTTGATTTGAAATTTTAGACAAAGGTCATAGATTCTGTAAAGAATGGGTCAACCTAGTTCAAGAGATCAAAGAACTACACACAGGTGTCTATATAATATTCGGTTAGTGTTCTTTTCTATAGGTTTTAAATCATTTGGAGAGAGACATTTTCAATGATGAACATGATCCCATAACAACCTGGCCTCATAATAGTCAACATATTCAAAAGATGCTGACAAAGTTTTGCTCCAATAGCTATTCATAGCTATTATATGATATATGTAATATATGTATATAACACAGTGTATATAATATAATATGTATAATATACAAAAATGTCATAAACTAATAATTACTGTTTAGTTAACATGTAATAAGATTTCCTATTTTTAGCCTGTCAAAACTACTTCTGAATAACCAGTTGGTTTAGATTTTGCTGTCTAGTCTAACATTTGAATCAACCCTATAAAATTTTAATTTCTATATAAAATGATTAAATAATAATAATTTATCTGAAAGTGATTCCAAACGTTTGAACTAGTAGTGTAGCTCCTATCTCAATTTCATAGATTACACAAATCTTTGGTTCAGTGGGTTCAGTGTGAATTGAAAACGATGATCATCGCTGGAAAACATTTCAGTAGTGCAGAAGTGTTTGGGGAAAGTTGAGCTAATTGTTGGAGAGAGTTTTTAAACATGGCCCCAGAACTTCATTCTCTGTCAAGGCTGAACTCTCGCGGTCTCAGGAGAGTTAAAGCGGAAATCTCTGTGTCAGGGGATCCCTCCTCTGGATCTCTACACAGAAGTTGGATATGACTTCATTCCACCCGCCAATGTATTTGTCTTAAGAATGTGTTTCTCATGTCTCCTGTGAACGTTTCGTCTGTTGAGCAGATGTCAGGTTGCATTGCTCTGTGCCATTTATCTTGAAGAATATTCATGATTTTGCAGGTGAGGCTTCAGATATTAAAGAGAAGGCGAGAAATCAGGCATGGGGAGCCATTGTGGGTGTTGGTGTTGCTGTGGGATTTGTTGCCTTGGTGGTCTATGTCATCATGAAGCGAAGGAACTACAGGGACTTCTCACACAGGAAGCTGGTGGAGGACACGCCACCTGACCCAGGTAGCCATGCTTGGCTTCATGTTTACAATCATTGTCTGTATTAGTTAAAGGTAAAAAAAACTAAAACCTCTATATTTACAGCTTTAACTGGATTAAATACTAAACATTCTAGATACAGTTTCTATATACCTGCATGTTTGAAAACATTTGAAAATTTCTGCTAATTCTAAAAAACACAATTTGTATGTATTTGCTGCACTTTGGAAACTCCTGCATAAGACCAATCCACATTTCTGGGGATCGCAAGTAATTTGGCAAGTTAACATGATATTAGAGTAAATGTTTATGCATTCACGTTAAAAATTAGTTGTTTGTGTGTTTGAAATTGCATATATAATAAAAAAGCAGATTTTTAAGTAATAAAATAATTGGATGTAGTCTGTAAACACTAAGTGTGTTTACATGCGCTTAATCATAATCAAATGATCATAATCAAATTTTATCAGTTATCTGATTATTCATGTAAACAGCATACTCTGATTTCTCAGACTGGATTAAATCATAGAGATCTGAATATGAAATCTGATAAAAAGAGCTGGATTTTCAGCATATGTTCACACCTACTCAGATTTCTTTCAGTTTTCTTAGCATTTAACTATGAGATGACAACAAAACATGCATGACAAAATAAAAAAAGCTTAAATACACTTCATCTATATCATGTATGTTAATATTTATCACAAAAGTACCCTAATGTTTGAAAAAAGCTGAGGCATTAAGTTAGAGTTATACATTGTGTTGATATCATGTCTTATTCTGCGAGTTGATTAGCTGCTTGCAAAGTATGAATCTGATAACTGCTTGTGCCATGTAGGCCTGGAGCTTCCCCATGATCTGATTACTCAAATACATGTAAACGTGCTGAACAGATTACTGACAGTTATCAGATTAAGTTTATGTAAATGTATTCATTAAAGTTTCAAAAGACTCCCTAGTACATGCTGTCCATTTATACAAACTAAGCTGTTTTATTATTAACATGGTATTAATATATCATACATTAACATATATTAACCTATTTAGCATACAGCAGTTTAGCACCGACCGTTCTCAATAAAGTTATAAAGAGTGTTTAACCCAGACTGCTTTTTGAATGAGTTACAGTACAGGACCAGGCAGAGCAGAGATCTTAAAGGCACCTTAACAAAAACAGCCTGTTTAATTGTAAGGGAAAGGGAGAGGCTGGAAATTGGTCATGCAAAATTAAATTATAATGATTTTTGATATATACAATCACACAAACATCATAAAGGAGACGTCAAAGGACAAATACATGAAATACATGGAAAAAAGTAGGGCCCCCTTATGTTATACAAGTAAATATCTGGGTTGCATGGTTTTAAAACAGCAACAGCATTAATCTTCATCTTAACCTTCCATAAGACTTCATGCCTTTTTAAAGCATGTTTCAACAAACAGTAACTGGCCCTTCTGTTCAGATAGTGGTCTGCAACTTGTGGTAAACCATCTGAGATTATACTGATATATTCTTCTCTAAGTGGACGTTAACACAAGGCTAGCCTTCTGGATGTGTTTGTGTTCACGACTGTAAGTATTGTCGTCCTGCCTGAATGAATGTTTGTGCTTCCTTTTTATAGTTCTCAGACTAGACAACAGTGAGCCGCTAGATCTGAAGTATGACGGAAGTGCTTACTACAACCGTGGACTACAAGGAGACAACATCCAAATGACCAATTTCCCGCGAGGACATTCTAACTAAAGATTTGGCTGCCAAGCCTAAGACACTGATATACTACACTGGACCATGTTCTTAGCTATTCTGGATCTGGGCTGAAGAACCTAAATAATAAAGCATAAAGCATCCATCATCAAGACATAATTACAGAATGTAAAGTAAATTGCCAAATTAAATTTAGCTTGTTTTTATTGTTTACTTTCTTTCTTTCTTTCTTCTCAAAATGTTGTTTCCATTTTAGACAGATAGACAGCTGTAAAGAATTTACAGAAGAATATTTTGTTGTAAAACTGTGTTCTTAATATGATAAATAGAATTCAAATGTACCTCTGTCATCTTGCACTAATGAAGCAATTAACAGGTAAAGAAATCAACAGGTAATAATTGAATAATTACTAAAATAAGAAGTAAACTGATTGAATATCCCAGCCTATATTAAGGCTGTGTTATCTGATAGTCTGAATATTGAATATATGAGTAGATATGAGTGAAATATTTTTATGGTCTAGTTTTGTCTAAACAGATGAATGTAAAGTGTAAAGATGGGTGAGACTGGTCAATTCTGCTGATAAGCTCATTAAAAGAAAAGCAGATTAGCTGCTGTTGGAACAAAACTTTGTGTCTTCAAAATGATACTTTTACAGAGGAAGAACAAAACATATTATACTTTTAATATAAGTCAATAGAACAAGGTTTTTTCAACATGCATTTTAAAATTATATCAAGATGCAAAGTTTTGTTTCTGACAGCTGTGAAATGTTTAGGCCCCCCTTTGCCTCTTAAAGTCAAACCTACAATGAGATATATGTTATCGTTTTCCTCCAATGTTCAGGCTATAAATAAATCCAGTGGAGGAGGCATTGGGGTGGCATTAATTGGGCTTTTGGGAAAATGTATGTGAAGTAGAGCAGTGTGACTGTGCTTTGTTGTTAATGATGCAGATCTACTTGATGCCATATCCAAATGCACTGTTACACATTAATGTTATTGCAAAATGCTCCAGCAGCTACTGACCTACTGATCTGTCATGATTGCGTAAACATTCTAAAAGGTATAATGGAAAAGTAACCTGCAAGTCTTTCTGTCTAAACATTTCACAATATGGGTTTCTCAAAGGAGTTTCTAGGGATTAAGTGGTTTATGAGGTTCATTTACAAAACAGGTTTCACTAAGTTTCACAAAAAAGGTCTATGGGGTCCATTACAGGGTGCAAATTATAGCATTTTACAGAGTAATAAAAAAAATGTTAACCTTTTTATATGTTTTGTATGTTTCTTTTGGGGGAGGGCATTCTGGTCATGGCTGGTAATCAGCAAAACCAGCATATTGTGACTGTCCATGCAACTCCATTTAGTTTTTTGTTGGCTTTCATTCCTTTATGAATAAACCTATAGAAATGCTACAAACTGAATAGAAATAAAACCTGGTTACATTAACTTACACTGACAGCAAAAATCATTTTCGACTTACTATTTTGTAGATATGGTAACGACAATATGCTTTGGATGCTGATGGGCTGGTCAATGGAAGCTAATATGTTAATCAATACAAAAATATAGCATATGTTGTGCTTTGGGGTGACCAGCAAAACCATCTAAACCAGTACAAGAACAGCACAAACCAGCGGAATGAGTGAATCCACAACACTGGAGTACTTACACGTTCCAAATCTTATTTTTTAAACACATCCAAGCCTGTAGGTGGCGATATACGTACATGTTGTTTTGCAGTCCACCATGTATCTAAGCCGAGCTATAGTAGAAGTACTCTAATTGTTGTTGTGGTTGTACTGAATGCGAGTTTGATCTAGAGAGTTCTTATTTTAAGTTTTCCAAATGATTAAAACTGAGAAGGTTTTACATTTAAAGAGTTCTCGGGGCGGTAAAGTCCGTGTTGTTCGGGAGCACTATGTGAGAGAGCAGGTGGAGTGCGGCAGTTCACTGTGCGAGGCGGGCTGTGTTAGCGGTGAGCGCGGATTAAACTCTCTTATACTTCATACAGTATTCAACAATAATACACTTTGTGTATCTTTGACTTGTTTGTAATTTATATATGTCTCTCTTTCACGCTGGCTTCCTATTCGACAAATCAAAAAAATCCGTTCCACCTTAAATAGTGCAGCCGTTACTTTCACAGTATGTATGTAGAACTATATAACTGCTGGACCATGTAAGTTGGAGAATTCGAATAAGAAGCGTACTTAAGTCTTCGTATCTTAAGTCTCTCTCTCTCTCTCTCTCTCTCTCTCTCTCTCTCTCTCTCTCTCTTTTTCTCTTTTTCTCTCTATCTCTGTCTCTCTTCCTCGTTCTCTCTCTCTCTCTCTCCTGTCTTTCCCTATCTCCTCCTCTTCCTCTTTTTCTTTCTCTCTCTCTCTCTTATTTTTATTAAATAATGTAGTTTAGCGGCATAAAGGGGGTTCCACTGGTTTTTCAAAGCAATTCAAAGTCAAGTCAAAGTGAACTTTATTGTCATTCAGACTTTACATCTGATTGCATACCTGAACGAGATTGCGTTTCTCCAAACTCCAATGTGCATATATATAAAAACACAAGACATACAACTAACATGACAAATAACAACATGACAAATAAATAACAACATGACAGTGCAGTGGAGAATATAGAAAGAGTGTGTGTGATAAATAGTGAGATATACTCTAAATAGATAGATGTACTGTATAAAAAAAGTGTTTTTGCAGACGTATTGCACTTAAAGGGAATATGTATATATTGCACAGTACTGACAAAATATTGCACACTGTAACAATGTAAACATAAGACTGTAAATGTAAACATTTTAAGGTGTAAGAGTGCTTAGGTTTAGAAAGAAAAAATGAGTCTATTGCACAAAATTAGCAGCATTAAGTGGAGGACCACCTGAGTATGAAGTAGGTATATGTTCAAGAGTTTAACAGATCTGTTGAGTCTGCTCATCAGGAAGTGTTGAGCAGTCTGATGGCTTGTGGAAAGAAACTTTTGCTTAGTCTGGAAGTCCAGCACCGCATGCTGCGGTAGCGTTTTCCAGAGGGCAGCAGTCTGAACAGTCCGTGGGCTGGGTGGGTGGGATCTCTGACCGTCTTGGTGGCTCTGCTGTGCCACCGTGATGGATACAGATCTTGTACAGGTGGAAGTGAGGACCTGATGATGCGCTCTGCTGTCCTCACCACTCTCTGATGTGATTTCTGTTCGGTGATGGTGCAGCTGCTGTACCAGACCGTGAGGCTTAAGCTTATGATGTAAACAGTCATTTAAGGAGGTTGAAACCCGACGTCTGAAGTTTTTTCAAACATTTAAATCTGCATTACGACATTTAAGATACAGCTGTGTTAAAGTGACAGCATTAAACAGAAACTCAATTTCACAAAGTGCAATATCAATTAAAAAAAAACTACATAATTAAGTGGCTGAGATGGTAACAAAGTCATTCAGAGTGGTTTGGTGTGAAATGCTTATAGGAATCAGATGTCTGAAAACTGGAACACCTCTTAAAGCTCCCTCACAAAGTTTTTAAATGACATGTTTAGGTATCACGGTGGTGTAGTGGTTAGTACTGTCGCCTCACAGCAAGACGGTCTGGGTTCCATACCTGGTCCAGGCAGTTCTGTGTGGAGTGTGCATGTTCTCCTTGTGCTTGAGTGGGTTTCCTCCGGGTACTCCAGTTTCCTCCCACAGTCTAAACACATGCATGTTAGATTGATTGGTCACTTCAAATTGCCCACAGGTGTGAGTGTGTGCGTGAGCGCATGTTGGCCATGCGATGGGGAACTGTCCATGGCGTACCCTGCCCTGCCCGATGACACTGGGATAGGCTCCAGCGGAAGATGATGGATAGATGAACCTTAAGATAGATGCTGCTTGTATAGTTGTCTGATTGTGTAGTGCTGTGTGTAGGAAAGCTTAACATTCAGTTAATACATAGAAACGTAACTTGGCTTACTTTCTTATACTGGCTAATAACATTATACAAGACAGTAGTGATTTTGCTTTATAAAGTATGAACGTTAAGGTTGCAACCAAACTTTTATAGGTGGCAAGCTGTTGTCTGGAGATGTGACCCACTATGTGGTGCCGGATGCTGGAGTGGTCCGTGACTTCCTGGAAGTTTTGGAGTTTAGTGAGTTGCAGGGTATCGTGTTCACGCAAACAGCCTGCCAGGCTGCACATCATGCACGTGGACGGAGGTATTCTGCTAATGCAACAATGAACACTATAATTGTAATTCAAAAATATTAGGCCTGCGAGACTATGATTTAATATTAACATGATTTCAAGGCTGTACAAGATTTTAATCATGCACAGTGAGGTCAGGTCATAATTGTCTGCTGCTGTTTCACTGCTGTGAACCGTTACTGCGTTCTACAGGCACTATAACCGGCTACGTGGCCTCCTAAAGGACCCTCGTCATGATTGTGTCCTGTTTGCCAATGAGTTTCAGCAGTATTCGTACTGCCCTCGAGAGAAAGGAGAGACACAAGAGAAATGGCACACAAGGTAAGAGTATATAAAGTATATGTACAGTATATCCATATGTAACTGTGTTAAAGCTGAGAGGAGTAGTTGGCTGATTTTGTCCATTGAAATTTGTCCAGGTGTGTGTACCATGCAGCAGTGTGGTATTATAACCATCTGGCTGGTCTGAGGCCAGTAGTTATGATCACAGAAGATGAGGATGCTGTCAAAGAGTATGGCAGTCTAAACAGTGGAGTTTATGTCATCTTGACCCAAGTATGTGTGTAGACCTTCAGCATTTTCTTGATGGCCCATAGCCAAAAAGCGACATGGCAGAAATAAAATAATCACAATATTTAAACACATGTTCACAACATCAAATATATCTTGTGATATATCAGTGATATATTTTTGAGGTTTGTTAAGTTGGTAAAGGCAGAATGCATTGCCACATTTAACTAATACCACCAAAAACGGAATGCAATGATTTTTATTACATTTTTTCACATACTGCATTGTACTAAATCCAGTCAACACTACTAATATGCTCCCTTTTTACTACAAAATGCAGTTGGTTAGTGGTCTTCAAGTACTGATTATATCCACACTATGCTCATAAAAGTGTAGTAGCATTTCTGCAATGCAATTTGTTATTATTATTATTATTATTATTATTATTATTATTATTATTATTATTGTTATTATTATTATCATTATTATTATCATTATTATTATCATTATTATATTGTCCATGTCTCCCACTCAACCTTGTTCCATACTAATGCACATGCAATGAAATGCAGTAACACACAATAGAGTGCTGCTGAAAGTTTGTATTTTATGTATGTCGATCTGAAGCAATATCTGGAGAGTTTTTGGCCGGACCTGAAGGCAGCCCAGGAGCTGTATCTGTCTATTGCTCAGGCCCTGCAGGAGAGAGAAAGTGAAGCAGCAGAGAAGGAGTTTACTGAGCACCTGCCTGCTGAAGTGCTGGAGGCAGGGATCAAATCTGGTAGATACATTAAGGTAATACCCTTCTGTTCAGTGTAAATCAAGCCTGAAGGTAATATGTGTGAAGTATCATTGCTTGCAACCAAGACAATCAGCTGCCATTAAAAAGTATTTTGTTGAGTTTTATGTACTGTCTTAACCTGTCGTCTATAAATTACACAAATAGTGACCATTTGGGTCCAAGAGTGATGTGCCATTACGAATCCAGCAAAATAAATGATTAGTAGAACAAATCTTGACACGATAAGTAACAATTTTTAAAGGGCCCATATCTTCAGCCAGATTCTGACAGGATTAGTTTTATATGCAGAGTTGGGGTAATGTAATTTTTGCTTGTGTTCCTCAGTCACTTTAGTCGTCTAAATATCTAAATCTAGGGTGTTTGCTGGCTTTTACCTACTTTAAACCAAGCTATTAAATGAATCCCTTGTTATTTTAATCCTGTGTGAATCGGTATGTGGGTAAAAACAGTGTCATGTTCTGTGGAAAAGGAGTTTAATAAGTATGGAGGCCTCAAAATTAAACTGATACGTAACTTTACTGTTCTATCTCATGTGTACAACTCAGAAAATGATGAGTGTTGGCTGTTGTAAAGTAGTAAAGATCATTTACATCATGGATGTAGGTTTGTGTGTGGACTGTAAAGATAGATTCCAAGCAATGTTTTGGGAGGATAGGATTGACTAATATATTATCTCTGGAGTGAAGTCATATTAAGAAGTTATACTTTCACTTTCAGTGTCATGCAGGACCCTACAGCACATGAACCTAAAGCCAGCACACCAGCATGTTTAGCAAAATCAGCCTGTTTAATTCCAGGAGATAAAAACGTTGATATAAAATGAATTATGACTATTTACAGTACATAAAACCACAAAACTGTGAAAATAACATACAAAATACTTAGAAAACAGTAAGATATTTGAATGTGACTTGTACTTTCATAGTTGTTGAACTTGATGGACTAAATAATTCCTGTGTTTTCATTTTAGAGCACAAATTAAAATATACAATATTTTAAAAAATAAATAAATAAATAATTTCTTTCTAAACTTTACAGCTTTTACATTGCTCATGTGTTTTCATGTCTGTTAAAGAGAAATTAGCCAGGAGAAATAAAGCTTTGGGGTCCCTTCAGTGTTATTGATTGTTATGTCATTAATCAAATTCATTGAGGATCTTATGATCAAACAACATTTTCTGCCTTCTTCATTTCAAGGGCACTCTTAATGTGAACAAGCATCGTTCGCAACATGAGGCCTTTGTGCGTTTTGAGGGCTCCTCGAACAAGAACACAGGTCAGCAATAACAAACACAGTTTGTAGTCTACTGCTTTATTGAATGAAGCTGAGTTGAGCAGGTTCACTGTTGAACTTTGATCTCTGACCCTGTCACTAGAACTGAACAGTGACATTCTGATCAGTGGAGCGAAGCACCGGAACCGAGCAATACATGGAGATGTGGTTGCTGTGGAGCTGTTGCCGCACAGTGAGTGGAGGGGCCGGACTACAGCTTTAACAGAGAAACAGGGGGAGGAGAGGACAGGAGAGGAGACACAGAGCCATCCCATGCCCTCAGGTAACTGCAGCAACCTAACCATTCTAACTGTGAAGTAGCCATACAGTGCAGTTTGAACCTGTTTTAGAGGTTTCTCAGTTTTAGATCTATGCTTTTATTCTATAAAAACATAAAATTGTAGGTAAAATATATAAAATTAGCAGATGCTCTCTCTGAGTCAGAATTTATTAAAATGTTTTAATTGTGGTTAAGTGCCATATTTATTGTGCCCGTTGTACACCATTTTGTGATATGGAGGCTGCATTTGTGTTTTATCATGGTATGGAGATTAGGGTTAAGGTTAGGGTTAGGGTATGAAATTGTTTTCACAACAAAGTGTTTTCAATTCCCTTCTTCCATCCCTAGCAGCTTGACACAGACACAGAGTTAGAGGAAAAATATTATTATTTATTGTGTTTTTTTATTTGTATGTATGTATGTATGTTAGGGGTGTAAGAAAATATCGGGATATTATGTTTGGTGATACTGTATTGATTCTCAAAAACACAGTATCGATGCACAGATTCCTGGCAGACAGTGAATATATATATATATATATATATATATATATATATATATATATATATATATATATATATATGACTTAGTGTACTTAATGAAGGCTTTGATTATTATTATAGGGTTTCCAGTTTACTCAGTGAGACATACCTCGAATCCAGCGTTTTAATCACTGCTCTGAACACGTCTCTCGACTTTCTGTAGTGGGACCATGTCCTTGCATAGGTGACGCGTTACAGCTGTTTTTTAGCAGCGCTACTGTGTGGCAGTATATAAAAAATTCATACAGGTGGGGGGAATTAATACCAGTATACTGCCCAGCACAGTTTTATGCTGGCATTTAAGGAAGTAATATATATAGTTTTTTAGTTAGTTTTGTTGTCTTTAAAAAAAGTCATTAAATTATTGTTTCTAGTACTTTTATTAGTGATTAACACTATTTTGGGTTAATCAATTAAATTAGCATCTGTGTTACATAAAATTCATGGGAGAATGTTATCAAAATAAGCTACTATAAATGTACTATAACATTTTGTACTAAAATGCTTTGTCACACTGCTGTTTTTTACCATATTAAACTAGAGGACTATGTCAGCTGCACTGCCTACTGATATCTACAACTACCTCTCACAAGGGTGTTCTGGAAGAGTGGACATACTTAAGGTTTAAGTTACTGTGTCGAAGAGCATTGAGACACAGCCAGATGATACAGGTGAACGGGTAAAGGGCTAGGACTAATGAATGAGAATTTGCCTAAATATTAGTATTAATAGCTGTTCTCAAAAAAGAAATTGCTAGACATTCTAGATTTACTCTTTCTCCCTCTATAGGCAGGGTCGTGGGTATTGTGCAGAGGAATTGGAGGGACTATGTGGTAACGTTTCCCCCAAGAGAGGAGCTGCAGTCCCAGAGCCGAAACTCCCAGAAGATTCTGGTCATTCCCTGGGATTACCGTGTCCCAAAAATCCGGATCAGCACTCAGCAGGCTGAGGCACTTCAGGTACACTCTCTGAATCCATGAGATCACTCTTAGGGCCTCTAAGTAAGACAAGGACACTTGTTTTATTGCCCTCCACACACCTGTCACAAGTTATCCCAAGTTGTTGGCTGTTGGCTAAACATATGAATTTCTTTATTTAATGTATGTGCTAATATAATATTTAGCACTGGTTTGTCCTGTAAAAGTAAAAAATTGTAAGTATTTTGTGAAGTTATGGATTTATTTGATAATATTTAGTTGTGCATGAATAGCATTACTGAACTCATGCTTCTTTATTTTTACACACCGTTTGTATTCGTTGAATGAAATAAAACCTTCAACATAATTTATGATTTAATCTTAAAAATAATTTACTGTCGTACGGGCACCCCTGGTGAAATCACATTTTCATTTGATTTTCCAAGCAAAAAAGGCTTGTGGCTGTAGAGAGAATACATATTGTACACAAGTACTGTATTCAGCATATTCAGGGGAACAGTAAAACATAGAATATGTATTTGTTTTTAAGTAGAAATATATTTTTCTTTTCTATCACTAGTGTGTTTTTGACAATATTTATGTACTGTATAGATAAATACCAATCATTCAGATGTTGGGCAGATTAGCATGCAGTGCATGATAGATTAACTTGTTTGGGATGGTTATTAGTCATTCAGCATTTTTTGTATAGTGCTTTTTACAACAAAAAAACAGTTTATGAAAACAAAAGAGATAAACAGAAGGACAGAAAGAAAAAACAGTCCATGCATAAGCATGTAAACGTAAGGAAATGTATTCAGGTCCAAGCCTTGATAAGAAGAAGAAACCTTGAGGGGAACCCATTCTCAATAAATGTTATTATGGACTTAAGCCTATTAAAAATCAAACTGTTTGGAATGCAACACTAATGTGATGATGCTTTATGAAGGACCACAGGGTCATTGTGCGTGTGGACTCATGGGATAGCACCTCTCTGTACCCCAATGGCCACACTGTGAGAGTACTAGGAAAGGCAGGTGAGCTGGAGACTGAGATTCAGACCATACTGGTGGAAAACTGCATCAATGTGCCCGCCTTCTCCGAGGCTCAGGTGAGTCACACTGGAAAAATTAAAGCGCTAATTCAGTTTAACTTCAATCATGGCCGATTTAAGTATAATTGATTTAACTGATATATCATCTGTTCATAAAATGGATGCTTGTTTGTGTGTTTCTTCAGTTGCGAGAGATGCCTGTGAACTCTAAAGAACAGCCGTGGCAAATGGAGCCAGCTGAAGTGAGCTCCCGGCGGGACCTACGTGACACACACCTGGTGTTCAGCATTGACCCACTGGGCTGTGAGGATGTAGATGATACCCTGTCTGTTCGCATCTTGCCTGGAGGCAAGCGGCTGGAGCTGGGTGTGCACATCGCAGACGTCACACATTTTGTTAAAGAGGGATCGCTTACTGATTTGGAAGCTCGCACCAGGTAATATATGATATAATATAATAATGTAGTGATGCAAATTCAGTTCAGTTATATTTTTTATTTTTTTATATAGCTGTTATCGGAACCAGAATGAAATTGAAATATAGTACTTTTTACAGTGGACATTGTCCCAAAGCAGTTTGATAGAATAAAGAATAAAAGTTTTACATGGAACATTAAATAAAGAAAACAAATGAGCCTATCACTGGACAGAAGTGTACATTTATCAATAATAACCAAAGCTTATTGTTAGAATTCTGTCTGTTTAACAAATAAGAAATGGATTTATCTAACCCAGTAAGTACTGTAGGATTGTGTGAACATGAATCTAATCCAATTAAACATACCTAATTTAATGACAGTCAGTGTTTTTTTTACTAACTATCAATGGCATGCTGGGAAAAGCTATTAATGTAATATAATTTATCGTCATAACGATAAATACACAATATAAAATAAATGTTATGCCCACTAGTACCAAGCTGTATTCGGTCCCACCATATTAATCTCCCTCCTTTTAGGGCTACCACCTATTACCTGGCTGACCGCAGGTATGACATGTTGCCGGCAGTGCTAAGTGCTGACCTCTGCTCCCTGCTAGGAGGAGTGGACAGGTAAGCCACACCCTAGACCTTCACTGCAAGTTATCTTTATACTCAAGTCATGAATTTCTACATTTTAGATGTAATAAAAAAGCATTTTCTGGAAGATTCTGGGAATGTTCTTTGAACTTTATAACTATTCCCCCCATAACACCCTTTCATTTTCCGTTCCATAGATATGCCATGAGCGTACTGTGGGAGCTGGACGCTGAGACTCTGGCTGTGTGTGACGTGTGGTATGGTCGCACTCTGATCCGCTCCTCCTACCAGCTTCACTATGAGCTGGCCCAGAGCCTGCTAAATGGGGAAGATGTTGAGGTGCCTGAGCTGTCCAAGCTTGAGAGCTCTAAACAGGGTCAGAAACTGGCTGAGCTCCTGCAGGCCCTGGAGACCCTGACTCGGGTGGCCAGGGCCTTGCGGGCTCAGAGGGATAAAGGGGGTGCTCTGGAACTGGAAGGAGTGGAGGTGAGGGCACAGCTGGATGAGGACAAGAACATTGCTGATCTGGTTCCCAAGCAGCCTCTGGAGGTACATGAGACTGTGGCGGAATGCATGATTTATGCCAACCACTGGGTGGCACGCAAGATCCAGGAGAGTTTTCCCCACCAGGCACTGCTGAGGCACCATCCGCCACCCAGACAGGAGTTCTTTAATCAGTTGATTGACAGCGCCAAGAGCCGTGACTTTGCGATTGATACACGGTATGGAAACTGTCATTATCAAGAGTATCTCAAACATCTTTGGCTCAGTAGTTCTGTAAGAAATAACCGTAATGTATCATACAATATATGGACTCTATATTAATCAAATATTAGTACTCCAGTACTAGTACACTATGATTTCTGTATGCTTTACTAAAATGCTTTGTAGTGAATCAGTAATATGACATGGTTGGCCTGCATTATTTTGACCAAAATAAATTTACTTTTGTTGGATTACTTGGATACTTTAATTCATCAGCTCTACAGAACTGGTTAGAGTTTTACAGATTGCAATTTTGTGTAGACTTACTGTAGTACTTCAGTTGCGATGGTCCTTGTTTAAATTATTTTTTTTGTCTTTTGGGTAGGTCCAATAAGGCTTTGGCTGATTCTTTGGACCGAGCAGTGGATCCCCAAGACCCCCTGGTAAACAGGATGCTGAGGGTGATGGCCACCCAAGCCATGTCTAATGCCCTGTACTTCTCGACTGGAGCTTGTCCAGAAGAACAATACTATCACTATGGTATGTATACCTTGTAGATTGACTTAGTCTGCCTGTGTACATGCCTGTTCTTCAAGATCTGTTGAGAAGTACAGTTCCCTTACCGTCCCTTTATAAACTAAAAATCGGAGAAATCCATATTTCTTAGTTCACCTTCGGATATTTCTGATCTAAGACTTAATTTCCAAAAAAGCATTTGTAGAAGTTTGTGTTGTGTGTGTTTTCATTGGTAGGTCTTGCTCTGGATCGCTACACCCATTTTACTTCCCCAATCAGACGCTACGCTGACATCATAGTGCACCGTCTTCTCATGGCTGCTATTCAGTCAGAGAAAGATGAGTGCCTGCACAAGACCTTACGTGGCAACAAGGAACTTGACGAACTGGCTCAGCAAATTAACAACAAGAACCGAGTAGGTAGACTTCTTGTTTAGAAACTTCCCAACAGTGATGGGAGAATAAAGAATAAGAACAAAATAATGATTTTAAGTGTAAAAACAAAATCGTTTTTTGTTTTTTATAGTTTAAGATCACTAAACGTTTCAGACTATTAGATTATAGTACATGTACAGAAAAAAGGAGATTCAATACATGTTCGAATGTCGTAATAACAGTATTTCTGTGTGATGTATTCCTTTAGGCGGCCCAGCACGCCCAGAAGCAGTCTATAGAGCTTTTCCAGTGCCTTTACTTCAGAGACAAGGACCCACTTACAGACGAGCGTTGTGTGGCTGACGCCATTGTCTACACAATCAGGGCCAATGGCATGCTGGTCTTCCTGCCACGGTTATAACCTACTTTAATATCATGAGTTTTAGTAGCAAGTACATTTAAAAATATATTCAGAGCAGAAATACTCAATGCAGGCCAGCATAAATTAGCCAGGCCTTTTTCTAAATAAAATGAAACCCTCAACAAAGTCCTGATATGCTTGTGTGCTCACAGATATGGCTTGAAAGGAGCAGTGTACCTAAAGAATCGGGAAAGCCAGGTGGTTTGTGTAGGAGATGATGGCAGGTGTGAGTGGCAGGTGGGGACACTACAAAGATATCCTGACAGAATCAGCACCTTCACCAGCACAGGGACGCACACCTTTCACCTGTTTGACCATGTCACTGTGAGTGTACACTCTAATATACATGTAACAATGCATGATACCTATTGTTCTACAGTGAACGATATGACCTTGCTTAACGTGTACCATCTAATGTAACTTAACCCTTTGTGAGGAATTGGAGTGCTGATTGTGAGCCAGGCCTTCTTGACTGAATTAACATACACTCTTTTGACTGAATGTGCACAAATTCCCACTGACATGCTCCCACGATCTTGTGGGAAGCTTTTAAAGAGTAGTACAAGCTGTTACAGTTGTATTTAAGTGTGATGGTCAGGTGTTCTTCAGTTCTTCTCCCATCGCCACTATGTTACATTGATGCAAATATAGATCTATTATTTTTTTCTACAGTGCAACAGTGGAAGTTATATTGGTCCTGATGATTTCTGCTGGAATGACTACATGTGTCATATGTACATTATAAAGCATTTAAAGTATTGTTTAGTCTTTAGGAAGACAGAATGGCTCTCGTTCCTTGATCTTTGGCTCCTTAGGTGCGCATCTCTGTAGAGCCCTCACGTTGCCATGCCGACAGCATCCACCTAGAGCTCATCAGTAACAAGCCTCATCAAGCCGCAAGGGCCGAGTCCCATTCTGCTAGTCGTGGCCAGTCTGAGTTGGTTCAGGAGGTGGTGCGCAGGGAAGAGGAGGCGTCCCTCCAAGCAGAGGAGCAGAAGGCGAGGAGGCCCAAACTGAGCCGAGAGGAGAGGGAGTTCAGACAAAGCAAAACGCCCAATCTCTACTCCCTACTGCAAGAAATCAGCGAGCTGGCCCTGCTGGACTTGTCTGTCTGTCACTTACCTAACACTGAAGCACAGGCATGCAGTACCTCAGCATAGGATTATTCCAAAGATTGAATCCAGAATGCCACATCTGATCTCATAACATATGTTGACAGTGTCCTTGGAGGCCAGTTTCTTAAAGACTTGGATGGTAGGTTTCATTGTTTCAATGGTGCGGAACTTGTTTTTTATTTACACTCAATTTTGGCTCGAACACTTTGTCACAGGACTGCCTCGGCCAACATTTCAGTCAAATTGCTTATAAACTAAAGAATTTCCCTAAATTAGTTCACTTCTCCCAGTTGCACTGAGAATACATAAACAAGAGACAGATTGAATTAAAAAGAGAGAAACAGTGCTTGTGGTTTAGCTGTGCTATTTTATATAAGACTGTATAAACCGTACATTTTTCTGCCATTTGAGTCAAACCAGACTGTTTGAATTAAAAGTGTATTTTCATAAACAGCTCAAAAGTGGATCGAGTTCTTGAGGCCTGTTGGATCACGAGACAAGGATGATTCCAGTCAGCTTCCTTTGCTGAAATGATGCTGAAGGGATGCACCATTGTAGGAATTTTACATACATAATGTGCCCTCTACAAATAATGGCACGTCTGGTAAAATCAGCCAAACTGGCTGTGAAAAACTTTCTTTATTACTTATACTTATAATTGTTCATTCAGAATATTAAAACCTGAACTCCATTAAAAGTGTAACTTAAAGTGATTGAACAGTGATTGAAAGAAAAACTATATTATATTATGAAATTATTTTTTTTTTACCTCAGATCTGTGTGCCACAATTGTTGGCACCCTTGCATTTAATACTTGTTGCAGCCTCTTGGCAAAGATAACAGCTCTGTCTCTTCTAGTATAATGCGTAGGGACCTTGGAGAACACTTGTCAAATGATCTGAGATCATTTCTCTGTTCACATCCTCTCCAGATTATGAGATTCACACTTCTTTATCCTATTCCACATTTTTTTCCTGTGGGGTAAAGCTGGAGGACTGGGATAATCATGGCAAAACCTTGATTTTGTACTTGAT
This sequence comes from Megaleporinus macrocephalus, assembly GCA_021613375.1. NCBI lineage: Eukaryota > Metazoa > Chordata > Actinopteri > Characiformes > Anostomidae > Megaleporinus > Megaleporinus macrocephalus. The sequence continues at coordinate 22,754,119 of CM038728.1, read as the reverse complement.
AAACAATCTTTTGCTGATTTAAAGTGTGTTTTAGATTAGTGTCCTGCTAGAAGATCCAACCACTGTCCTGATTTAAGTGTTTTGGCTGAAGCAGTCAGGTTTTAATCTTATTTATGCTGGTGCATCCTAATAAACTGTAGAGAGCCTTTGAAGGAAGGAGCAACTCCACAAAGTCACACGTCCAACACCACATTTTGTAGTGAGAATGAGGTTCTTTTCTGTATCTTTGTGCTACACCAAGTCCACCTCTGGTGTTGGTTGCCAAAAACAGCATGGTTCCACTGAAAGGTCCAGAAGCATCTGGCAACCTATAGGGACTTCTGTTGGTTCTTGACAGCAGATCTCAAAGTGTGGTTATGTGGGTGGCCTGTTATCATAGGCTGGGAGATGTTCAAGACCTAATTGATGTCTGCATTTCTCCAGCTATAATCCTTGCATATGATAATGGTAATGGGCATGCTGAACTGTTTTCTTCTAGCCATGTCCTGATTTGTACAGCTGAACAAGCTTTTGTGGCACATCATTGCTGTTATCTGTCTTCTTCATTGTGCCTCTGTATCTGTTGATGCCCACACAAACATTTATAAAATGTATACAATGAAATACAGGGAAAGGTAACATTTGAGTTACAAATGAAGTTAAATTGAACAAATCACTGAAAATGGTCTGCTCCTTTGGGGTATGGAGAATAAATACATCATTGAGAATCAGGATGAAATAGTGAATTTAACAACATTGCAAGGTCTTAAAACTGTAGTAAGCTTATGGGCTTACATCTACATAAATTTATAAGTTTGGACTGCACAAGATACGGTTTCTTGGGAAAGAATTCCAGACACAATGAAGTTCTGGAATCTCAGCTACTGGCACTTTATGACAAGCACAGAAATACACAAACAACTCATGACATGCTAAATAAACCACAGTGCATTAACACTTTATTTAGAATACTGAATACAAAAAACAAGTAATTTTAATTAAATGAGAAGTGTGTTTCAGACAAACCATAAAAAACAGACAAACTTGGCAGCAGTCTTTCATAATGTCTTCACTATCTTGCTCAAAACTACCAATGACAGGATTACATTAGGTTTCAAAAACATGAGATGTTCAGCTAAGGCATGTTTACATGGTAGTGGAGTGACATCCTGTTGGTTCAGACAGTGGTGATGCACTCATTAGCTTGCATAAGCATGTGCTGTTCTCTATTTAACCTTGGTCACGCAGCTGTACACAGTTAGCTGTTATAAATCACCAAGAGCTGTATTGTTGTGCCATGAATGGAACACAGTTACGTGACATTCTAATATCATCTGTATGACAGGACTACACATGTAGCCTGAAGACCACAGTTGATTCCTTCTGTAGAACTCTGAATATAAACTGAGGTTAATGCAGTAGTAGAAGACACAGATGAACAAGAAAAAGAATGTAATTATTCCCCCAAAATAGATCCTCACAGAGGACAAAGGCCCTTGCAAACCTACACTCAGAGGAGACAGTCTGGACACTGTCTGTTTTTAAGGCCATAAGAAGGAAACTTCAGACTTAGGTTGATTTGGCTCAGTTTTAAAGCTCCCCCTGAGCTGCAGAAGTTTGGCATTGGACAAGAAGCAACTGGTTCGACTAAACGTCAAGAACAATAGAAGCACAGTTTAACAGAATGTTTGGCTTATCTGGAACTTGATTAACAGAAAGGATGCAAATGTCACCATTCAATAGCTGTAATGGTAAAATCTTTACAGGACTCTGAATGATTTGTTGGCAGTCATTTTGTCATTTCCATAGTAAGAACTGGAACAAGTAAGAAAACCATGACTCAATCAATTGCTATTATCGTCCATGCCGTTAGTCAGTTCTGGAACTGGGCTTTCACACTCGTTATCATACAAGGGAGAGTTCTGGGATGCAGCAGGTTTTTGTTTTAAAGGTGCATTGTTTTCTTCTGTGTTTTCATCAAGGTCTTCCTGTTTGTCTTGGCTGAGGTGATTTTGTGGGGGGCTTGCAGAAGTTTCATCAGGCAAAGCAGACTGCGATGACTCTAAAAACATTTAAGATATCAACAAATCAGCTCTGAGATCATTCAACAACAAATTGGATAATTTAAAAGCGATAAAGTTAAATAAGTCATAAATAAATGTTAGCTGACTGATGTTTGTATTGCAGATGGATTTGACAAGGCGTAACATGCCTGCAAGGCAATCAGCCATGATATTACATTTGAAAATTGTCCAGTCAAAGCAAGTCCTATGCATGTATGTTATAACCAGTCACCTTGCTGCTTTTGCCGGGCCAGTCTCCTTTCGAGGGCCAGCTGTTTGTTGAGCTCAATGCGCCTCTGCTGTTCCTCAGTAAGAGTGGCAGGGGCAGACGCAGGGGCTCGTGCAGGTGCGGGAGTGGAATGAACAAAAGGATCTTCAGAAAAGCCTCCATCTCCAAACGGGTCTACATCTTTCTGTAACTGGGGCTCAGCTTCAACTGAACATGTAGAAACAATATATAGAAGTAAACAATATATTATTTTATACACAATGGCTTTGGCCACTTCATTAAAACCACTCCCTTTACATTATTACTCATTACATTAACTCCACTTTTTGGTGGAACTGGTATGAGAGGATCAGACACAGCAGAGCTGTTAAGAGTTTTTAAACTCACTTACTGTCCACCCTATCAGACACTTTTACCTCGCTAGTCCACATTGTAGATGTAGACACTGGGGGTCCAGGAGCACTGCTGTAATTGAACCACTTATACTAGTATAATATACACTAACGCACACTGTCACTGTAGTAAAATCAGAAAACGATCCACCACCTAAATAATACCTGGTTCAAGATAGTATTGACCACTGAGGAGAGGGGTCTAACAAAGCAAAATGCCCCTATATGGTAAGGGGAGCTGATAAAATTGTAGTGAACACACACACACACACACACAAATTCATTGCTAGGTAGAAATCAAAAGACAACAAGTTTCTCACCAACATCATTTCCAATGAAATCCTCATGTGTCAGAGGCATGTCCAATCGTATTCGTTTAAGACACGTCTAGGGAGAACAGGGGACATCAATCATTTCTTTTGTCATCAACTTCCTTGAAAAGACTCTAAAGATCCTTGATCTTCATAATAACGTGGATGTTACACTTCAGGAAATGTACTGATGCTAAATTTTCTTCATAGCTGGAGGCATTCCAGGCAGGTCTCACCTGTACATCTTTCTTGCCACCCAGAACCTCCAGTTTGTCAATGAAGTCTTCAAACTGAAGTTTGGGATACAATCTGTGTGCCCAGTTCTCCATTTTCTGCATGAGAACCTTAAGGTCCTCAGCCTGAAAATAAATAAATAAATAAAATAAACACATTTATATAAACAATTGTCACAAAGAATGAATAAAGCAATGAACAAAAACTTAATAGGTCACACTGATCAGTCACCTCATGTCCTTTGCCTTTAAATTTGACATTATCAAACATTGTACGTAATACTGGCAATCCTCGGTCAGATAGCAGTCTGTAACAAAAGAGAACAGGCATTTCAGGCTGCACTTTTATACACATACAAATTCTGATTAAAGAACCAACCACTTTAAAATAATAATACCTCTGAGAGTCAAGTTTAGGTTGGGGTCTCTTTACTGTTCGCCTTTTAGCGACTGGAACCTCTGGTAACTTTGACACCTCTCCTTGGTCCTCACCTAAATGCAAGACATATTTAGTGAATCTAATAAATGCACCTCAGCAACTGATCAGCATTGATAACAAAGGTCGCCTAATCAGTGATTGTGCATATCTTACCCTCCCCACTGGCAAATGGGTCCCGCTCTAGGTTATCATCCCCAGGAGACAGGGGTGGCGGAAGAGGGGGAAAGGCCTCATCTTCTATTTGATCATAGTCTGGGATGTCAAACAGATCATTTTCTAATGGATCAACCATAGTGCATAGAGCCTGGAGGGAGAAATCCAACTTCCATTAGCTTGCAAGGCATAAATAATGTTCAGTGCTACAGATGAACTATGGCTTTAAAAATAAATAAATAACACTGCTGTACTAAAAAGGTTTAAAGCGGAATTCCACTGATTCTTTTTAAATGTCTGCATAATTTAATATTTGAGACAAAGTCATTTAGAAAGATTTGAGATGAAATGCTTCACTGTAGAGAAACTTAGCAGACCAGAATTGTTCTCAGAACCCAACATATAAGAGTCTAATGCCTCTTAAAGCTTGCTCACAGAAAGTCATTATGTGAAATCATTATTAATGTGCTGCTTAAAGGAGCCGTTTGTAAGACGACGCAAACTTAAAAATTCACTTTATGCAAACTATAGGGGGCAATATATCACTAGAAAGCTGTGGTGTCTAAGTAGTCCCTCGCCCTTAGAATCCATATTAACAGCTATTTACTGACCAGTCTAGAAGAATCGCTGCAGATACAGCATAAAACTTCATCAGTGGAAGGTAATGGCAATGTTAACTTTTCTTTTGCTTTTATTTATATCACTTCTTTTATTTGCTGCTGAATGCTCTTGACATGAGTGGGTGGCATTGGAATCAATAATGGTTGCTTGCCAATAACTTCAGCCATCTTTGTGTTTACTCTTCCTTTCATTGGCTACCTGTACTTAAAATATCTAACCAGGAGCAGGACCTTCAACATGACTGACAAAAGCTTAGAATACACCGGCAGAGCAGTGATACTTTACATGTTGGACTAATATAAGACTCAACGCTACAGTGACTCCCTACTGCCTCTTGAGGTACAAAGTGGTATTATGCAACAATAGGCTTGAACTACCTGGTTTGCCAATTAAGCATGCTCTGCAACAAGATACATGTCAAAAACAGTTATTTATTTACATTCTTTACATAAAATGATTGTTGATCATTTTAGTTAACGTTGAATGCTTTTAAACTAAAAATTGTACATGTCGTCATTTAATGGCAGACATTTTCAACAATATTTTTAAATGAAAGTTTACAACACTTGAAGAGTTTTTTCTCTAAAATTATCATGAAAAAATGTTTCATTAATCAGGCAGTGCACTAGCAACCATTTAAAATAACTTTTGGAGGCACCAAACTCTAAAGATGTCTGGTTCCTATAACCACCACTGTGAGCATCTGTGATTCAGTTTTTCTCAAATAAGCATTTCACATCAAATCATTTTAACCCAGAATGATTTTTGTTTACTTCTTAACCATTTAAATTGGAATTCCGGTTCATAGGGCCCATATCATGTAAAAAAGCATTGAACACATTAAAAAAAAGTTTGTAAAGGAGTTTGATGTAGTATGCAAGCAAGGTTAAAGTTTCAAATAAAGTTAAAATGCAGAAAACATGACTTTTATAATACACTCTGACATCTAGGCAGGACTGACAGTCATGACAATATTTCCAGTTTTTGTGTAAAATCACAATATGTCACAATATGCTTTACTGGGCACATTATGTTCATCAACAGTACTAAACCTGCATGTCTGAAAGTTGACAGTAAAATAAATGTGATACACGATTCGCTATGAAAACTTAAGTATTCCCTTGAAGTACTGGTATATTACGTTTTCCCCTACATCACCCACTACAGGTATATACTCTTAATGAGCACTTCATAAGGTACACCAGGGGTGCCCAACCCTAGTCCTGGAGAGATTTAACACAGCTGCTGCTAATATTCAGATACTCCTGACACCCCTTAATAATCTTGATCAGGTGTGTTAGATCAGGATCAGAGGCAACATCTATAGGGTGGTAGATCTTCAGGACCAGAGTTGGGCACTCCTGAGGTACACCTAACTTGTATCTACCATCCATTTTACCAGGTCCACTTACCATATAAGAGCACTCTGTAGTTCTACAATTATAAACTGTACATCTGTTTTTCTGCCCTTTTCATTCCCCTTCCACCCTGTTCTTTGACAGCCCAGATGCCCAAAATACATGTATATTAGGCGGTGTATTGTTCTCAGCACTGCAGTGAGACTGACTGATGGTGGTGTGTTAGTGTGTGTGGCGCTTGTACAAGTGGATCAGACACAGCCGTGCTAGAGAGTTCTGAACGCCTGGACTAAAAACAGCTGATCAATATTTAGCCAACAGAAATTTGTGAGCAGCATCCAGTGACCACTGATAAAGGACCAGAGTGTGACCAACACAAACTGTGCAGCAGAGGATAGAGAGTGGAAAGACAGTGGACACATTGTTTAAAATCTCCAACTGCACTGCTGAGAATAATCCATCACCCTATTAATATCTGCTCTGACCTTTAAAGTACAGACTAAATGTGGACTAACAATGTATACAGAGAAACAAATTAATTACAAAGTGCACCTATAAGGTAAACAGAGTTGATAAAATTGACAATGAGTGTAGAAAACAATGATGTCTTCTTAATGAAGTGCTCAGTAAGTGTATAGGCAAATGTATACATAATTTTAAAGTATTTTGGTACAGTTAGTAATGAGTAATGGTTAGCACGCTAGCTAACAGACAGGAACCATTCAGCGTTGGTCCAATACAAACGCTGCCTCTGTTTGGCGCCAATATAAACAGCACGAGCTACCAGGACGCTGTAAGCCAGGAGTGATGTGGGTTGAGACATATTTACATTTCATTCTTAATTAAAACTGTTTGAAGCTTTTTGAGGATGTGTAAACATAGAATATACACTTTAGTCTATTCACTACTTACATTAGCCCCTTAGCTTAGCTTAGCTTGGGTCTCTGCTCTATGGCAGTAACTGCAGTCACAAGCTAGCAGTGAGCCACATTCGCATCACCCCAAACTCATAAAACAGGTGTTAACTATTTTGTCCTGCTGTCTGACCACACTGCCGACTTGGAAAACTACTTTATGAAGTTCGAAAAAATCACAAACTGCCGCTACCTGAGCCGGAGCGAGTCGTCTTCCCTGTTTCTGCCGGTGTTTTTCAGAGCCAACCAAAACGCAGGAAAGCGCTGCTTCGTTTCAGCTGCTTATCGTGTTTCGAGAGGGGGGTGGCGCCACCTAGCGACCACAAGACGCTTTCTCTTTATTGGTATGTAGGATTGCAGCTGTGTTAAATGTGTAAATGTGTTATATAGTACAATCAGATTGTTCAGCCTGTTTTTTGGTCAGAATCTAGGTAACAGTGAATTAAAGGTGATGTGCATCGCATTTCAGTTTGCACAGCATGGTGTGTCGCGTCCACCATATTCAATTGTACATGGCACTACATCAATGTTCAAAGCGAATAATTAACAGCAAAAAGAAATAAATACCATATAAATTATTGTTTTCTACAACCTACAAAGTGGAGGACTACAACTTCCGTCGCGCGTACAGCGTCACTGTCACGCATTCCACGAGGAGGTTCCGGCACTTCGTCGTGGGAATTGTAGTCCAATAGTACTTGTAAATACGTCCAGTTATAATTCTCAGCGAAGTGTTCTACTGTTGTTGTATATTTAACAGTGGTTTGCTTATATGGTGGCAAAATGACAGTTTCAAAAAAGTTCCAGCTTGAAAACAAATTCCCAGCAGATGGCATAAGTCTGCAGTATCATTCCTTTTACTGGTACGTGATTTGTAGTGTTAGTAATATTGATATGCGATCCTTTTTGAAATTGTGCTTATTGTAACTGACCCAGCTGATTGATGGATGGATTGAGTGTGTGTACATGCAATATAAAAAAAAGAGAATTAAACACAGGGTTAAGACCTTTATTGATGATATGTTCCTTCTTCTCCTTGTTATTATTTTTTACCATGCATTATATCCACCATCCGCATGTTATCTCATAGGATTGCTTTTCCCCACTGTGATTCAAGAGATTACAACAAAAAACAGACATGCTATTAAAGTATGCTGTTTAGTTCATCTACCCATTTTCACCTCATATCAAACATCAAACCTCTAGCTATCCTCTGAGAAATCTGAGTGTACTGGGGATGTTTTCTAACAGGACATTTTCCAATGATGCATTTACATGTACACATGTACCCTCCTATCATTACTTGCCATTGGTAATGTCATACATACCATGACATTATCGTTTGATTGGCGCGCAGCGGTCTCAGTACCAGAATCTAGCTTAATTTAAGGACTGAGCTTCAGAGACCACATATGCAGGAGGAACGTATCAAACAGAATGATAGTGTAGAAAAGGTTATGAAGATCAGACGAGGCTTAGAGGCGACCTCTCAGCAGGAACATGAGGAAAATAGCGCAGATGAGAATACAAAGGGTGCACACAGTGGGAACCACAATCTCAGTCACCATCTCCATGTGGCTGGTCAGTGGATCTAAGAGAAGATAACAGCAATACCGCAAGATTTAGACTTTAGACTTAAGATATGATTATAATATTATTCTACATATTATCAAATTATTATTAAAACCTTCTATCTCAATTTTTGTCTCTCTCAAAAGCCTGTGTCCCTTTATATTGTATGTACATTGTATGTTTTTTTTTACATGAATTGCCCATAAAATGTGATCTGATTCACATCTAAGTCCCAAGTATAGACAAACACAATGCACTTAACCTAATACCACCCAAACAAATTATAATATTTCATGTCTTTATTGGATTCATCCATAAAACATTCACAGTGCTCGTGGAAAAAGTAAGTGAACCCTTGGATTTAATGACTGATCGAACATCTTTTGGCAGCAATAACCTCCAACAAGCGTTTCCGGTAGCTGCTGATCAGGCTGGGGAATTTTGGACCTTTCTTCCTTACAGAACTGTTTCAGCTCAGCCATATTCTTATGATGTCTGGTGTGAACAGCTCTCCATCTCTAAAGGATTTAGGTCTGGACTCTGACTGGGCCACTTCAAAAGGTGGAGTTTCTTTTTTAATGAAGCCATTCTGTAGTAGATTTACTTTAATGTTTAGGGTCATTGTCCTGTTGCATCACCCAACTTCTATTGAGCTTCAGCTGGTGGACAGCCACCCTGACATTATTCTGTAGGATACCTTGATAAACTTGAGAATTCATTTTCCCCTTGATGATGGCAAGTAGTCCAGTCCCCGAAGCAGCAAAGCAGCCCCAAATCATGATGCCCCCACCACCGTACTTCACCGTTGGGATGATGTTTTCATGTTGGTATGTGGTGTCCTTTTTACACCCTTCGTAGTGCTGCATGTCCTTCTCGAACAATTCAACCTTGGTTTCATCAGTCCACAAAACATTTTCCCAGTATCATTGTTGGGTGTTATGGTACTCTTTGGCCAACTTCAGGTGTGCAGTAATGTTTTTTTGGAAAGCAGTGGCTTCCTCCGTGGTGTCCTGCCATGGACACCATACCTGTTCAATGATTTGCGTATGGTAGACTTGTAACCAGAGATGTTAACCCATTTCAATGATTCCCTCAAGCCTTTACCTGTTACTCTAGGGTTCTTTTTTACCTCTTTGAGCATTCTGCGTAGTGCCTTTGGATTTAACTCGGCGGGGCGCACACTTCTAGGCACAGTAGCCCCTGTGTACTAGTTAATATTTAAAGTGTTGGAGATTACTTTGTAACCCTTTCCAGTTTTATGCAAATCAACAATTCTTGATCGTAGGTCTTAGGAGATTTTTTTTTTGTGGGGCATGGTTCACATCAGCAGATGCTTCTTGTGAATAGCAAACGCAAAAGTTTAAGTGTCTTTTATAAGTCAAAGTAGCTCTACACCTCGCTCTAATTTGTTTCATTGGTTGGACTCCAGGTTTGCTAACTCCTGACTCTAAGTCAGGAGTCATTTGCATAAGGGATCACTTATTTTTTCCACCAGCACTTTGAATGTTTAATAGATGTGTCAGACATGAAATATTATAGTTGTTGCTGTGGTATTAGGTTAAGCACATTGTGTTTGTCTATACTTGGGACTTAGATGTAAATCAGATCACATTTTATGACCAATTAATGCACAAAACCAGAAAATGTAAAAAATGGTCGACATAATTTATTTCTATATATATGGTGTATCTCAAAAGGCATAATGTTAAAGATGGCGCATTACTTTATTACTTTGTTATTTTACTTTGTTACTTTAATTAAAATTTATTTTTCATGTGCATCTTATAAGGAAATGACCCGAAACAAAAGTTTGGGCATCCTGCATAATCAGTACTTAGTAACACTCCTTTTGTTGGGGGTATTGGCTCATTTTTCCTTGTGAAAAGTTGTTAATTTTGTGAGATTCTTGAGCCATCTTACATGAATTGCCCTTTTGGACTGCTAATTATGTTTAGGTCAAGGGGCTGTGAAGGCCTTGGCAAAACCTTTGTACATCTTGGGGTGGTCCATTACAGATTTTAAGGTGTGTTTAGGATCATTATCCTGTTTCAGCAGAGCCTCTCTTTTCATCTTAAGCTTGTTTTACAGGTGGTGTGATGTTTGCTTCCAGAATTTGCTGGTATTTAATTGAATCCATTTTTCCCTCTACCAGTGAAATGTTCCCCATGTCACTGACTGCAAGCCCAAAGCACTGATCTGTCCCATACTTAACACCATACAATCCTACACTCTTTTTCTCTGAACATACCTTTGCTCATTGTGGCCAAAAACTTGTATTTTAATGGCACCAATTCACAGGACTTGTTTCCATATTCTAATTTGAATATTCCTTTGCAAATGTTGGATGCTGAATTTTATGGTGCAGATCCAGGAAAGGTGTTTCTCTGTTTACTCTTGCATGAAGGTCATGTTTCTGTTCTACAGTAGAGTAGTGCACCACTGCTAGTCTGTTAAATCTTCTTGAAAGTCTTTTGCAGTCAAACAACGATTTGATTAGCTTTCTAGCAATCTTACGAGCAGATTTCTCAGAAAGTTTTCTTGGTCTTCCCGACTTTAACTTGACCTTTGCCTGTTCTGTTAACTAACATTTCTGAATTAGATTAAGGGCTTTGCCGTCTTCTTATACCCTCATCTGCTTTGTAAGGATCAATCAGTTTACAACGTAATACACTCATTTTGCTCACTTGTTCATATACATACTGAAAAGTAGTCCCTAGTACCTAAACTTCATCATGCACTGGCCAAACCTTTGGCATTTCTGCATGTTCCTTATTTTCCTTGGATTTTCTTCTAGCTGGAGGGGCAAACAAAAGAAAATACCTGTTAGAGGTTTTGTTTTTTTTAATATTTGAACTTAATTTCTTTCATTCTATTCTATGTCTAGTCCTCAAGCAACTTCTCTCTTAACAGCTAACCTCATTGTTCCTGTCTCTCTCTGATGTGCTGTTATTGATATAGTAAATGACTATCAACAGAAATTTGCCATTTGCCAGGAATACCAATCTCTCATTCTCTCTGGATTTTTCTTTTATTTGCCCCAACTAAAGCATTACTAACTTTAAAAATGGTGCTAACATTGGCTGAAGTCTACTGACCTGCTGCTAGCATCTGGTTACTGGAGGTGCATGTTTCTGTTGCCTTCCTTTTCCAACTCTCGATCTGTGGTGGAAGAACATATACCGTTCAAACCCAAAGGTTACAAATGAAACATTAATTTAGATGTCTGTCAAAGTCACATGTTATTATAAAATACTTCTTTTGGCTACTTTCAACACTTTTAAAGTGGTAGATGTTAGCAAGCGCCACTAAGACACATACCTCTCTCTGATTAGGAAAGCCATTGGAGCTGATGATGCGTTTGTAGTACTGAACAGAGGCTTTTGGATAACGTTGTTTATTTTTGCTCCTGAAGTCCACATAGTAAAGGCCAAATCTTTCAGAGTAGCCCTCGTCCCATTCAAACTTGTCAAGCAGAGACCACGCAGTGTATCCTTTCACGTTTACGCCATCGTTAACCGCTGATGGGAAAAGAAGTTAAAATTCATTCTGCTTATTTACTTAAAGAAGTTCACCAGGAACATATATTTATATAACAGATGGTTTATGCTTTTAGACTTGACACTGACCTTTAAGCATTTCATTGATATAATCCTTGAAGTACTGCATTCTCCATTCATCACACAGATCTGTGCACATCATCTTCTCTGAGACGCCATTTTCTGTCACATAAATCATAGGGTTTCCGTACTGGGTCTGAGGAAAAGAAAATAAGCTGATTTTGGAGAGTCATTTGAACTAAATCATGGACTTTAAAAAGCCCAGGGCTTTAGTGGTTCTTCACACTTTATTAGAAACAAGAAGCTGTAGCTTCACTTTGCTAGTGTACAGTTAGAATCTGTCTGCACTCTGTTGATGCACCATTTGAGTTATTTATTATAGTCTAGTCCTAAATTAGTGGTCAGTTTCTGATCACCAAGCTGCTCTTAGCTGGAGATTTTTGGGTGCTAGACCTTTCTGAACTAGGCCTGTTGTGATTGGAAAATTCAGCTGAACATTTATTGCCCAGTAAATAATTGTGATTAATATTACAATTGTCTATTTTCAAAGTATAAATCAGTCGTCTGATTGTCTATTTTAGTTTTTAGTGACTGAAACTTATTACTCACTGCTGCCCTCTAAAGGTGTTGGAAGATAAAACTTTTCTGCTAAGCATTTGCCTCAACACAGCTGATTTACATTCTATTTGTTGCTGTGTAAACATATGCCTTTGAAAGATAACGATAGTTAACGATTGTGATAAGCTAAAATATTTGTAATTAGCTCAAATAATTGCAATCAGGTGACTATATAATATACTTGTGATGGGCCTAGTCTTAACCTAGCAACAACGCAGTGATGTATAGCCCTAAAGTATAGCCCATAAATAAGTTTCATTATATGGTAACATATATTGTACATCTGTTTAGTGAACCTAATGGAAGTGGTCAGAAAGTATTATTGTACATCTATATAGTGAACCTAATGGAAGTAGTCAGAAAGTATTATTATACATCTGTTTAGTGAACCTAATGGAAGTAGTCAGAAAGTATTATTGTACATCTGTATAGTGGACCTAATGGAAGTGGTCAGAAAGTATTATTGTACATCTATATAGTGAACCTAATGGAAGTAGTCAGAAAGTATTATTATACATCTGTATAGTGAACCTAATGGAAGTAGTCAGAAAGTATTATTGTACATCTGTATAGTAAACCTAATGGAAGTAGTCAAAAAGTATTATTATACATCTGTTTAGTGAACCTAATGGAAGTAGTCAGAAAGTATTATTGTACATCTGTATAGTGGAGCTAATGGAAGTAGTCAGAAAGTATTATTGTACATCTGTTTAGTGAACCTAATGGAAGTAGTCAGAAAGTATTATTGTACATCTGTATAGTGAACCTAATAGAAGTAGTCAAAGTATTATTGTACATCTATATAGTAAACCTAATGGAAGTAGTCAGAAAGCATTATTGTACATCTGTATAGTGAACCTAATGGAAGTAGTCAGAAAATATTATTGTACATCTGTATAGTGAACCTAATGGAAGTAGTCAGAAAGTATTATTGTACATCTGTATAGTGAACCTAATGGAAGTAGTCAGAAAGTAGTATTGTACATCTGTATAGTGGACCTAATGGAAGTAGTCAGAAAGTATTATTGTACATCTATATAGTGAACCTAATGGAAGTAGTCAGAAAGTATTATTGTACATCTGTATAGTGGAGCTAATGGAAGTAGTCAGAAAGTATTATTGTAAATCTGTATAGTAAACCTAATGGAAGTGGTCAGAAAGTATTATTGTACATCTATATAGTGAACCTAATGGAAGTAGTCAGAAAGTATTATTGTACATCTGTTTAGTGAACCTAATGGAAGTAGTCAGAAAGTATTATTGTACATCTGTATAGTGAACCTAATGGAAGTAGTCAGAAAGTATTATTGTACATCTGTTTAGTGAACCTAATGGAAGTGGTCAGAAAGTATTATTGTACATCTGTATAGTAAACCTAATGGAAGTGGTCAGAAAGTATTATTGTACATCTATATAGTGAACCTAATGGAAGTAGTCAGAAAGTATTATTGTACATCTGTTTAGTGAACCTAATGGAAGTAGTCAGAAAGTATTATTGTACATCTGTATAGTGAACCTAATGGAAGTAGTCAGAAAATATTATTGTACATCTGTATAGTGAACCTAATGGAAGTGGTCAGAAAGTATTATTGTACATCTGTATAGTGAACCTAATGGAAGTAGTCAGAAAGTATTATTGTACATCTGTATAGTGAACCTAATAGAAGTAGTCAAAGTATTATTGTACATCTATATAGTGAACCTAATGGAAGTAGTCAAAGTATTACTGTACATCTATATAGTGAACCTAATGGAAGTAGTCAGAAAGTATTATTGTACATCTGTATAGTGAACCTAATAGAAGTAGTCAAAGTATTATTGTACATCTGTATAGTGAACCTAATGGAAGTAGTCAAAGTATTACTGTACATCTATATAGTGAACCTAATGGAAGTAGTCAAAGTATTACTGTACATCTATATAGTGAACCTAATGGAAGTAGTCAGAAAGTATTATTGTACATCTATATAGTGAACCTAATGGAAGTAGTCAGAAAGTATTATTGTACATCTATATAGTGAACCTAATGGAAGTAGTCAGAAAGTATTATTGTACATGTGTATAGTGAACCTAATAGAAGTAGTCAAAGTATTACTGTACATCTATATAGTGAACCTAATGGAAGTAGTCAGAAAGTATTATTATACATCTGTATAGTGAACCTAATGGAAGTAGTCAGAAAGTATTATTGTACATCTGTATAGTGAACCTAATGGAAGTGGTCAGAAAGTATTATTGTACATCTGTATAGTGAACCTAATGGAAGTAGTCAGAAAGTATTATTGTACATCTGTATAGTGAACCTAATGGAAGTAGTCAGAAAGTATTATTGTACATCTGTATAGTGAACCTAATGGAAGTAGTCAGAAAGTATTATTGTACATCTGTATAGTGAACCTAATGGAAGTAGTCAGAAAGTATTATTGTACATCTGTATAGTGAACCTAATGGAAGTAGTCAGAAAGTATTATTGTACATCTGTATAGTGAACCTAATGGAAGTAGTCAAAAAGTATTATTATACATCTGTTTAGTGAACCTAATGGAAGTAGTCAGAAAGTATTATTGTACATCTGTATAGTGGAGCTAATGGAAGTAGTCAGGAAGTAGTCTGTCACATCCACTGCATGTCCACTGCAATCGCATGGTTTGGCCCTTAAAATTTCCGGTACCTTCACAAAGTTGAGAAGGCGACGGAAGCCCCACGGCACCGAGTACAGCCATTCGGACCCAGGATCAGGCCAGCGCGGGTCCACTAACTCAGCCAGGTCCCGGTCAGTAAAGTAGCTGTTTCCACGGGTAGATGGGTAGTTCTTTTGTGTGATGTAACGAGTGGTGAAGTGCCCGATGCCCAGGAAGTCACAGGTGCCCTTGATGTAGCTTTTCTCCTGTGGGTTGAAAGTCGGCAGGCGGGAACTGCCAAGGCCCTGCTGAGCGCTCTTCCTGCCTAGAGAAACGGAGCCAAGAATGAAGTTCAGACAATGTCTAAAAGGACATGAGAAGGTTTACCTGCATTATACCAGAAACGTCACTCATCTGGAACTGTGACTGGTTATTATGCTCACAATATATGGTGCAGCAAACACTACAGTCATGGCAACATTTCAGATTCCACTGGTCCAACTTGCCTACATAGTCTTTCATCACTTGGGGATAGTCCCCGTTGAAGAGTGGTGTTGCAAACCAGCCCATGTAGAACTGCACGTATCGATCTGCTGCTTCAATGTCCCTCTGGTTTGTAACGTCCACTGGCTCTCCCCAGTCAGCAGATAGGGAGATGCCCACCAAGCCTGCAATCAGGTAGACCATTTAGCTTTCTTAGAAGTGCAACGATCCACATTGTCCTACTGAGGTTTAGGATGGATGCTGTATCCTTACTGTTCACCTCGACAGTAGAAACTGGTTTGATGATAAGTAATGTATTATAAATGTATTGATTTTATCGATTTAAAATCTATTTTAAAATCAAATTCTCAGGCTATTTTCAAACATAAGAATAGGCTATATCTGTCTATATTCCATTAAAGATTATAAAGACACTCCAGGCACATTTATTACGATTTTTTCAGAATACAAAAATCAAGCTGAATTAGTTATGATATTTCAGATTGCATAATGCAAAGCATTAATTTACAAGACATTGTGAGTTATTTTGAGGTTCATTTATTTTAAGTAGTTGTTACCTTTCTGTTTGTTTCGCCACTGGGTGTCGTAAGTGTGCCAAACTTTAGCATGTGCCTGTAAGGTTTAAAAGGAAGAAACTTGAGCTGATCTTTAGTGCAAAGTATCATACATTATTATAACAATGTGATAACCATCTTCCAGTTTATGTTGATTGCATCCCTCCTTTGAAAAAAGATCCTTATTTACCTTAATGATGTTGTGGGCAGCCTTGTAGGCGCCAGTGCCCTTCAGTTTCAGTCCAGGAGCGTGTTCACCAGTCTCATAGCCCTCAACTGCAATTGACTGCAAAGACAATAGGCCTGTATTATATCCATTTTGAAAGCGTTATCCATTGTAATCAACTACTTTCACATTTGGGTAGACTCAGTGTGGCTGACTCATCGGCTTTTTCATGTTGTATGGCATGATTGTTCTCCTTGCTGCTGGATGTCCTTGTATTCACAGAAGCTGCAATATGATAAACCCTTAATGGTCTTAAACTAATACCGATGCACAACATGATGTTTAGAAGCTGATAGCTAAAATTGTGGCATTCAGTTGAGTGATTGTCCTACCCATGGGTTGTTGAACGTGATCCAGTATTTCACACGATTGCCAAATCTCTCAAAGCACAGGTTGGCATAGTCATTAAAGAAATGTATCATGCTGCTGTTCTGCCATCCACCATATTTCTCCTCTAGAACCTGGAAAAGTAGAAGAATTCAAAAGCAATCAAAACTCTGGATGGAAATATCATAACCTCCATTCTCAGCCGAAACCTGTATGTAAATAGTGAAGAGATTAACTGTAATGAGTAACTGCTCCACACTTTAAAGCAACAGTGCCTAAGGGTGATGACTGAGTACCATAAAACAGCAATTTTCGGTTCATCTTTCAACAGGTTTTGTAGAGAGATGTGTGAGTGTTAGGAACAAATTTAAAACCCTGCAGAATGGAAACATAATAGAACATTTACATTATGTGAAGGGAGCTTCACCCTCACAAATCGTTTTGTCAAGAACCAAAAGTGGTCATTCTATGTCTTTTTGTTTTACAATTATAAGGAATTGTATGTATATTTGCTTTGATAAACCAGTATAATGTTAATTTTCTTCTATTGTAAAATGTTACCTGGGGCAGATCCCAATGATAGAGGGTTACAATAGGGGTGATCTGATTCTCCAGGAGCATACTGATGAGGTTGTCGTAGTACTGTAATCCTTTCTCATTGATTTGGTCAGCTAACAAACAGAACAATCGGTCAGTGAAGGTTTGGTTCTGATATTGATAAATTCATTTTTATAGGGCAATTGTTTTTTTCCCTTACACTTAATTCCACTGGGCAGGATCCTTGGCCAGGAAATGGAGAAGCGGTAGTGGTTCAGCTTCATGTCTTTCATTAGTGAGATGTCCTCCTTTATAAACATGAAAGAAAACAAACACTATCTTTATGATATAATGTCTTCATACACCTGTGTTGTGATTATTCACTATATACAGTACTGTGCAATAGACCACCCTTTCATGATTCCCAGTCTCAACAGCCGTTAAGTCATTGAGTGCCATTGTTTTTAGGGAACTTGTCTTCAGTTTGTTAAACTAATCTGCAGGGCAGGATTATCTTGTGCTACTAAACATATCCAGTGTTCAGCCATATGATTACACATTCTGCTTCCCGTGACCAAAGTAGTCCTAATTACAAATTTAGACTTACTGGTCAATAAAACCTTATACATCTCAGATGTCCAATCCTAATGCCAGTTTTAGGTGTTTTTTCTGTGACTGCACATTACATTGCATTACATTATACAGCCTGCAGCAGGGTGACAATTCATTATAGGCTACATCACCTTGACTTTGTAGTAGCCATCACAGGAGGAATCTCCAGTGTCATTCAGATAGATTTTGCCTTTTTTATGGGAGAACACATCCCAGATGCTGATCCCTTTTCCATCTTTGTCCCAGGCTCCCTCTGTCTGATATGCTGAGCTGCCAGCACCCCAAGAGAATCCTGCAGTATAACAAACACACTCCTTTGCTTATTTGACTCATGAAATACTAAATATCACGTTGCCCACCAGATGGAGCCAAAGAGTATTTTAACATACCTAATGTATCTGTGGAACTACAAATAATTCGATCATGGACGTATCTTAATCAGATTAAATGCGTCAGCATGTTTCATCTATGTTATCACTTTATAAATCACTTTATAAATATATAATGACAGGTCAGTGCTTTAATGGTTAGAGTATAACGATTAGCTTAGAATGTAAAGTGTTACCAGTGGGGAAAGTGCCAAAGTAGAAGGATCCCATCTCGTTCTTGGTCCAGTCAAAGTCCTCAGTGGCAGACACACTCGCCGCCAGCACTAGAACATGGCACACCCTCAGCAGTCTGCATTGTGCCATTCTGTTCTTCTCATATGGGTCAGTCTCTCACATATGGGTCAGTCTCTCTCTGCAGTTAAGCCTGCACAGGTTAAACAGTGATTCAAAAGTTATACCTGCACAGGTACAACAGTATGCTCAAGTAATCAAGTATGTCTAGAGTCTATTCTACCAGTTACATATATTTATAAAGATAAACATGTCTGTCTTACATTTACACTTGCACAGTCTTTCCTACCAGTTACGCACAGGTGAATAAGTCTGTCTTAGCACTTACACCTGCACAGTTTAAACAGTCTGTCATACCAGTTACACATGCACAGGTAAAATCTGCACAGATAAGTCATGCCCAGGTAAACCAGTTTGTTTAACCACTCACACTTGCACAAAAAACATCTTGTCCTACTTGCACAGGTAAACCAGTCTGTTTTCAGGTAAATCAGTCTTTTTACCAGTTACACTTGCACAACAGTCTGTCATCTATGACCATTCCCAATTCCTTTGTAAATTCATATGTTAACTCTAATACGTTTCCCTCTGTGTAACTTTTGCCACTACAGAGAGCAGAAAACAACAAACATACAAATGTTCAGTTAATTCTAACACCCTTCTGACTTGACAAGCCTGGCTTGACACTACATGACAGTTTTGTAGCAGCATGTTTTAATTACTCTATTGACACATTTTTGAAGATGACAGATTAGATGTGTCAACAGTTTGTAAGGCCTTTTGAGTGTATACAAAACATAAAAAAGGAGAAATGACTTTCTACCTTTTGTGCCATTGTGCCAAGGATTATCTTATTTTATACTTTTAATCTGAGTTTATATCTGATCAATCATTTTAAGTTTTAATTGAGTCATTTTCCATAAGATTGACTTTTATATGGTATGGCTTTTAAACACTTTATACAACACGGAAAGAACAAGATCCCACCATTTGAACCAGCACAACCTCTTACTCTTCACATCTGCTTCTATTCACTAGCTGCATTAAATCAGTTAATGGCAGGCACCTTTCGCACCTTTGGTAAAACTGTTTCTAAACATGTACATATACAATTAAAATACTCTTTTACTACTTACAGCTATATGGATATGCCTCTTAGATTCACTATTAGACATATGAAAATCTTGTAACTTTTTTGTTTACATTGTGTGAAATTTGGGCCAAAATATTATTTTGTAATTGCATTAATAGATGACGTTCTTTCATTATTAGCGAAATTAAGTTAACTTTATGATTTCTGAGATATTATGACACTGGCAGCTACTTAAATTGGTTGTTGGTAACTTTAGCATAAATGATACATGCTGTCCAAAAAACACATTTTACATTTGAACCCAGCATATGACGTTCACTGTGTCAAAAAATATGATGAATGAATCAATAATATTGCTCCTTGCCTAGAATAAAATGTAATAAACTAAAATAAAATCCATATTTAAATGACATTATTTGAAAAAAAAAACATGTTTTTATTTTTTTATATCTTTATATTATGTGTAAATTTCATGATGAATGAACCAGATAAACTGGCCCAAAATGACTTAAAAAAAAAATTCTGGTTACCCTGACTTCCATTTGCAGCCACACAATGATCTGCCTTTAACATTAGGAAAACATAAAAGTGGCCGTAGACTGTAAATGTCACAGAAAGCATCATGCCATTTTTTACTTATGTAACTTACTCAGTGTGGTCAGATTCCAAACCATGCAGGTGTAAGGCATACACATCCCAAACCAACCCGGCCAGCACTTCTCACTCGCTCGCAAATGCAAAGGAGGTATACATTTTCCAAACCCAGATTAGACCAAGTGAACGAGTTCTCATTTCAGCCAGCTGTATGACACGCTGACACAGAACGCTATCAGAGACAGAAAGTAAGTAAGCTTGTCCAGAGCAGCCAATAAGAAAGACATCTCAAAATGTATGTATCCTTCAACCAGGGAATGTTAGAAATAATCAAATCAATCGTAGATTATCTAGGTGTCCCCTTTTAACTCCTTTCACAGGCCTTATCTCCTGTCTGTCTCCTTCCGCTCCTTCTCTCCCACTCACTATCTCTCTCTCTGACCCGGGCCACTCCGAACACATATACAGTCATACCTGCTCCACGCCTTGCATTTGTCCCTACTGGAATCTACTCCAAAATGCCAGAAGGTTATCCAAGCTTCTGGACCTAATTCATCCTCACAATGCTCTCCAGAGGCGCTGTTCCACAGCCACAAAACAGCAGCGAAGCATCCAGCAGCTCCGGGCCCTATTCAGGACCCCCCGTGACCCACGCACGACCACAAATACCCTCCATTCAGGCTCAATGGGGTGAGAAGGGAAAAGTGCTGCAGCAAACAGGTTTAATAGAAAAAGAGATTTGACTCTGTAAGCAAAGTTAATGTTAGTGAGGGTGATCTGCTGGCACGCGGGGGCCTGCAGGAGGAGTAAAACCTGAAAACATAAAAACTACCATAAATAATCCATAGCGCAATACTCTTAGCATGAAGTACCTGACGTACAATGAGATACTGTATGATATCCTTTTATTTTGCCTCACAATTCGCACAGTTTATCACTTATTCAAAATGTTATTGATCACCCAAGACACCCTGCAGACTCGCAAGTTAAATAATCTCATATAGATTTGCTTACTCTGACACTCTATGATAAACTGTTATCTATCAAAATGTATGAAGCACTCTTGACTAGGTGAGATGCTTCTATTCTATTCTATTTTTACAGAAAACAGTATGTTAAAAAGAATAATTGGCAAATCTGTATGAGTAAAAGTACTTACTAATATGATGTGTTACGTATGTACTGATTTAGGGCTAACACACTACTGCTGCTTAATGCTGAAATAACTGTGGAAGATGTCATATGCTGTCAGATTATATCCAGTAATATAATCTATCCAGTGACATTGTCATGTTACTATTCCATCAATTCCATCATGACATGCTTGCTGTTCCTGGCAGATTTTTGCTATTGCTGATGTTAATACTACTGATCAATTATTATAATAGTTATAATTATAATAAATTTTGACTACACAAGGCATATTTATGGCATGTTTATGCCAATCTTATGTAGCAAGATTGAAATTAAGTGTTACATATCTAGTCATGCAGTTTGTGCACTGCTATTTGGTGGGGTGTAGGTTTCCATTATTTGCTAGCCATGCAGCTCCAGCGTAAAACTAAAGACAACTTCAACCAACATGTCTTGGCTGACTAATTACATTTGGGGTAATGAGGGAAAATTGAAGAATTAGACTGTTTGTCAAATCATTACTTTAACACTGCAATTACAGAGTTCTTTGATGAAATGTACATCCTCTGAGTATCTGTGAAAATAAAACATTCAGGAAATTAAATGTTTCATATGAAACTCATATGTTATGAGCATTTGTGGGGATCAATATATGAAATCTGGTGCTAAAACATGGCCTGTCTACTGTTAATAATGCATTTTTGTAAATGAAACAGAGAGAAGACAAATGGCATTGTAAGCAAATCAATTCGAGGTTATGTGTTTTTTCCTGCAGGCCAGGGTCTTTTGCCCTGATTCGCATTTTTTTTTCATTACTAAACCATTGATTAATCCAAGCTGCACATGTGAGTGTGGATATATTTTTAGCGAAATGAGCATCCCCCCATAATGTTTCCGACTTACCCAATATGGTTAGTATTGAGCGTTCGTGTTGGTGCATACTGAACACTGTTAGTGCATTTGAAGAGAGGAAAGCATTGTTGTAGTACTGCAGAAAAAATGCTGAATTGTTGGAGAAAAGTGTTTACACTGCACTCCCTGCTTTGTGTGTGT
Organism: Megaleporinus macrocephalus; assembly: GCA_021613375.1. NCBI lineage: Eukaryota > Metazoa > Chordata > Actinopteri > Characiformes > Anostomidae > Megaleporinus > Megaleporinus macrocephalus. Next base: position 22,731,805 of record CM038728.1, on the reverse strand, counting down.
GTAACTCTATGCTTGTATGTGTATGTGTTCACAGAAAGGGTTATGGAATATGCACCGTTGCCTGTAAAGTAAATTCTTTTGCATGCAATACCTTGTTTGTTTGTGTGTGTGTGTGTGTTTGTGTGTGTGTGTGCTCATACTGGTCATTGGGTTCTGTCAAAAACACAGTTCACCGTATGTGTTGTGCACTGCGTTTAGCATATCAATGCAGAGAGAGGCTGCAGAGATGCAGGCAGAAACAGAATGAGCGTTCTAGTACTCCCTTATTCTCTTAAGCCGCTGTATTTAAGGGGCATTTTTGTGCCCTCCACGAGCTGAAATGAACATCTTTGCTAAGGTCCCCGGACTAGCCCAACAAACCAGGTATGTTGACACTGTGTTCGGAAGCAAGAGCAGCACCAAACCTTGCTGTGTATAATACTTCCAAACATTTGAACCATAATCTGTATGGATCATCTGAGCTTGGGCAATGCTTCATCTCAGATAAAACCATCACACATTTCAGGTCCCGCTTGTAAAACTAGCTTGACCTTTCATCCTACTGAATAGGTTATATATATTTATATATGTATCGGAATAGAATCAACAGACCTAATAGAGACCTAATAAAGTTCTAAAAGTATCTGGTACTGTCAAAACTATCAGAGTAGAACAATGTTGACGTTTGACATTTTTGTTTTTGGTAATCTGTTGTGGTGAATTTGTCTCAGGCTATGCAAACCTGCTCTGCATGATTGTATAATTTTGATCTGGATGATAAATGTGGTCCTCCGGGATATGCTTCAGCATGGTACCGTGCGTGAATGTGCTCTGGCAGTAATTTGTGTCCCTCTTTTATGTGTCCTACAGCAAGCTGGGGTCTGTGCTCCAACGTGCCTTTTACGGGTCCAGCGGGAGGGTGAGTCATTTCTCTTTATTTGCATAAGTCCAATGCCTGGTGGAGTGTTTCCATTTTTTTTTTAAATTTCTGTCTCAAAGTTGGGCACAAATGTTGCTGTGATGTAATTTGTGTGCATATTCAATAAAATCCTGATCCCAGTCAAAACACTCCCAGAAAGCTCCAGTTTTTTATCCTACTGAAAGGAACATGTGTTGCATTTGTGCGTACACAACTTTACTTATATCTGTGCATTCTGTGTCAGGTGACCCTTTTCGAGCAGAGGAACTTTGCCGGCCGGCGGCTGGACCTGAGCTCGGATTGTCAGAAACTGAGTGACAAGAACTTCCCTGAAAGATGCAACTCTGTGCAAGTCGGCAGTGGAGCGTGAGTGCACAACACACACACATATAAACAAACTGCTGAGGGCTTCTATATCACTACCATGACCTTAATGTGGGATTTTCACTTCATCTTGAGCCAAATAGGCATCAAACAAATCAATAAAGCTCATTTATAAGCTAATAGGCTAATAAAAGAACAGACTCATGTAGATGAGCTTATTCATAGGACTACAAGTTTTTACTACTTCGTATTGTTGATCTTTCATTGGTTGAGTGCTTTGAGCCATTACAGCCATATTAACTGAGATGCTTATAAACTGTTGTAATGGGGGCGTGTTTTTGTTGTGAGCAGCTGGGTGGGCTACGAGCATGAGAACTTCCGTGGGCGGCAGTACTTGTGGGACATGTCAGACAGGGGAGAGTACAACTGCACAGAAAAGTGGTGCGCCCTGGGCGATCGCATCTCCTCTGTACGCTCTGTGAGACAGGTGAGATGAACAAAAATCTGATAAAAAAGCTGCAGAACCTTCTTAAAGTTATCTTATCATGCTTATGTTATCAGTATATATTTTAGATATATTAAGACTCTATAGACAAAAATCTGGTTACAACTGCACATGTAAATGCTACAGCGAAGCCTCCAAAGTAGGTGGCAGCATTAAAAGAGAAAAGAAATTGTAATTTCGGACCATTGCTACTGGTCCATTCATCAGGAACACAATGTAATATGCCAGTGATGACTTGCTTGACCTCACTAACAAGCAAACACATGCGACCAATGCAGGACACAAACCCTCCCCGTGCCCAGCTGTTTGAAAGGCCGGGTTTCTCCGGGAAAAGGACCGAGCTTCAGGATGATATTCCCAACATGCTGACCCGATACAGCCTAAACAGAGCCTCCTCAATCCGGGTGCTGGGTGGAGCGTGAGTATATTAATGACTTCTTTTATTACTTGTTAACCTCATAGCTCCACATAGTTTTTTTTTCTACAAACTTCCATTTTACAAAATACAGTTTATACGGAAGTCTGCGTATTTCTTTCAAAGTCATGTTTATTTATTTATATCTGTTTATGTGCAGCTGGGTGGTCTACCAGGAGCCCAACTACCGAGGCCCACACTTCATCCTGGAGAAGAAAGATTACAACAACTTCTCAGACTGGGGTGCTCACAACAGCACCGTGGGCTCCATGCGCAGGGTTCGTTTCAGCTGAACTCCTCTAATGACCCTTTTCAAAATCCCTCCCAAGAACCCCTCCCGCTGACATTTTTACACTCTACATGAAACTAGCAACTCACATCCCAACAGAAAAGCTATTTTTTTAGTAATAAACGCCTGAAAAAAGACAAACACTGTCTACATTGTGGTTCATTTTCAGCTTGGGAATACTGTACTGGGAGTAGTCAGTGCTGATGTATGCCTGAGGGTTTATGCGCCCTCTAGTGATGTGTTCTGTTTCTGGTTCATTTGATAGGACAACAGTCAGTTTTGAAGATTGAATTATGTTCTCGTAATACGTCTTGCATAACAGCATATCAGAGTTTATGGTCTTGCTCTCAATATATCAGTGAACTGTATTAGTTGTTATAGGACCCAGGCTGGCATAAACTCTAGTGGTCTTGGATTGATGTTTGTTCTTATTGAGCTTGGTACCAAATAAAAGGTATTGTCCAGCAGTGCCAGGAAAAATTATTACATTTATATCCAGAGTGAATTATATCTGCATAGTATGTAATTAAATGCATATGTACTATTATTATTATTATTATTATTATTATTATTATTATTATTATTATTATAGTATTTAAAAAATGTCAATAGAATGGCCACTAATAAACTAATCAGTTTCAAATTATACTTTATATTCTACTTAATATTTTTGTAGTTTACTTTCCAATATTTAATCTGTATCAGTTACCCCAACCCGGCTGTTTAAGAAAAGACTAATCTGTTTGTTTTTTTCCTCCATTGTACATGTTCCAATGTTTCAATTTACATCTTCAATAACATTTGTATTATTATTATTTTTGTCTGTTTGTTCTGTGTTGTTTGTTTGTTATTATTAGTAGTATATTCTCTTCTTTTTGCATTTTGTATGTGTCCACCATCTATTCCTCTTCCCCTCTCCCCCTCAGCCCTTTCCCAAATGTTACATAGCTTAAGAATGAGAATGTTACAGGCTGTAAACAAGTAAATAAATAATAAAGTTCTATTAGTCCTTCGATGAGGGAGGTGGTGGGGGGCCAAAAAAAAAAATCACAGTTATTATAAAAAATAATGAAGGATTGAAAATGTAAGAGTCAGTATATAAAAAGCTACAAGTAATAATCATATTGCAGAATGTATCATACTGTACAAAGGTTATCTGAGAAAACATTATAGAAAGTATAAATAAATAAATAAACAAAAAAAAGAGAAGAAAAGACTAACCATTTTCAAATAGTAAATGTATATGTTGTTTTGCTATTTAATGCATCTTTACAAAAAATTAAAAGCATCTTAATATGTTTTGCCCGGCAACATATGAGAATTTCCTAAGTAAATTTTGATTGTCTTAGTCCTAATAACATCAGTGAACAGCATCAGTTGTTATGGGACCCTGACAGGGAGGTATAAATGCGCTGTTTTTCACCCGGTGACCTCGAGCAGTGCTTAAAGGGCTTAAGTCTTCACTGGTGTAAACGCTTCAAGCACAGCTGTAGGCCCTTCTGTGTACATGAGAGCATACGATAAGGAATTCGTGTGGCTTTAGTGCAGGGTCCTGACTGCTCCACACATGCTGGGTCCTGCTCCATGTATGCTGAGGAGAGGGTATTACTGCGAGCTGTGGGAGCTGCAGTTGCTCTCCTTCTGTCGGCCTGATGACACCGGGGTACGTCTCTGTCACAGCCGCTGGTGCTGAGATATGGACTAGTGCCAGCTGATGCATCTATTATGGCAGCACAAGGAAAGAATGTGGCATTTTGCAGCGGACAGCTTTTGCATTTTCACTTACTGAAATTTAAGGACCCCTATCCTTACAGACCCCAAAGTTTGAAAGAAGTCATTATTCATTTTTACACACTCATTTTCCAGCCTCATTTTATCTCATCAAATGAACCGTTACAGTGGCTTTAAGACTCATGTACAGTTGCATGCAAAAGTTTGTTCACTCCTGAATAAATGACAACAATGAAAACAAGGACTTTACAGTGAACACACTGTTGCACATTGATGCATGAGTGCTGTTCTTTTTCTGAATTGAACATACTGCAAAATAAATAAGTAAATAAAACATACAATGTAACCTGAAGAAAAGTTTTAGTTGTGTAAAAGAAGCAAGACACATTGCACTTCAAGCAAATGCTCTGTTATTGAACATAGCAGCAGGGGCTTGTATAGCTGGGGCAGCAAGTAGGTCACTTTTAATTGTGTATATTCCACCAACAACCCAACACAGCCCAACACAGGACAACACAACCAACATTGCCATCCGCAAAAACAACATTTATTTACAACATTTCTTCTAATGGGGAGCACCACCTCCCATGAGCCTGTTTGCATGGCCGCTCTACATGGCCATGTCTTCTGAGCTACCAGCGGGAGCCTACAATGCACTACAACTTAATGCTTTGTATATACTTGCATGTAAATGGCCACTCTTCTGATTCAGAAGAAGACTAATTCAGAAAGCAGTCCATCCTGAAACACTACTTATAACTTTAACACGAATGGGTTGAACTAGATCAGTAGCTCTAGGCTGAATGAGTGGACATACAGTATATAAATGCACTGTGACATCACAAAAAACGAAATATTTTTTTTTCTATTGTGAGAACTAAATTCAATTCCATTGTGAGAATATTTTACCGCCATTTTTCAGTGTTTTAAACATGAGAAAGGTGGATCAAGGGGGTCTAGAGCCTCCTACTTAATATCTTGGGCCCACTGAAGGTCTCAAAATCTAAATTCTGGAGAGTCCTTGAAAATAGACATATTATGACAGCAAGCTATTGTTATTTAGTTGCGTCTTCCACAGTCGGCGAGCTTCTGTTTTTAGTATATACTATACTGTTACTGTTACTATACCAACTTGAGATGCCTCAGGGTGGCGCTGTCACAAAGTCCTTCATTGGTTAGCAATTGTAACTCAGCTCTGGGACAGCTCTAAAAAATAGAGATTTGTGGAAAAAATTGTTACTCATTTCTTAAAATGAAGACGAAAAAGGAGATTAACCCCAGAATTTCTAGTCTTAATATTCATAATCCCATAATCTCCAGATTTATAATACAAGAAATGTATAATATTGTAAAACATATGTATTTATGAGAGTAAGGAAATTAAATGTAGGCCCACATACAGGTCCTTAGTATTTAGGGAGTGAAAGAAGGATACAAAGGATTTCAGAATATGTAGAATGTCAGTTTTATAATGATGCAAATCAATACATGGTATAAAATACTTGCAGAGTTTGTGCATATAAAGCTCTGCCTCATTATACACAACTCTGAGGAGGTCCGAGTTTTGTTTAGGCCAGAGGGCAAGTGGGCGATGGAGAGAGATTGAAAGAGAAAGAGAGAGACAGAGAAGAAGAAGGAAGAGGGAGAGGAGAAAGTGAATTCCGCAGAGCATAGCAAAACCTTTGTAAACAGTCTTTAACCAGCTTCATCTGAAAGTCCAAAATTCAGTTCATGAAATGACTTGAAATGGCCCACAAATATGTCCCAAAAGGGGTCAGAAAACAATGCCTGAGACAGAAGTGTATTAAGTGGAAGCAGTGAAAAGCTGCGGTTAGACTCGCATGCTCTACGTTTCAGGCAACTGGTTTAAACAGGAAAAATAAGAATGTGGATGTGCTGTTTTAGGCCTCAACACTGGAGTACATCCCAACGAGCACCATCCTCTCTCTGTCTCTATCTCTCTGTCTCTCTTTCCCCCTCTTCTTTCTTTCTTTCTTTCCTTCTCTATCTCATTCTTCCACAACCTCTTTATGTCTGTGTATCTCTCTTTCTACGTCTTCTCTCTTTTTTCTCTTGTCTCTTTCTTTCTCCCTCTCGTGCCATCTATTTCTCCACACCATTTTTCTTTTTCACTTTTACAACCCTTCAGTCTGTTTTTCTCTCTAACTGCCTCATCTGTATCTCTCCCTCACTCTCTTTCTCTCTCCAAGCTCATTTTGTATGTCTCTCTCTCTTTCTTATTCTCTCTCCACTGTTCTGGACACCTTTTTTCGTCTTTCTTTTTTTCTTTCTTTCTTTCTTTCTTTCTTTCTTTCTTTCTTTCTTTCTTTCTTTCTTTCTTTCTTTCTTTCTTTCTTTCTCTCACTCTTCCACAGCCTCTCTATGTCTGTGTATCTCTCTTTCTACATCTACTGTCTTTTTTCCTCCTTTCTCTCTTTCTCCCTCTCGCACCATCTATTTCTCCACACCATTTTTCTTTTTCACTTTTACAACCCTTCAGTCTGTTTTTCTCTCTAACTGCCTCATCTGTATCTCTCCCTCACTCTCTCTCTCCAAGCTCATTTTGTATGTCTCTCTTAGTTTCTCTCCACTCTTCTGGACACCTTTCTTTCTTTCTTTCTTTCTTTCTTTCTTTCTTTCTTTCTTTCTTTCTTTCTTTCTTTCTTTCTTTCTTTCTTTCTTTCTTTCTTCCACAACCTCTCTATGTCTGTGTGGCTCTCTTTCTACATCTGTCTTTTTTCCTTTCTCTCTTTCTCCCTCTCGCACCATCTATTTCTCCACACCATTTTTCTTTTTCACTTTTACAACCCTTCAGTCTGATTTTCTCTCTAACTGCCTCATCTGTCTCTCTCCCTCACTCTCTTTCTCTCTCCAAGCTCATTTTGTATGTCTCTCTCTCTCTTAGTTTCTCTCCACTCTTCTGGACACCTTTCTTTCTTTCTTTCTTTCTTCCACAACCTCTCTATGTCTGTGTAGCTCTCTTTCTACATCTGTCTTTTTTCCTTTCTCTTTCTCCCTCTCGCACCATCTATTTCTCCACACCATTTTTCTTTTTCACTTTTACAACCCTTCGGTCTGTTTTTCTCTCTAACTGCCTCATCTGTATCTCTCCCTCACTCTCTCTCTCCAAGCTCATTTTGTATGTCTCTCTCTCTCTTATTCTCTCTCCACTCTTCTGGACACCTTTCTTTCGTCTTTCTTTCTTTCTTTCTTTCTTTCATTCTCTCACTCTTCCACAACCTCTCTATGTCTGTGTATCTCTCTTTCTACATCTTCTGTCTTTTTTCCTTTCTCTCTTTCTCCCTCTCTCACCATCTATTTCTCCACACCATTTTTCTTTTTCACTTTTACAACCCTTCAGTCTGTTTTTCTCTCTAACTGCCTCATCTGTATCTTTCCCTCACTCTCTCTCTCTCCAAGCTCATTTTGTATCTCTCTCTCTCTCTCTTATTCTCTCTCCACTCTTCTGGACACCTTTCTTTCGTCTTTCTTTCTTTCTTTCTTTCTTTCTTTCTTTCTCTCACTCTTCCACAACCTCTCTATGTCTGTGTATCTCTCTTTCTACATCTTCTGTCTTTTTTCCTTTCTCTCTTTCTCCCTCTCTCACCATCTATTTCTCCACACCATTTTTCTTTTTCACTTTTACAACCCTTCAGTCTGTTTTTCTCTCTAACTGCCTCATCTGTATCTCTCCCTCACTCTCTCTCTCTCCAAGCTCATTTTGTATGTCTCTCTTAGTTTCTCTCCACTCTTCTGGACACCTTTCTTTCTTTCTTTCTTTCTTTCTTTCTTTCTTTCTTTCTTTCTTCCACAACCTCTCTATGTCTGTGTGGCTCTCTTTCTACATCTGTCTTTTTTCCTTTCTCTCTTTCTCCCTCTCGCACCATCTATTTCTCCACACCATTTTTCTTTTTCACTTTTACAACCCTTCAGTCTGATTTTCTCTCTAACTGCCTCATCTGTATCTCTCCCTCACTCTCTCTCTCCAAGCTCATTTTGTATGTCTCTCTCTCTCTTAGTTTCTCTCCACTCTTCTGGACACCTTTCTTTCTTTCTTTCTTTCTTTCTTTCTTTCTTTCTTCCACAACCTCTCTATGTCTGTGTAGCTCTCTTTCTACATCTGTCTTTTTTCCTTTCTCTTTCTTACTCTCGCACCATCTATTTCTCCACACCATTTTTCTTTTTCACTTTTACAACCCTTCAGTCTGTTTTTCTCTCTAACTGCCTCATCTGTATCTTTCCCTCACTCTCTCTCTCTCCAAGCTCATTTTGTATCTCTCTCTCTCTCTCTTATTCTCTCTCCACTCTTCTGGACACTTTTTTATTCATCTTTCTTCCTTTCTTTCTTTCTTTCTTTCTTTCTTTCTTTCTTTCTTTCTCTCTCTTGATCATGCTGTAGAGATGAAGTGGTAAGATAGATGGGAGGGGTTTTGTGTTTTTCCTCTCTAAGCCAGTTGGTCACAGCTGAAACAGTAAACTAATTGACCACCCATACACTGCATTCCTCCTGCCCTGCACGCAGTTATGAATGAGCTCCACGACTCTCTCTCTCTCCGTCTCTCTCTCTCTCTCTCTCCTACTCTCTTACACACATATACATGTATTGCACGCACGCACACACACACACACACACACACACATACACACACACACACACACACACACACACACACACACACACAAAGCAGCCCACAGTTCATATGCTATCAATCAAGGCCTGAATCCCCAGATGCTCATTTACCCCTGTGTGTTTACGTGCTCAGCTCTGCTGCCCTGCTTCAGCTGGCAACAAACACTCTGACCCCCCGTAAAACCACTGGTCACTAATATATGCCTCAACCAATAACAAGCTACTGATAAATATGTATTGTTGTCTACAACCAATAGGATTTTCTTGACCTGTCTAAGACCTCCACTGGGAAATGCCCTGAAAAGTTTTTTTGACAAAATTCCCTCTTATTCATAGCTCATTGAAACAAAAAGTCAAACTTTTAAAGATTCAGATTCTGAACTGTTAGAATTCTAGGTTCTAGGTTTTTGTCATTTGTTGGCTTTGTAACTAATAGAAAAAAGTGCAGACTCGACTGTGTATAAAAGTAAATCATATTACAAAAGTAAATATGTAATTAGTAGAAAAATACATGTTGAACTTGGTTAGTGTGTGATATTACTTAATTGCTGATCTTCTTCTTGTTCTGTGTAACCCATAGTATATTTTAAGCATTGCGTGTTATTTTTTCATACCTTCTATTTCGCAATATTATTTAAAGGGCTTGTTTAAAAATGTGATTTGTAAGATTTTATTTTAAAATTTTTCAAAATGAACTGAAATTGTCAACAGAATCCAAAGAAATAACCAGCTAGCCCCACCCATCCTGTTTCATTATACCACTTCGTACCTCCCTCAAGGGGTGATAACGAGTCAGTGTAGTGATGAGCCTGCCAGCAGTCCAACATTAGAGGATGAAGAAGAATCTAACCTCTTATTAATCATGTTTAAGGTCTTGCTTACTGGTATATCATTTAAGGACGGGTGAAAGGAAGAGTAAATACAATGATGGCAGAAGCTCTTTGCAAGTGACCACCCCCAGGAATTCACATTTAGCAGCAGCAAACAAAAGAAGTGATATAAATAGAAGCAAAACAACAATGGTGGTGCTTTTAACCACTGGAGACACTCTTGGCAAATAAAGGCATGAGTTTTGATGAACTGGCAACATTTCTTCTAGACTGGTTGGTAAACAGCTGTCTGTGTTAACACTGAGAAAGTGGGACTGTGTGGTTTTTATGAAGACACCACAATTTACATGCTGCCCGTATTGTTTGAAGTATGAATTCTTTTACATCTTACAAATTTCTGACTGGTTCTGGTACATAAAACCACCATAAGTGTACCTCAGGAAAAAAATAAAATGCTAAAAATGTGGAACATGGGATAAACAGTGTTTATAAAAGGAATAATTTATCCTCGTCCTCACCATTTAGGAGCATTTCTCTGGAAAATGCAAGAACAGAAATTTAAAAATCTTGTTTTTTCATTCTGAGCAAACTGATCGAACTGATTTGACCTTGTTTTTTGTTTTACTTTTAATTCTGATGCTCACTATCAAGCCTAAATCACCCTAGTTAACAACGATAAATCCTCCCTCTTTATACACATAGACAGTGTGTGCGTGTGTAGAGCAGTTAAGTTTGCATGTGTGAGCTAGCATGTGTTTGGGTGGCCTCTGATTGCAGTCCTTGGCTGAGAAACACGTCTGTACTATCTGTGCATCTAATCAACGTGACCCTGATATGGAGTCTGCCGTGCAGCATTCTTCAGCATTCCCAGCCGTGTTTCTCCTTTAATCTCACAATAACCAGAGAAGCAAATCGTCCAAGTGCTTAACATAATGTGCACATTATTAAACACAAAGCAAATGACTGCATATTTTTAAAATGGCTTTCAGGGTCCAGGACCTGGTGTTTACGGCAGTCACCAAGCTTGCAGTGCATGCATTCAAACATACAAACATACCTGGTAACCCGTCAGATAGAACACTTTTATGTTGGTTTAGGAACAATCTGGTGACCTTCTGTGGCATTGATGTCAGTTTTTTATAAAAACTATTGCCTGCTGTGGCCAGTTAATCAAACGTTATCTAAGTACATGTAGCTTCTGATTGAATTTGATCCCCATAACATCTAATGAAGTGATGGTAATATTATACTTAAACCCTGCAGCACTACACTTACAGATTTTACCCTATAACATAACAGTGTCATGTTACCATCATGGACAATGTTTGAAATTTTGATGGCATCTAAACTACACAGTAAAAACTATGTGACATAAGCTGTCATGACATCAAACATCACCAGGGAGCCTAAATCTGAACTGTATTTTTAATTAAGTTACAGTAGCTACAATATACATGTACAAGTCTTATGAATACCTTGCCATAGTCTAATAAATCGCTGATATATTTTTTCACCATATTTCTCTCCTCTCCATGTAAACTAGGTGGTCTTAATGTTGGGTAATGCAAGATAAACCTTGACCAAGCTTGACCCAGCATGACCAAAAGTTAACAAGTTACATGTCCTGTCTGCAGTTGTCTGTTGTTTGGTCAATTATTCATCCTAAAATCCACCTGCATGTCTGTTTAACCTGATGTTAAGGCTAGGAGTGTTAGACAGAGGTCTGTCACTCAAGCTGCTTATTAGCCACGCCCACACAGCACGGCAGTTTTAAAGACATCATATCTTCAATTTTTCAAACTTTGCAGGGTGTTTAATAGAGCAAAGAAGTTTAGCATCATACAGACATTTGGGTAACACTTTACATTGAGAATAGTAAATTACGTAAATTAATTGATAATTATTGTTAACAAGCAATTTCAATACTCGTTACATATATGTTAACTGCTCATGAATCATCAGTGATTATTGATTACGTAATAATAATTATTGGTAACTGAGTACAGTCTTAACTGATAGTTTGGTTTGCTATTAGTTCACAGTTTATTTACTTATTCACTGTGATTTTTACACAGATACCTGATGAGAGTTTTTAGTCAGATTAATATGTAGTATGCATATTAGCTGGTACTTATGTGTTAATTCTGTAAATGATTTGTTAATAATTACTATTTTGTGTCCCTCCTAGTAAAGTGATCATCTTCACTATAAATTGCGCTGCACACTTCTGAGCCTTTACCGGATCCTGAAATATTAATTTCTCTTACTACACTATTCAGTTCTTTATTAAAATAGTCATTGGAGCTTGCACATCTCATCTAGTTATAATGAACATCTTCACTTTACTTAAAATACATTTCTATGAAATACACATAAAATAGTAAATAATAGTTCAGCAATATAAACTGTAGTGCAGTTTAAGGCCTAAAAATTGTGTTCCACACAAGACTGCACAGTGGAGGAAAATTAAATTAACTTTAATTAAATAAAAAAAAATCAGGAGATTAAATTGCACTGGCTCTTAAATCCTAGTCAGTTCTCATGTTACTTATTTATATGAATAAACACTCTTATCAGTTATCAGTGAATTAATTAGCAACAACAAACTAAGCTATCAGTTCATAGTGTACTTACTTATTAATTATTAGGTGCTTAATCATTAATCACTAAGGAATAAGGGGCAGTTAATATATATGTAATGAGTGTCTAATTTCTTATTAACAAATAATTCTCAAGTAATTAACATTAATTTGTCATATAAAAGGTTACTTGCTATTAGTATTTTAGAGGAATGGCCAGGAATGGCAATATTACACTGTTATATTACTGAAATGTTTATGGCATAGTTAGTTCAGTGTTATGTAGCAGGACTCAAGCAAAGTGTATCCTGCACCCTTATCACAGGCTGGTAGAATGTGGGACTAGAGTGGCAAAGCCTTTCACCCCAGAGCGTTTTCCCCACTGAGGTCTGACACCCGCAGGCCAAGAGCAACCCACAGGCTTCATCGCATGTGTGTGAAGATGGTTGGAGAAGCCCACACGCTTTAAACACCCCACATACACGGCCCTAAACACCACACAAAGAAATCCACACACCTTGGCTAATTATTCCTAAATCAGTCTAGAGATATGACTGCCCTTTTTTTGTACATACCATTTACATCATTATTTTAATTTAATTACAAAATTCCATAATGAATTACAGGACACAAGCATGAAAAAAATAAAAAAAATTCAAAATGGACTTTAACAAGATTAACAGCTGTGTATGACAAGTTGTGTTTGACAATGTCTAAAATATACATTTAAGGTTCACAAATTATCGTCAGGGTAAATCTTAAAAAGTCAGAATTTATAAATGATAATGGCTAAAACATACACAACTTGTTTCAGAATCAGAATCAGAATCAGAAATACTCTATTGATCCCAGGGGGAAATTGCAGGTATTGCAGGGATCAATCAATTATTTCTGATTCTGATTCTGATTCTGAAACAAGTTGTATATGTTTTAGCCATTATCATTTATAAATTCTGACTTTTTAAGATTTACCCTGACGATAATTTGTAAACCTTAAATGTAAGTTACTGGGTTATTGATACTGAGCTGATTCACAGGAAATCTACTTCTTTTAAAAGAGATGCTGCTTTCACACAAATCATGGTGCTTTATTTTAAAGCTGTTGCCAGACATAGTATTAAGCTTTTTATCTCTAACAACTAGTCTCTCTACCCACTTCCATCTGACTCTCTCTCTCTCTCTCTCTCTCTCTCTCTCCATTAACACACATGTATTTAAACTGCCATACCAAAAGGAACCACATACAACGAATGCTTCTATTAACATATAAGCATGCTACTTTATCCTGCTGCGGCCTAGCCAAGATAATGAGAAAAAAAAAAAGCCAAGCCAGGTTAAAGTACAGCCACCACAGTGGGTGTGTTAGTTGTTACACAGTGCTATAAGCCAAACCATGAAAAAACAATTAGTCCATATCCCCCCATATACATTCAGAACCATCTATTTTTGAAAGTTTGTATGATCAAACTAAACAGCACTAGATGTCATGTCAATAATGTGTATAGTCACTGTCATGTTTTCAAAATGTTTACATTACGTTACATGAAAGGAAGTGAAAGAAGGAAAACATTTTCTTAACTTGGTCCGCTCACCGTAAAGGTTGGGTTGGCAGATTGATAGGATGCAATGTTTTTGTGATATATCTACAATATTTTATTTGAATTGTTTTGATAACAGCTTTTTCACTTAAATATATGTACCAACGTTTGACACAGCCTCTTTTCACAAAAAGAAATAGCCCCAAAATGGTGAAACATTAAATTTGTAAGGGCCTTAACAACAAAACATTAAGCAAACAGATAAAGTGACTTGGTATGTGATGCTTTTCCCTGTAATTTCTTTAAATAGTGGTGGTTCTGTGGAAAAACTGGCAGACAATCTGCAAACTACAGAATGAAGGGTCAATGTTGTTCCACTCAACACTGATGGCTTTAAACAGTTGAAAAACATTGCCAAGGCAGGTTATGTTTATTGTGAGACAAAATATTGTCTATAGGGTTTAAACCTGGACCAGGCCAAAACTATCAGTGAAAACCTTACTTTGGGCTTGATCCTATTAAAACTAGATCCTCAGTCCACCTATGGGGTTAGTATGTGAATAATATGTTATGAAAACACAATATATATATATATATATATATATATATATATATATATATATATATATATATATATAAAACACTATATATATATATATATATATATATATATATATATATATATATATATATATATATATATATATATATATATATATATATGCTTGTTTTTCTTTCCACAAAATCTGGTAGGCTTATAAATAACAGCATGCTTTTGTTATCGCGGGTGATAGCTAGGACTTACTGGGGAATTCCAACAGCTTCGATTTGCCTTGAGGGGGGGAAGGAAGCACCTTCATGTCACTGAGGATTACAGCTTCAGCTTCAGTTGTGAACGTTGTGTTACAAAAAGAAGGACAAGACAGTTCTTGCAAGCTCAGCGATGGCATTCAGTTCAAGTTATTGTCACTAGTGTTAATTTTCTTATCATCCTGTCCGTCCTTGCTGAGACGGTGTGTTTGAAAGATCCTTCGGCTTAAGCTGAACATCACTTAATAACACATAATGACACAATGCAGTGAGTTACACCCATAAAACCAAGCCTTTTATCCTCACTCTGCAGCACCCATCATGTCACATTTCTATTCACTGGCTCTAGATGCCCAGATACCAGTCTGGCAGACCGTGCTGCTCTTTGCATGCTTTCTCTCACCCGTCTATGTCTAGAGTACGGTGAGATTTAATTACAGATGATCTCACGAGAAAATACCTTACAGGGCTTAACTGCACATGCCTGCATGTCTGACAAGCTATTTCAGGATGATTATCAGGAAAATCTTGATGCTACAAGCCAGTATGCGGCATGGCGTCTTGTTACGACATGCTTTCGGCTCCGGAGCCAGCAGCGAAGGGAAATGCCGAGCTCCAGCCTCAACCATGAGGGCGAACCTGTCGTTTTTAGAAGCCTCGCCAGGAATTAAATTTGTTTTGTATGGCTTTCTGCCTTAAAGTGAAATCTGTAGGGTAATGAAATAGGATAACATACAGTACAATACAATACAATAATGTGGGTACAGGCCTAAACCCTTACTTAAGTGCAGGTATTGTTAATTTGATGAAATTATGACTCTAATGGAAGTAAGTTCTGTTTAAAAAAAAAAAAAAAAAAAACTACTTACAGAACTATGAAAAATCAGAGACCAATCAAAACTAAAAGATATAAAAGATAAAAGGACACCTATAAACCATGCAAGACCTAGTGGACCACCAAAGCTGTCCCCATGAAAGTACAATGCCAGATAAAGATACTGTATATAGATAAGGTATATAGAAAAGATATATATATATATATATATATATATATATATATATATATATATATATATATATATATATATATATATATATATATATATATATATATATATATATTCATTATGGTACATACAAAAGTCTCAAAGATACAACAAAGCTTTTAAGGGTCAACTTAAATACAAGACAACTTAAAAAAAATTACAATTTCAATTGAAGGCATCCCCTTCTCTATTTTCTTAGAACACTGTACTGACCACTCTTGTGAGTGCAGACTTCTATGCCACTGAATGTGTTTGGGATTACTCAAAATGTGATGTAAGCAAATGCAACCAACTACTAAGACTGATCTTTGAAAGAGTGGAAAAATATCCCTGCAGATCTGAAACAGACTGGAAGCGAATCTCATGAGAGAATGGAAGCTGTAACAAAGGCGAAAGATGGACACTGCTGAGTCACATTCAAAAACCTTGAAGTAATAATTTAAATGTAAGAGTCATCAGTTCAGGTTTCGTTTGAGTTTTAGAACCGTGTCATAAGTCTTTGGTTTGCCACAAGAGAGGTCCAAATTTCATAGTGTAATGTTATTTTTATGCTATTCTTTCCTTTTTTATGAAAAAAAAATGTAGCATGACCAATCACAAAGCATGTTAAACCCATATAAACCTAAACACTATATAATGCAATTATACACAACAAAGAAATTAGTAACTAAATAATCTAGAATCATTTACTCATGAGTAAAGTTAAAGTAAACTTTATGGCACAAGTTGTATTTGCTAAGTTTAACATATTGGAAAAAATCTACCATGAGTGTGTCGCTGTTTTGTTTATTCTGTGCACATAAACAGTTATTAAATTACCCAATGTGCAGATATATGTAAAGAAAGTTTACTGATATTTTTACTTTTGGATGCCCAAACTTTTGCCAATAACTGTTCCTGCTTTTATGAGCCCCATAGTTATACTGTTTACACTGAACACAGTAAAACACTGAATCAAATGTGTATTTTCATATAAATTAAATGTATTACACAAGTAAGTAATTTACTTGTCTTTGGCAGTAATAGTGTTGGTGTACATTTAATTAATGTGGAAATCACATTCATAACTGAATCGAGTAAATACAGAGCTTGAATGTATCACAGGTTACAAAAGTATCTTGTCTGTCTTTAGATGACAATCCAGCAAAGGCTTCAAAGTGAAGGGTTATCAGAGAAGCCTGGCTGGAAGATTTGACTACAGTCAATGACAGACTGCTTTGGAATGTGTGTGTCTTTTGTCCCAGGCCCTGATGTGAACTCCCAGTCTGGACTGAGTGAGGCAACCACTGTGGCCACCTGTGAACCACAATTATCACCAACGCTCACACACACACACACTAGACCAATTAAGCCTCCTGTACTCTCTCCTTCATTCAGCCATAACTAACAGGCCTAGTGCTGCTGCCAGGCCTAGCTCTCTCTCTTCCCTCTCACTCCTTAATAATGACCCTGTGTATGTGTGTGTATGTGAGAGAGAGAGAGAGAGAGAGAGAGAAAGAGAGGAGAGTAGGAAAAAACATACAAAACATAACAAAGATTAATGGCTTACAGAGAACAGATATATGATAGTAAAATAACTATAATACCTAGTAATAAACATATTCTGTTTTACATACTAACATACAATGCTGTGCAAATGTCTTGGACAAAAAAATTTAAAGGGCTCATATCCTGCTTTTTTATTGTGATTGATTTGTTCTCCCTGTGGTCCATATATAATATTTGTGGTTTTACAGACCAAAAAGGTGATCACTTTCTAGCCTGTGTTACAGCTCCTTTAACACTGAAATACGTAAATAAACACTGTATTATCTCTTGCTCAAAAAAACTGTCTGACCTAAAACATTCCTTATAACGTTGCTATGAAGAAGTGGGGCTACTATAGTCAGTAAAAACAGTTCTATAAATGACAAGGTTTTTCATGGCAGCACAAAAACACTGAATTCAAAACAGGATGTTTAGCAGTGTATATATATATATATATATATATATATATATATATATATATATATATATATATATATATATATATATATATATATATCGATTGTATGTACTGAGTAGTGAATAATATGCACTGAAAGTTTAATAATCTTTTATATACTACACTGAACTCGAAAACTCCGAAAATCTTTTTTTGTGACATGGGCTCACTCTTTATTACATTCTCACTCGCTGGGTGTGTCCGAAAACTTAGTGAGCTGCCTACATAGACAGCATTTTACGTCATAGTATGTGCGTTCCTGACATGTAGGCTGTACCAATTCTTAGATACCTTAAACATGCTGTCTACTGAGGAGCCTTATTTTGACCTGATTTTAAGGAAGCATCAAACGCTTCCTCAGCCGCTAAGACAATCCCATGATGCAACGCAGGCAAATCTACGAGCAGTGAAGTCGTTGTAGGTAAATGTAGGTTATTTTGATTCTCTCTGGTGTTTTAATGTGTTTCTTGTCATGAAATCACACGACACAGAATTATATTTACAACTCTGCAACGAGTCATTGACCATTTTGCAGTTTTATACTCGAGCCATTAGCATTTATGCTAGCCGATTTTTAAGCCTTAGCAACCAGCTAAGCCACCGGTAGCGTGCTGCGGAGGGCGGAAAGAAGCCGTGACGCAGTCTCTCTCTAAGTAGAGTGTCTTAATAATCTTTTTTTATGAGGAGAGATGGTCAGTGCCTACTTAGACAGCTCACTAGGCATTTACTCACTCATTCACTTATTTGCTTTCTCACTCAATGACAAGACAAACAGTTCTTACATTTTCACTCACTCACTCACTGACTGGCTCACTCACATTCATTCACTCACTCAATCGCGCATGCACTTATTCACTTGCTCACTCACTCCCTGATAGTCTTACCCATGCCCTTACCTGCTCACTCACTTACTCACTCACACACCCACTCACTTATGCACTCATCCACTCCCTGATTGACTTGGTCACCCTCTCATTCACTCGCTCATTCACACACTTACTCACTCACTAATTGCCTTACTCGTGCTCCTACTTGCGCACTCACCCACACATTCATTCACTCTCGCATTCACTTGTTCATTCCCTCACTCAGTCACTCACTACTAGTCCTTCGCATTGTGTCTCATGTGTAATGGACCAATAGAAATTAATTGGAATAAAATGTGATTATATATGAAATTTAATGTGAAAAGATTTTATTCCCAGTTATTTTGTTTGTTTTGAAGAAATATCTTGTGTGAACATTTCATGACAAATTGACTATTAGAATTGTTCAAAGTTACTTGGAATAAAATGTTCCTGCCACGACCTTTTACTTTTTTCCCGCTACAAGGTTTTGTCGCAACAACCAGACATGTGCTTGTTTGTGTACTTCTGCTTCAAGCTGGCTAAAATGTCACCATGAACTTTAGCTGCAGAAGGGGCTTGAACCCCACCTCTGCAAGCAGAAACCAATGTCTGTTTTCAATTAAAGCCTGGAGGCTGGAAACAGCTCTTTAAGAAGGCCTGAGCTTGTTTGGCTGTTTACATTCGGGCCACGGCCCCAGCCCAGGCGGGCCGTGTGGAGACGGAGCTAAGGAGCGGCCTGCAGACCAGAGAGGAGTTTTAAAAAGGCTCAACCCTCACTCATCAGTGCTCTCTGCCACCCACTGTGCTACTGATCCTATCAAACACAAACACAGGCCAAAGCGGTTTACTCACTGACACACAGGCGTGCCACAGCCCTCCTCTCAGCCGCCAGGAGCTGCTCTCCCAACACATTCCATCAGCCTGAGCTTTCTGAAAGGTCTCGAGCTCCTTTGGAGGCCCTGTGTGTTAACTTTCTTATTGTTCACTGGCTAGGATTGTTTGAACTATGTGATGACAATACGAAGACATGAAATGAACTTTGGGAAACTCTAGAAACAGATATCTATCCAATGAAATTTGTAACTTGGATTTAGGACATAGACTAAACGCAAGCTGATTGTTTTTTGTTGGTTAGAACTTGTCACGTTCACTTTCAACTGCAATTATTTTTCATTTTTACAGCGTTTGAAAATGCTAATGCTCAACAAATGACTTGGAAAAAATGTTGTTACATAAATGCAAAGTTTAAAGTAAACTTGTAATCAAATTGACCCTTTTTACTTTAGATCAAAAGACAACATTCTTGTCTCTCTGTAATTTCTAACTGAGCTGTATTTACTTTTCCCTCGCCTCAAAAACGTTTTCTAATCTTTGATTATGTCACCATGCGCCAGTGGGCAAGAAAAAACAGTGTTAAGCAATAATACCATGCTTCACCACCACCTCCCACCACCAGTGTTGTTTTTTAAAGAGTTTTTACTAGACTGTTTATGTACAGGAGGCACGGTGGCGCAGTGGGTAGCTGCCTCACAGCAACAAGGACCATGGTTTGATTGCCTGGTGGGGTGACCAGGATGCTTTCTGTGTTTGCATGTTCTTCCTGATTTCCTCCTGCAGTCCAAAGACAGTCAGGCGAATTACTAAAAAGCCCCCAGGTGTCTATCACTGACTATTACTAATGACGTTATGTGTATACTCACTTTTTTATTTCAAGACCACATCACCACACAGAGAGAAAAGCGTTGAGGTTTTGATTTTCATGGAGCACAGATTGATTGGCTAGTCTCCTTTTTTGATTGGTTCATGTTTATCTGTTTCTATGGGTTACACTGCTGAACATCAGCGTATTTGAGTCTTCACAGCCAGATACTCACAGACTCCAACATCATTTGAGGTAAAAATATACAGACAGATACTTAAATATTGATTGTGTGAAATAAAGAGTACTAGATTACTACTGACATTATACAAAGCATCTCTATATGAACTAAGATGTTATTTGCTGTTAATGTAAAATGATAGTTGTCACGGTGATAATTGTCATGGTCTGCCCTGTTTCCTTCACCCATCTGTCTACGCCCTCATGCTACACCCCTCACCTGCTCCGAGTTTGTGTCTCCTCCCTGTCCCAGGTGTTCCTAGTTCCCCTTGTCTTCATATTCCCTTTATTTGTTCCTTGTCGTTGTTGTTATGTCATGTTGTGGATGCTATGTTGTGCTAAACTGGTACCTGGTTTTGTTATTTTTGTATCTCTGACCTGGATTAAGTATGGATTCCAGTAAAAACCTGCAAATGTGTCCAACTCTCCTGCCTACGCCTCACAATAATGTGATATATTAACATAACATATTAACTAACCCTGGCTAAGGTTGATTTCAGTTGTTATTAGCAATTTAGCATCTGCTCTTTGAAATACTTATGTATGGCTTCTAAAGACATAAAAACACTTCAGTAACGCTTCATCGTAGTGCACTGTTCATAATGATACATGACACCCACATAAGCTTAGCATGACAAATGTTTATAAATACTTATTACAGTAGGCATCATTCTCTATTCACACATTTTGTAAGGTTACATTTCCAATCTTGATAGCTAACTTAGCCTTTATAACAAATATCAGTTATAAGTTACTAATATTTATAAATTCTCTTGATAGGCATTTGTATACATAAACTGAAAGGCAACATATATGCACTAAACTTGTGGCGTGGCGGTCACTACAGGCTTTATGCCACTGGTGACCCTCCATTTACACAAAATACCCAAAAAGCCCACATCCCAGACAAAAAAAAACGGCACAAGTAAACATATACACATAACTAAACCCAAAAACATAACACATAACATAACAATAACCCAACGTAAACAGTTCTTTTTACAGAATGCACCAATATAATAAAATGTGGTCTGTAAAAGTTCTCTTTTTCCAATATAAACTAAAACTGGCTGACTTTAAAAAAGCTATTTTTAAGTCAGCTTACTTGAGATGATGTGTTTTGTTGAAAATTTCAACAAAATATATAGACCGACTAAGGGTTTTAAATTCAGCATACAACTGTATTAAGAGATATACACACAAGCATACACCTTTTATTCGCTTGCTCAGATGCTCTCTTTGCTGCCATGTTTCAGTTTTACTTTGGTACTAAAGGAACACAACCACACTATGCTTTCAATTGATTTTAAAATTAAGATTTCTTACTCATGAAGTATTATCATCAACACAACAGTATAGGAATTTAAAGAAAGCCACTGTACTCTTTTCTTGATACCTCTACTTTACAATAAGGTAAAATATCTCTATACAGTATATAACATGGAAAGTCAAAAAAAGGAAAGCTGATTTATATTTGAATGTTTCTTTTTGCTTTCTGCAACACAAACGGTTCAGAAAAGCTTCATGTATTTACATTAATGTAAAATGTAATTGGAAGAACTTTTTCTTCTATAAAGTTTTCATTGCACAGATGCAAGGTTTTCTAATAACAATGCCAAAAATGTTCTCCTTCCCATGAGTTTAAACACCAAACCCAACCTATGTTGACTTCTCTGGGAATGTTTGTCAGGCCATTAGTCAGCTTGACTTGTCGGCTGACACAATGACTGGGTGTTTTTCACACCTCATGTTTGGCTGAATGTAATTATGCTTTACCAGAAAACAAGCTGATATGCCATTTAATATACAGCATAACGTAAACTCCAATTTTTCCAAGTTCAAATCATACAAAACTGTATTTATTCAAAGTGCATTTTGACATCTTTATATATTCACTGGGACAACTTTTACTGTAACACCTGATTACACCCACACTGCATGCGCGTTATGCACCAAGAACAGATAGGCTTTTCTAGTTTGCTTCTGCTTAGAGCTTTGGAAATAATGTTTAGCTTCTAGTCTGAAAAGGGTGTTCTGGAGTGTTTCTGCTCGACTCTTAAAGCGCTTATAGTGCAGCCATTATGGGCTTAGAAACATGGCTGCCTAAATTAGAGCTGCTCTGCATTCACATGTCATAGTCAATCCGTGCTGTGAGCCGTGAGACGGACCATGAAGCCACGATCCGGAGTCCCGGCACTCTCTGTGTGTGTATATGTGTGTCAACCCAACCAAGGCTCGTAGCAAGGTCCAACCCACCTTCAGCCATGCTGGGCTTGAGCTTTGCCAGTGCCACCATTTTTGGGAAAAGAAATTATATTTTATTGTTTTATGTTATTTCAGTAATTAAGGACAGTCATTTTTATGCCGTCAAAAAAAAATGGAAAATGACTGAGTACGGAAAATAACGGATAAGTGGACTTTAGCAATACATAACAGTTAAAGTGAATGTTCTGTATTCGCTACCATTCAAAAGTTTGGAATAATATTATAAAAGCAAATTTTGTGGTTTTTTTAACGCAATGGAAATTTTGTAGATGCGCTAAATTATATTTAGATGTTTTATTCTTTATTTTAATTGACATTACAGCAGTACTACTGTGTCTGATCCACTCATACCAGCACAACACATGCTCCTGACTACTGAACAGGGTAAAAGGGGTTAAAACATGCAGAGAAACAGATGGACTACAGTCTCTAATTGTAGAATTACAAAGTAAGCCTATAAGAGCAGATATAAGGTAGGTGTACATGATAAAATGCATGTATGAGATCCAAAACCAGTAGTGCACTGAATTCTGTTTTCTATATTGTTTGTTTTTTTTTTAATTTTGTTTTTTTAGTGTTTAAATTCTATTAATTTGTCTATAGTAACAGGTGTACATGACTTTTATTATGAAGAAAGTCCCATCTTTGTGAAAAGGTGTAAATTGGTTTTGGGTCCTCAGGTTCCTCCTCTTTATCCCACCTTGCTTGCTAACAGCTCAACACAGAGTCACAACATTTCATAGACAGAGAGGTGGAAGTGTCCTAGGCAGTCTAACAGCAGAGATATAGCAAAAACAGTTGATTTGATTTGATTATAGTCATTAAAACTACTGCAGAAAGAAGTTATACAGTATATGGCCCTCAAACATTACCCCTGAGTCATGTAAACCACTTGCATCTGTCATACAGTCACACCTAAAAAGCCAGTGCTCCCACAACAACCATCCCTGCTTTAAAACAGTTTAGGAATAAGAACAGCAGTCCAAGAATAAGTAAACCTGTAAAGAATATAATGAGATACAAAAAACATTATTTATTAAAGTATTAATTTGTAATCCTTTCAAGACAAGATAAAGTATAGTGTAAACATGTGGTTACATCTGTTTTATCAGCTAGTATACTATGGCTTGGCTGAATACTTCATGGTTATTATGTACTGAGAGACTCATCACACAGAATGCCCAGCTAATCTGCATATTCAATCCAATATTTAATCAATAATTAATGTCAATTAACAGAGTTGTAACTAAACCTTTTGACAGATAGACTACATAAACCTCTTTTTAATGATGTGTGCCTATGATGAGTTTGCTGACCAGCCAGTGTATAGTCTAGACTGGTCTTTACAGAGGCTACTGATAAAAATAGTGAGTTTCTGTTCATGCACATGCATAAGAACAGACGTTAACTTGCTTTTCTGAACTGCAGTTTACCAGTTAGTTTTATAATAGCATGATAAATAGCTGTATTTTACTTTTTTGTTGTCTGACATCGGACTTGGAGAGAAGAGAACACAAGTTCACTGGATTGCTGTTCCTGCAGTTCTCTCTTATGATGTTTTTTTTAGTTTTTCATGTTTTCATAATCAGACGGATAGTTCTATTTCATCTTCTCATCCTTGACGCAAGAAGGAGGTGGGACCCTTACATAAATTCCAGAGCCTTACACAATGTTTATGTTGAGCATATAAGACCAACCAACTCTGCATACTGTAATACTTTATTTACAAATATTCAATTACCACTTTTAAATATGATTCCTTTTTGGATGTTATGTTTATTATGATTTTATTATTTCTGTCAGAATCTAAAGCTCTGTTCATCTTTCAAATTCAAAACTAGGACACAGGACTGAATTCATATTATGCATTTATTCAAAACCAAATTTGTTGAAAAACTTTTGAACTGTAATGCATGTAATAAAAGTCAGTGTTAACACACTCTCAAGTGGGATGTGTCCAAAGGTACAGTACACATGTAGTCTCATGCATGTGGAATTATGTGCCTGAATGTAGCTTTACCAGTGTACACAACCTTCACCTGTGTGCATTAGAACAGTGGGATTGGTTGAGGCCTTCCAAAATTTTAGAATATCAGAATTGAATTCAATAAAGAGAACTTATTCAACCTAATCTTCTAGTTAATTTTAGGTTATTATCTTTGTTTATTTGTATTGCAGCAGCAATGCATTTCTGCATAACCATTTACAACTGTTTATTGACCTCTGTTCTGATTGACTGCCCTGTATAGCAATTCATTCTTTAAGCAGTCCAGGCTGAAACACTCCTTGTGACGTGTGGGCTAAACAAGTGGATTAAAGGTCATGTGTTTGTTTTTGTGACATCACCAACAAAGAGAAAAACAGAAAAACATGCATCTCCATTGTTGTCATCATCTGAGCACAGCAGCTGCTTATTACACTGTTAAAGTGAGGAACATCTGTTTTCGGAGTTCCTGCCAGAGCAAATGATCTAAACTGATACCTGGTGCGATGAACTGGAGGAGATATCAATGTTGTAATATGGAGCTGATCACTCTTGTCCATGATAGCAACATAGATACCACCCTTATCCAGTGGCGTGAACAGACTTCTTAATTTCGGACTGCACCAGTGTGTGTGAATCTGGTCCAGGATGTGTGAAGCCGATGCTTGGCCACGTCTTTAAGGCCCAGTCTGCAGCAGCTCCTCCCTGGGGCACCTGATGTCTGTGTGCATCCTTATCTCTCTGACAATTAACCGTTACTGCTCTGTGTCACTGACGCAGGCTGCGGGAAAACGGGAAATGATTAAAAAAGGGAAGACGAGGGAGGGATGGCGGGAAGGGGAGAGCGAGAGAGATAAGTGAGTGAGGAATATGGTTAGCCCTGTCTGATATGATAGCAAGACGGCCCTGTAGGATATCATATATAAGCTCGTGTATCTTGCGCCATGACGAGTGACAGAACCCACACTGAAAGATTTGCCTTATCATTCCTTGACATATACTCACAGACTCTTCAACCAAACCAGGTCTACCCTTCGAAAGTTTGGAATCTCTTGTCCTATTACAAATCCATAAGGACCATGTGTAAATCCATAAGGACCATGTACAGTCACAGCTCATATAGCCTAGACAAGTGTTGACATGCAAGGATTTTTAGATGCTGAATTCAACATGTACCCTAAATTTTGTCAACTGACAGTAAAGCAAAAGTCAAAGAACCTGCTTTTACCCTCAGAACAATGAAATGGCCTCCCTAGAGTCCAGACCTCAATATCACTACATGGTTGTGGAACTACTTTAATTGTGAAATTGAAAAAGTTAAATGTAAGTCTTCAGAAAAGCAAGGAAACTATAATAAATGATACTGAAGTTGGATTATATTAATAATAAAAAAAAATAATAAAATAAATTATATTTAGATATAAGCTGTTAAATTTCAAAATGAATAACTTGTACTTAATGTCTGTTTTGGCTGGAATGTAAATAAATGAAGTGTGTTCTCTGACTTTCCCCATATACCATATAGGAGAAGAATGGGAACGCTCATAAGGCTCAACATGACGTCCATTTGAGGAGAGAGACTATTCTTAGTTATGCCCCCAACAGGATGAGGCCCTCCTTGTTGTTAAGATCTGTACAGTGCAATAGCCAGGACAACCTGAAAAACACAACATCCGTGCGCAATCAAACTCTACAAAGTATTTGTGAGCTTTTTGTCAGATTCTATCAGTCATTTCAAATATGGTTTTGGAATCGTTATCTAGTCTTCAATGCTTCGCAAAGATGGCCATCAAGTAAACACTTTTTCATAATGACTTTGCTCTTATACCTTATTCTTAGTCCTATACCTGCCGTGAAATCATCACTTACAGGATACAGAATAGTATTAATTATTTTATTTTTTTCTTATGCTGTAGGTCTTTCATTGGTCATCAGGGGCAGTATTACATCTTATCACCAGGAAATCTACTCATTTCAAGTTGACAATCGCCTACCAAACTCACACATCTGTATGTAAACACTTAATAAAAATTGTGTAAAATTAACTTTTTACTTGAGACTGCTACTGCTAAAGACATAGAAAAGATTAAAACAGGGCTAGAGTGTCATCAACTAGAGGTTAGGAATATTGTGAAACCACTATGCTGTTTATCTGAGTGTCGCAGCTGCCCAGTTTCAGTTTCCACTTCCTAAACACTTTTGTTGACCACACAAACATTGTTCCTACTAATAAATAAACAGACTCACAATCAACTCTCTCACCTCAGTGTTTACCACCATCACTGTAATATTTTATTGAACATGTTTTTATTATTATTATCAACATTAACACATTAAGGTAATCAGACGGGATGGTGGAGATCTTTTCATAATGCAAATAAATGTAATGTCATTATGCTAGTTATACTCAATTATGCTGTCTGTCACTGCACAAAACTCTACTGGAGTTGTGTTAAAGTTCATTTACAATATTTTGGAAGGTATGAAGATATTTCTGTAATACTGTGCTCTTATCTGGAAATGAGATGCGATAATGAACTTTGAACTGTTGCTCTGTAATGGCTCTGTAATGGCTTCTGTTCTCAATTTAGTCTTAACTAAAGATGCTATGAGAATAAATGATATAGGATACGATTTTAGCCTCTGCATTATGGACACTAATTATTTGAAACTAGCGAGGTTACAGATGCTCTTAGTGTCCAAGTAGCTCCAATAAATGCTCCAATAAAAAGCCAATCCCATTGTAAACAGTAGCATGTACCCTATATAAACAAAAAGGATTACAGATCCTCTTTTCTTTTGTTAATAAAAGCTTATGTGATGTGTAAGTCAGAATTCTGAGGGTCATTCAAAGGTACAGTTTATAGTCCTGAATGTGCAAGCAAAATTGAAGACCTGCGTCACTGTATGGGCACAAAAGGCTTTGGAACATATAATTTCCTTATTACATAGAAAAGTAGAGTAAGCTTTCCAAAGAGTCGGCTAAATGTGGACTGTTATTTAGAAAGCAGGAGCGGAGCGCTGATCTAGGATTAGTTTCTGGGACTAAGGTCAGTGAAGGCACTGGAGGAGGAACCAGAATCTTCTTTTATTTTGAGATTTTGTCCTGAAACAGGGTCAGGGTGCAGTCGTGTCTTCTCTGTGCTCTACTCAGAGCCTTCCTCTATGCTCCTCTGATCCCCAGCACTGCTGTGGCTGGGCCTCCGTCCTGCTTGAAGCCAGACGGGGACAGGAAATTGGGGGACGGGTTTGGTAGTGGTCTGGCCTCCGACCCCTGAACTGCAATACTGGCGGCTTTGAAGTCGTGAGGAGAATCACATGCAATTACTTGTGATATAAAGCACGTTCCCCAAGAGTGCTTGACCCATGCTGAGCACATCCTCTCTCTTTCTTTCACACACACACACACACACACACACACACATAAACTCAGTAAACTCTACACACCATATAAAAGTATGTGGAATATTTTGAGGGCTAAAAACAACAAACAAGCAAACAAATAAATAAATAAATAGAAACTGTACTGCAAAAAAGTACTGATCATCTTTTTTACTTAGTTTCCAGCAATTAAATACAAATTAAAATAATATAAAATATATAATATATATATAAATATATATTAAATAAATATATAAATAATATAAGATTTAAGATTATTAACTTAGTAGAAACTAAGTGTAACTAAAACTAAGGAAAAAGATGAAGAGAAAATATTACTCCTAACAACTGTGTAAGACTTGGTAGACCACCAGCCATCATTATCAGATAAACAGCTCTTCATCTTAGAGAGAAAAGGAAACTCCACTCCTGCTTCAGATCTAAAAAATATATAGGTATTACTGTCCATCCTCCCACTGTCATCTCAGCCCTCTTGGTCTGAAAGGATGTGTAGTTATCAAGACGTTCTCACTGAGAAAAGGAAACAGACAGCATCTAAGAAATTGCAAATCAAACAAAGAAGCTACTAGTCTTCTCAGAAAAAGAATGTAATATGTATCCAAAGAGTTTGACATAGTGGCCAAAACGTGTGCCCAGCTCATTTAATAAAATCAAAGTTAATTGTGTACAGGAAACTAATTAGCTTCCTAATATGAGAACACTTAATTAGCTACCTTCAGTGGTTTAAACACAAATCATTTCTATTGGTCAGTTATGACTTGTAAGGGTTTGACGCTATATAACAGTAATATTGGTGCTATTAGCTTAAGCATCACTACTATGTAAATAATTTTGTAAGCAGATGATGACGTGAAGGTGATGTTTGTGAAGCTTTTGGACAGTAAAGCTGTTGGCGCTGCTACAGTTTGACCCAGTTGGTGCTGTGGTGTCTCAGAGTTCCACGGTGTCAGTGGGCTATGTGCAGGCTAGGGCTCTGAGTGTGGTGCATTTAGGGAGGGGAAAAACCCCTGCTTCCTCTGGAGAGCAAGAATGCAAAGTATTCCCCGCACTACCGCAGTGCAACAATCAGAGGAGAGAGACAGAGAGAGAGAGAGAGAGAGAGAGAGAGAGAGACACAGAGAGAGAGAGAGAGAGAGAGTTAAGAGAGAGAGGGCCAGTACTTACACAGAGCAGCCTGTTTGGATCAGAGGAAAAGAGAAAAGTCAACCAGATCTCCTTCACAGTCTCTTTTATCCTCAATCACTATATTTTATCACACAATGCAAAAAAAAGTAACTAAAAACAACAAACTAGCAAACAAATAAATGAATAAATAAATAGAAACTGTACTGCAAAAAAGTACTGATCATCTTTTTTACTTAGTTTCCAGCAATTAAATATTGTACAGTTGGACTGTACAGTACTGTACAGTTCTCTTTTACAGTCTCTTTTATCCTCAATCACTATATTTTATCACACAATGCAAAAAAAGTAACTAAAAACAACAAACAAGCAAACAAATAAATAAATAAATAGAAACTGTACTGCAGAAAAGTACTGATCATCTTTTTTACTTAGTTTCCAGCAATTAAATACTGTACAGTTGTACTGTACAGTACTGTACAGTTCTCTTTTACAGTCTCTTTTATCCTCAATCACTATCTTTTATCACACAATGCAAAAAAATCTATATATAAAACATAAAAATATATATTTTTG
Organism: Megaleporinus macrocephalus; assembly: GCA_021613375.1. Taxonomy (NCBI): domain Eukaryota; kingdom Metazoa; phylum Chordata; class Actinopteri; order Characiformes; family Anostomidae; genus Megaleporinus; species Megaleporinus macrocephalus. The sequence goes on along the minus strand of CM038728.1, from coordinate 22,702,150 downwards.
TATGTTTTGGATCTCTAGGATTAAATATAATATGTATATACACTGATAAAACCATGACATTAAAACCACCTCCTTGTTTATTTTATTTTCATTATTTACCACATAGGTGCTGTTTTTAAGTCTGTAGTCAATTACAGACTGTAGTCCGTCTGTTTCTCTTAATACTTCGTTAGCCCCCATTTTTCCTGTTCTTCGTCAGTAGGGGGACAGGACCACCACAGAACAGGTATTATTTGAGTAGTGGATCATTCTTGGCACTGCAGTGACACTGATGGGCTAGTTGAGTGTTAGTGTGTGTTGTGCTGGTACAAGTGGGTCAGACACAACAGTCCTGCAGTGATGCTGCTTAAGATGTAAAGTCAAAGATGACAGCTCAGCTGTTCCTGCACGGTCTGTGCTCTCTAGTCCTTCATCAGTGGTCACTGGATGGTTAGTTGGATAGGTTTGGTTTGTGGACTATTGTCAGTGCTGTGTCTGATCCACTCACACAAGAAAAACACACACTCTAACACACCACCACCACCTCAGTGGTGCTCCTGTGGTTGCCATGACCATGAAGAACAAGGTAAAGCAGGGATATGAACAGATTGAGTGCTTATATATAGTAAGTAGACCTGATAACATGGGCAATGTAGAAACAAGGTTAATGTTATGGCTGATCTGTATCATGTAAAAAGCATTCTATACTTATGTAACCAGATATTTTATTAAAGTAATGGTTCATCATTTCTATCAGTCCATTCATCAGTATCATTCAAAGCATGCCAGGTTAACAACAGTATGTATGAGCTCAAAGAACACAAGATCTGAAGAGATTAACTGTACATCTCTTAAAGATTGTACAGACACTAAAATGATTTAAGGCTTACTTGGAACTCGATCATTAGAGCAACAAGGGGAAGGATGTGATGGAACTAAACAATGGGACTAAACACATGGATTTATTGTGTGAAAGTGAGTGAGAGAGACAAAGAGAGAGAGAGACAGGGATGATGATCCTTCTTTGCCAGTATTAAGCTTCCTGTGTTTTCTTGCCACAGTGCCAACCTTAGTTACAGCACGTGCACACACACAGACAGAGAGACATGCACACGCATACGCACACACACAAATACACGCACAAACTCAACAAACTTTTATAAACAATCTAACATCACAATCACAACAACAGAGCGCTCAAAGCAAAAGGCTCTTCCTGAGAGACACAGCGTTTTTCTTTATGTCTCCCTTCCGCCCTCTATCTCTCCCTCTTATCTTTAAGGAAAAGTTCCTCTGACCCCTGGCGGGACCAAGACTCAAAACATCTCTCGCTTGGGGCTGTGCTTCCTTGCAGTAGCGCCTCTTGTATCTTGCTGATCTGAGAAAGAAGCAGCCAAGTTCAACCGCTCCATTGTTGTTCCTGTAACACAGCATAAAGGTGCTAGGGTACCGTTCAGAATGGCACAACTCAAACCTAGAATGGACCATGTGAAATGAAAATGAACCAATTTGTTGATTTACAGGAGTGGACAATGCCTACTGAGGTGAAAGTACTGTGACTGTATTGATAATTTACTTGAGTATAAGTCAAATAAATAAGGAAATTACTCTGTTTTGTATTTCTGCCATCACAATCTGTAAATATTTCCGACTTGACTTGGCGATATCATTGGAAGTAACTCATTTCCAAACAAAACTGACAACAAAGAGTGTGCTCTGCTGTGCATTTTCTTTCTGTAAGCTGTCTAAGGTACAAAGTTGACATTAAACTATATGCATTTCATGATTAGAAGATCTTATAGCTCTTTGTGGTTTGTCTGTTTTCAAGTAGTTTAGTAGTTAGATAACTGTTTAACTGAGTACAGTAAATGTTTGTTTGGCCTTAAAAAAAAACAAATATTGCTCAATTAATAGTCTAAAAAATGGTTGATCACTTAATACAGAAACTTTTAATAACAGCCCATCAGATCTCTGACGGTTCACACGTGTCACCATTTGCAGCCTTCATAAAATTGCTTTAATTCATGACGCCCATGTAGACCACCTCTACCCATGAAATTGAAACCCATGGATTTTCTTTACTGATTGGTATTTGCCTGTTAACTTCATGAATGCATGAAGTTTTAATACTTTTCCAGTTAAATTGCTAAAAGTATCATTTAATATCTGTATTCAGTTGTAAATTGATTGTACAAAGCAACATACAAGATTGTTTTGAAAAGTATCTTTCGTACAAATCTGATGCCATAAACACATTTTTAAAAAGTTTGCAAAGATGCAACAACATACTGGCAAGGTGTAAGTGTAAAAAACACCTGGTGGAACAGTTCATAACTAATGAAGTTAAATGGCAACAGGTCAGTAACATGACTGGATATAAAAAGAGCAGAGGTAAAGATGGGAAGGGGTTCATTTCTTAACATAAAATTAACATAAAATAGCAAAGAACTTGAGAATTTCACCATCATGATCTCTATATGCAAGGGACAAAGCCAAAATACAATTTTGGATGATCTTCAGTCTCTCAGTCTGTATTGTTGTCGTGGGCTGGAGGTTAGGAAACCAGCCTTGGACAGAACTTACAGAACACGATGAAAGTGCCCTTGAGCAAGACACCTAACCTTGCCTGCTCCCTGGGTGCTGTGCTAGGGCTGCCCACTGTTCTGGGCAAGTGTGCTCACTGCCCCCTAGTGTGTCTGTTCACTAGTGTGTCTGTATACGTGAGTGTTTCACAGCACAGATGGGTTAAATGCGGAGATCTTGAATTTTCCTCCAGGATCAATAAAGTATCTATCTGCATTAAAACAGACTCAGTTCTGCAGTGCAGCTCAGTAATACTTACATTGTCTGTGGGATACTGTTTAGTGCACATGGCATGGTGACTTGCTGCACATCCATGTAGGCATCATTAGTGCTGAGTAATATATATGGGTTTTGAAGCAACTTACGCTGCTATCAAGACAAAGTCTTTTTCAGAAAAGCTCTGCTTATTTCAGCAAGACAATGCCAAACCACAATCTATACATATTACACATTTAACAGGATGTATCCATTATAAGGCACCTACAATCAGAACTGCAATTCCTTGAAAACATTTGCCACATTATGGAACAGTATATGAATCCTCCAAACTAATCAGCAGTGATATGCTTACATGAAATGAACTTGACCTTTACATATATATGAAGTTTGTCAAATGACAATGCACAGAACATTACTACACTTTTTCACTTCTTGATTGTGATGTGGGGGTTTTACTATGCATACTGTTTTATTCTTCAGTGGTTCAGACAGTCAAAATTAAAAGATATGTGTGGATATTTCTATAGTCTTCTGTTTCTATGTAATAGCCAACAATGTCTCTTAAATAAGCCCACACCCTGTGAAGACTTGGTCACTTATAAGTGATTAAACTTTGTAATTGTGTATACCTGACTTGGATTAAGGACTCAAATAAACTCTAAGAAAATAACAGTAGTGGATGAAATAAAATGATGGCCAGAGTTTTGCATGTGCCATATTTGATTTTGATTCATTAGCAAAAAATGTCATTTAATCAGGGCTGCCCAAACTTTCACATACAGCTGCATATAGAAACTAAACACCCCACAAACAATGCTTTTAGATCTATTTATCTATTCAGCATTCAGATTACAGTTACAGTTTATCCCTGTTCATTTACACTTCAGAGTGTTTCAACAGCTTTTGGAATAAGATAAATTCTGGAATAAATTATGGAATAAATAAATAAATTCGCTTATATGCTATTTATCATTCTTCTACTTCAACAAGTCTGATTCTTAAAAAAAGAACATGCCCTCTCAAAGCACTCCTTATATACCAAACAGTGGCTTTTCAATTGAATGCCAAATTTAAATGTTATCAGAAAATTGGATAATTTAGCCTTCCATCTCCAATCATAATGATTTACAGACATGTTAACTCACCGTTCCAGTAAAATATGAAATGCTTTGTGTCTGTATCACTCAGACAAATTCCATTAGGATTTGGGCACTCGGGTGCTGCTGGCGTCATTTGTTTAAAATCTTGATCTCATGACTCGACTCAAAAATTGCGATGAAATCAGGTCACATTTTTCTTAATCTGGTAAAATCTCATTAAGACCTATTAAGATTGGGAAAATGTTTCAGTTTGTTGCTGGGGTTTAAAGGAAAGAAGTATACCACTATAAGTTCAGTAAAGTCAGAGTCAGTGGACATTTAGGAATTTACTCTTTATGATGCTGCTCAAGGAAACATGTTTTAATGTATATCTTACATCTCTTATATCTCTTGTTTTTTGTTAGAGTAACAAATATATCGTTGCTGGTCCGAAGAAAACATGTATCTTCATTTTTGTAGATTTTTGTTTTCTACATCATTTGAACAGGACATCTGCTGTTTTCATTGTATGAAAAGTTCATGATGAATGGACCAATAGAAATTCTCCAAAATCATTTGGAAAACATTCTGGTTACATGTATGGATAGTGCTTGGATGGTGATGAGATCTATATATATATATATATATATATATATATATATATATATATATATATATATATATATATATATATATATATATGACTATGATACCATACCCAATAATTAAAGGCAATGAGAATTATACCCAATAGCGATAGCTTGTAATGCTATAGTTAACAATCCCTGGCTATCAATTAACAATGGGCTATAACAACTACAACCAATAACTATAGGCTATAATAATTACAGCCAATCACTGTAGCCAAATATATATATTTATATATCGTCACTATATATCGTCACTAGCTAAGTGTATATATATATGTTCTTATATGATGTTCTTACTGAAGAGAATAAGACCTATGCACGGTAGTGAATATTCATGATGACTGGAGCAATGCTAAAGCTCCAAAATCTTTAATATTCTGGTCTGACTTACATTGAAAGTCAAGCAAGTTATTGCTCTCTCCTGTGAAGTTGCCATTTTAGAGATATTTGTTATTTCACTGGACAGTGATGACATATTATATACATGTCTTATATACATTCCCAGTGTTAGAATAGGTCAATTTAATTTTTGCTGCAATCGCTGTTATCATGTAACCCAGCAAGAGCATGTTCAGACCAATTTTGGTCATTGAAACAGTCGAGAGAGAACTTATCTATGGGGGAGAATATGGTGGAGTTCATCAACAAACACACACAGCCTGAAGACGTTGAACACTACACTAGTTTAACTTCAAATCTTGTTGTAGCCAAGTTGTAACAACTAATAAACAACACTGAACCAATAACCTTAAACCAAATACAGGCTTCAGAGACATGCACATTCTGGAAGTCCTCTAATTCCTTCTTTCCGCTCTCCCAATTTGCCCACGGTCCTCAGTTTGGTGGCGGCGCCACAATAATCACCTTGTTTACTTAATATTTAAATAGGTTTCATGCTGTATTAAACACTGCATGAGCTGTTGCTAGAGCTTGTAACCTGTGGCATCAACAAACTCTCTCTCTGCTAGTGGAGCTGAGTGGTGAGCAACTGTGGCACTTGCCTCTTAAACTGCATCTACCTTGCTCTGGCAATGATGTAACAGTATGTGTGATTGTAAAGTACCAGTGGTGCTGATGCTACTCAAAAAAAACAAAAAAAAAACTTATCGGCATACCACGGATTGGTCTACACAATGCCATGTTACAGTGATCGTCTATAATAAGCTGTTTCATTTAGTGGATATGTAGCAAGGTACGTGGTAGGGCTGAGTCAGGCTGTAATGAGTGCAGTCATTTCCACCTGTAGGCTTAATCACAATCACATTCAGCTGATTACTGAAAAGAAGTGATGGATGATACCCAACCCTATTCAGGACTGACAACCTAGAGACCAGTTATCAATCAGTGCCAGTAGTGCATAATCAAGACCATGTGGAAGACCATGCCATGCCACTACAATGCATTCAGTTTTCTAATTCCAGTAAGCTACCATCAATCAGCATTTTGATTTGTGTAGTGAATTATGTTGCATGGTATTTTTGACACTTTGAAAGAGCTTGTTGCAGCAGTTGCTTTGAAATACTGGACATGTGGACATTGAATGTAAAGGTCATTTATTGCTCTGCACAAAATACTTGTGCATAAGGCATACAGTAACGTCCAGTATTGCTTACAGCAGTATTTAAAGTTCCTTATGTCCAGCAGAAAAAGCTTGGTTAGTTTTGATGGAAAGCACAAGCATAAGTCTCTTATGGCGCCCACTCAGTTTGTTGGCTCTCTGGAAGGAAAAGAAAGAAAGAGAACGAGTATCTCCCGGAGCCAGGGAAAAAGTGTGTGTTTGTGTATGGAGCTGAAGTCCTTATCTCCAGCCTGTACTGACGCCATGCTCTTCCTGTCTCAAATCTCCTCTGCTGATTTACTCTCTCTCCTCCGCCTCTCCCTTTCTCCTCCTCCCTCTCTCTCTCTCTCTCTCTCTCCCTTTTCTGTCCCGTCGTCTCTCTCCCTCCCTCCTTCCACTAGAGCCGCCAGCCCCTGAGGCACCCTGACCCACAGTGCCACTCCAGCCCCCCCTTCTCCGTCTCACTCCTGGAGATTAGATACAGTCTCTGTACCTGCTGACGTAAACATTGGCTGGCCCGACGCACGCAAAGTCCATCGCTGTTGACAGGACGCGCCTGTCTGTGCTTTTGTAAGGTTGGTGATGTACACAATCGCTGGGTAATCTTCATATCTCTCTCTGTCTCTGTCTCTGGCTGTCTGTCTCTTTCTTTTAACAAAAATGTTCTGCTCCACGTACAGTTTTAGAGAAATAATGACATGACAATGTTCTGCACAAAGTTTTTCCAATTATCTGTTGGGTAAGCAGTCATAGCTGTCCTCCTACTTCAGCATCTGCCAAGATTTTTGTCTATTTACAACTGCCGAATATTCAAAAACCTGAATAAGAAAGCTCTCACATTGTTCTGGTAATGTATACTGCAGTTATTTGGCTATAGTGATTTGCTGTAATGATTATAGCCTATAGTTATTGTTTGTAGTTGTTATAGCCCATTGTCAATTGAAAGCCATGGGTTTGTTAACGTTTGTTAGCGTTACAAGCTATCGCTATTGACTATAATTCTCATTGCCTTTAATTATTGGGTGTGATATCATAGTCTATAGATATTCCCTATAGTTATTATAGCCTATTGTTTTTGTCTATAGATGTTACATATATTAGATATTAGATCATATTTTTATAGTCCATAGTTATGGGCTATAGCGTTGTAAGCTGTTGTTACTGTCTGTAGTCAGTGTAGCCTATAGTTATAGTTATTAGCAGTAATATTAGGCCTATACTTATAAGCTTATTATAAGCCATACAATATAAGTATATTATAGCCTATTGTAATCAGCTATAGTATTATAGCCTATAGTAATCGGCTATAGCATTCTAGTCTATAGTCGTGAGCTATAGAATTATAGCCTGTAGTTACTGGTTGTATTTATTATGACTTATATACCTATTATGACCTGCTATGACCTGTTGGTTTTACATGCTGTAGTTATTTGGCTATCATTTTACAGCTTTTATTTATTGACTATAGTAGTATAGCCTGTGTTTATCTGCTATAGTTTTAAAGTGTACAGATATTGAATCTAGTATTAGGGTTTATAATTATATGTAACAGTATTATAATCTATACTTTAGAGTCTAGGGAGTTTTCATTGGCCTTTGCCCAAACCCTATCCAGTCAATATGCACAAAACTACCTCATCATTCATAAGTGCATCATAAGCACACGAGCTGTACGGACAGTGTGTACTCACACTGGCGTGAGCGCTGAGGCTAATCTCTCTGTCTGGAACTCTGTGGCCTGCTCGGCCGGCGCCGGGCGCTCGGAGCCTCCGCCGCAATCAGCAGCCAGGCAGGCCGGCAGCCCTGCCTCCGTCACACTGCCTTTCTTTCCCTTTCCTTTGTTTTCAACTCATTTCCTTCCTCAATTTCTTAGATATTCTCTTTCCCCCTCTGAGTCTAAACATGGGCATGTTTAGAAAGCACGCACAGGAATGGATTAGAGCTGAACAGCAAGAGTTGCCAACTTAAAGTTGGCCTACTGTGATGGTTTAATATATGAATGTGTTACATGACCAGAGTTCAATCCACCATGATCCAAAAAAAAAACCAAAAAACAGTGGACTGGAGGCAGGCCAAATAATTGTTGGTTAAGAGTGTTTACACTGTTCTTTCGGGGACAAGGGGCCTATGCTGTATATTCCTGACATTGTTTATGATTGCTGTAGTTAGGAAGCATTGCTCCAATATTTTATGGCCCCTTCTAGTTTAATTTTAACCTAAAAAATCCTTATGGGTTTTGCTGTAAACCGACAGGCTGATGATCTTATAAAGTTTATTTGTAAACACAAAGAAGAAACTGGTATATGCTAGGAAATGGTGTTTATTACAGATGTGTTTAAACCAATAGTTTGCTATATAAAAAAAAGAATCTGATGCCAATATATGTAAATATATCAATAAGCCATATATATATTCATTTCTGAATGGAGCATGACTGATAGGCTAATAAATACAACTAAGCTCTTACCTTGGTTGTTATCTCTAATTGTACATAGCTACCTTGCTAACTGTAGCTTTTAGCTTGTTGTCATTCTCATCTTTAAAGTCATTACCTTAATTTAAGTGGCCAATTCTCTCCATTATAATTCACCTTAAAGTAGCTGGAGTGTATTAAACCTTTTCTATAATTATCTGCTTTAAGGAAGTTCAGCAGACAGCACCACCTTGTTTTAGATCTTGACCTACATCACATACTTTTTTCCTGATGAAGCAACCTGCACTTATAAAAGTAGGCATAGACATAGGTGACATCTATTGTGACTTATTTTACTGAACCACAGCATGTGATTTTAAAGCTCTTGATTCATGCAATCACTGCATTATATGAGCAATACATGACAGCTAAAGACCTAAAGAGCTAAAGACTCAAGAAAGAGGCAGAGTTGCATCACCCATCCTGCCACGCTCAACCGATGGCTGTCTTGTATGCTGCAAGACACAGAAGTTAGCTGCTAAGCTTTAGCATTACATTGCTACTTGTATTCTGTATGACTTGTGTGATAACCATGTAGCCTGTATAAGGCCAAGTACCCTCAGGTAAGTTGCTACTTAGCATGGTGCTAAGCACAAGTTCCTGTGTCTCTTAAATCTCCATAAACTAACCTTTAAAATGTTGTTTTCTCTGTGGATTCAGCTCAATCACAGCCTTGCTCAGACATTTCCCGACTTCTGCCACGTAGGAGTATCTCTCCCATGTTTTCCCAGCAGATGCTCATTGAGGGCTCTGGCTGTCGCCCTCTCTTCACCATAAATGAGGCTTCCACTTGCCGAGACACTGTTCTGGAGGCCAGAAAGTTCCCCAGTAGACACATTCCACCAGCTATGTCTGTCTGGGTCTTGCTGTTACCCTGGACTTTGCAAGTCATCAAATATCAGTACCAAGAATTTTTCATCGCTTCTTCCTTTACGCTTCATAAAAGAACAGGGGGGCTCTTTTGTAAGCATAGCGTAGTATTTGATCAGAGTTTATTGAATGCTAGTATGAATGCAGTTATTTCAATAGACATTAAGTACACGTCATTCATCATTCTAGAGATATTTTTGAGAAAATAAGATGTAAGATAGAAGGAAGGAAAAAATGGTTTTGACCAAACCATGCAAGACCTGGTGAACCATTAAACATGTCATCATGAGGCAGCACTAACAAGGCAGTGATCACAATATATACTCAGGAGAACACATTACCACCAATATTCAGATATGCTCCAGTATTATAAAAAAATAATAATTTAACTCACTAGAAATGTGTAATGTTTGGATCTGGCAATATGTCATTTGTAATTTGCTAAAAAGTCTCAGTAATTATATGAAGTGGAAACAAACACTTATAATGAGAATAGGCAGATTTATGACCAAGTTAGCTACCATAGCCCCATATTCATGCAGCGAATAACAATGACCATAGGTGTGTTCAGCCAATGTTAATGTCTTAATGTTATATATTTTTTTAATCCCATATGAAGTCTTCTTAAAGAAACCCCAAAGATTTGGTTCCACCATTGTCAATTCAACTGTTGTTGAACTGAACTGCTTCACTCTTTCTGTGTTTCTGTACATCCTGTCACTGTAAGAGGACACCTCAACTCTATGGGTCTAAAAAGATGTGTGGCTGTAAAGAAGCTTTAACTGAGAAAAGGAAATAAAGAGAAGAAAGTCTGTAAATCAAACAAAGAAGCTGCTGGTGTTTTCAGAATAATGGGCTGACCACCACCAAGTCCGGACCTCAACATCACTAAAAGTGTTCAGGATTACTTGTAACCTAAGAAGAAGAAAATGCAACCAGCTTCCAAGGCGGAAGTATGTAAAAAAAGTGAAAGCAAGTCTCCCGAAAAGAATAGAAGCTATAATAAAGAAAAAGAGTGGAGCCCCTAAACACTGGAAAAATTTGCTATTATCTTTGGTTGTTGAGGGTTTTGCAATTCTCTCTTAAGTATATGCCTTCTATGTTTTCCAGACTCTAAAAAATGAATAACTTGTACTTTATGGCTTTTTTTAATTAAAAAATTGAAGGGTGGTCTCTGATTTTTTTACCCAGTACTGTATATTCTTTACTGTCATATGCGTAAACATAAAGGGTTTGTATTTCAAGTAATTTGAGACCAGTTCTGTTGCTCCATTTGCCATGGAATGTTTAATATAAAGGGCAGCGGGCGTTTACAAATGGTGTAAAACATTAATGTATGTTTCTTAAATATGAGTTTAAAGTGTTTTTATTTTACTGTGAACATTCTATGACAGTGCTTTGGAGTCCAGTTTCTGGTAAATTGCATTACAAACTCAAAGTGAGCTCTGTACGGTTGTAAATATGCTACAGAACTGTGTCTTTCCCTTAAATCACCATCTCAGTATTCTGGGAATCCATTTTCTCCAGTAGCATGAGATCAATTCTGTCTTCCAAGGGCTACTCTGTCTGCCTTAACCCAACTCAGAGGGCTTTTCATTGCCCCAGAGTAACGTCCACCACTCTTTGCCTCTTGCCTCTTTTCCATAGCCCCATCACTGCTCCTAATGACATGTCACTCTTGAGCTTGGTCTTGCTAGGCTCCTTACAACAGGACCACTGCTGCCCGGAGCCAGGGTGGACATGGGGGCTATTTTGGGAGGCGCTCTGGTGCCGGACTCCCTGTCTCCTTAGCTCCAAACCTCTCTGCTGATAGATTATCTACAGGAGTCTAAATGGGAGTCAGAGCAATTATTAACCTGACGCCAGGCTAGCGCGGTTATCGTCCACTCTGAACACTGATAAGTGACTGCAGCAGTAATGAGGATCCTACCACTGGTCGTGAAGAGGAAGCCCATAATGTAGCACTTTATTGAGTTTGTACCAAAGTTTTCAACAACTCTAAAAACATTGTACTAATGGAAGGTTGTTGCTATTGCAAACGACTCTGCTACTGACTCTCGTTTTAGCTCATGTTTTGAGCTGTAATGTTTGAAACGTTAGGAATTTGAGACATACTTAAATAAGAGCCATTGTAGTTCATTCGCACAAAGATACCAGCCAAATTCCAAATGTAACATGGAAATGTAATTACCCATTCAGCTAATAAACTGCTGCTGATTGAAGAGGGAGGATGCCAACTCTACTGATCATCAATCATATTGGGACAGTTCAAATTTCTCAATTATAATATTTTTACTTTGGAGTCAGAATGTCTGGTGTACTGCATTGCAAGCTGAGTAAACACTTTTCAGCCTGAGCACATATAAATGCACATCTAACAGAGAATTCTACCATTTTGTCTACCATTTCTGTTTAATTAAATTCTAAATGTACAAACATAACTATTTAGACTGGTTTGATGTGAAATGCACCGTCTATAGAAACTTGGGGAGTAAAAATTGTTAATAATATATATGACAGGAACCAGATATCCAAAGCATTCAAATCGTTACTGCACACATTATGAGAGTGTTATTAAACAAAAAGAGTTTGACTCACATTGTTGCAAGACACAGGTCTGATGATTAAAAATTCAAAAAATAAATAAATAAATAAAAAATATACAGCCTGTAAAGTATGCTGTAAATGTTTGCAATAATGCTGAAGGCACAATTTGTAGATTTCTGAATTCTATAAATGCTTAAAAACTATTTTTCTAATTTATTATCACAATGAAGAAGCCACAATATAGGAGTGAAGTAATATTTTAATTTCTTGTGCATCAAACAAACATTAAAAAGAAACATTTAGTTGTGATTGGAAGTAATGACACTAGTAAACCGATTGCCTCTAGCTTCAAACGTTGAGTAAGAAAAAAAACATAAAAGTAATTCTAAACTCTAAGTAAAAAATCCCAGCACTGTATTTTTTTACTTGTTTCATTGTGAGGTTAGGTTTAGATATATATTACTGAAGAAAATGCTCCCATGTAAATGATTAAACTGGTTGTGAGGACAAAAACAAGAGTCTAAGAATGAAATATGCTAAAGATTACACAGACTTTAAAAGACAAAGAGCTTTAGTTGTTGTTGCATGCTTGCATTGGCTCAAAGTAAATTCAAACATGTGCCTCCACCCTAAATAAAATCTGAGGAGAAGTTCAGTCTGGATGATCAAGCACTGTGGCTTGAAGCATAGTTCTATAGGCGTTAGCCCATAATTTACAGACTGATGACATCATCCATTAATAGCAAAAGTGCTGCCTTGCCAACGGAAGTCTTTTGAAGGGTGGACCAAATTGTTATTAAGCCTTCTCAATGGAGAATGACATCTTGAGACAACATCTAAAGAACCAGTTGAAGACCTTCTCTCCTGAACTTTTGTTACTGTGAACAAGTCAGTATTATGGGGCGTGTCTTCTCCTCTGACTCCACATGGGGAGAATTAACACTTTCAGGGGTTTGGCTAATGCTCTTTCGGTTACGTATAGCACTGCTGCCACAACCACTTGACCTGTAGCAATGCATAAGTAATCCATAAATGCAATCGTCAAAACATTGAACAGCACCATGCTAAGTGCTACAGCACATAAAAAGATACATGCAGTGGATTCCACCTGAACTACATAGTAATGATGATTTTTTCTGTGAGCTGAATCTACTTTGCTGTGTAGAGTTAAAGTTCAAACTAATTACTGTAACCTCATCTTTTTGTTAGAGTAGATATGTGCAAAGCCATGGCATAGTTGAAATAGCATTAATGATACAGTAATGATAGCCAGTGATTGTCTTAAGTATAACACACCAAACAAACATATAAAAGAATAAACATTCCTCCGTTTACAGTGAGTACAGCCAATGCACTGTGAAATTGTGATAACACAGGTGATGTTCCATTAATCATGCCATCTAATGCACCAACTGAAAAGGTGTGAAATATAGGGGTCCCGGAAAAGAGAATTTCAAGAAGAATTGTTAAACCAAACACTTTGTTGAAGCCAGCATCAGTGCTGCTATGGTGAGTGAGCAGCCAGTCAGCACTGGATTAGCTAGCCAACATGGGATCCCCCGAATACCAGGGGATATTTCACACACTGTGGTTAAATGCCAGCATTTGTTACATGATCAGCACCAATCAGCACCTCGCTCCAGCTTTCCTGCTGCCTCCCAGCTCCAGTGTCATTGGAAAGTTGTGCCACAGGGTGATAATAATTATCATTTTCCTTCATTCAAATTTTGTTCTAAATATCTAAATATATAAGAATACAAATCCTGGATCCAGTATCATAAATCAAACGTAGTGTTACACTTCTAATAGTTGGATACTTTCAGCAAGTCTAATGGGGTGTGGGGAAAAAAATCTATATAACATAGTATCTTGCATCCCAACATATGAGCCTTGGTTTATTTATATATATTGCAGATACGAATGAGACATTTGGTACTAGAATAATAAAATAAAAGCAGTTGCTTTGAGTAAAGCAGAAAGGATTGCATTAATTTGCAATGCATGGTTGTCAAAGATTATGGATTCTAATGTGAGTGAGTGCAATATTTATCACTGGGAAAATAATTTTCAGTTGAAAAGGGGATTAAAACAAAGTCACAACACAAATATCACAGCAGTATTGTATTGTGATTTAAGTATCATGATAATATCATATCGTTCCCATCTGTCCTATAAGAAAAAGACCTGAGGGACATTGCCAATAGACAGTCTGTAACTATTGCCTTAAGTTACTTGGTTGCCTCCCCAGAGATCTGAACAAAATGTTCAGTGTTCATGCATGAAGTTATTGCATAATGATGCAGCATATATGTATTATGCACAACAATTACATTCAAATGCATTATTTTTTCTTAATGTGCATCTGTATCTAATGCTATTTAAGTTTTAGGTTAACTATAAGCAGTGTTTATTTATTGTGCATGTAATGGAAAGATCTGTTGCCAGATATAAGCTTCATTGTTCATATATACTTAGTGTTGTGTTTTACAAAACCATTTCCAGTTCTCGGGCTGGTGGAGGAGGCGCTGGCCCTTTAAGAAACCTGACACCGTGTTTGCGCAACAGTGAGCGCTGCTCGCAGCCGCCAAAGTGTCTAGACTAGCACATGATGGGAATGAACCAATGGCTCCACTGCACTCCTCGGGGGCCCCGTGTGTGTATGAGAGAGTGTGTGCGTGTGTGTGAGTGAGTGAGTGAGTGTGCGTATCTCCAGAAGAAGAAAGAGAGCGAGCGAAACGGCGCAAGGAAACAATCGAAGAAGCCCCCTGATCTTGTCTGCTACGCGGAACGAGAGGCTTTGAAGGGGCGCCTGACCTGCGAGCGTTCACTCCACCGACGGAAGGGGGATCGTTCGTGCGCGCGAGTGTTTTTTATTTTTATTATTATTATTTTTTTTGCCCGGTTGCATGAAGCCAGGCTTTTGGTGCCGTGAGAGAGGACTGGAATGTGAATTCTAGCTGAAAGGATTACTTGGGGTCGTTGCTCCATTCATGTGGCCAGCGTCATCAAAACTGCCATAAAGGTGCTGAAGGTTTGCCCTTCAAGCCGATTCCTCTCCATAAAGCTGTTTATGGTCCTTTTGTTTGTCTGTTCTCGCTGTGAAATGTGAAGAAAAGCTCGTGCCCTCGGTATTGTGCAGGAATGCAAGGCAGTCTGCGTTAAAAAGCAAGGCAGTAAATCAGCTGTGTCCTGCTCAGGGTGCATGCAGCACCTTCGGTGGGCTGTAATGCGCTGGAGGTGCACCACTGCTTTGCTGCAAAGCTGGTGGTAGGATCAGCAGCACTGGGGTCTCATGTTGTGCTTCGGCCAGGAGGGATGTGTCCACGGCTGTAGCCTCGCGCACCGGACCTGGACGCGGAGTCTGATGTGGGACGACGAGCGCAGAAGAGACCTGAACCTCCAGACATAGAGAGGAAAAGGAGAAACGAATGAAAACCGCCCAAGCTGTCGTATGTTGAGGACGAGACGCTCGGGTCTGGTCCGGCGACTCTGGAGAAGCCGTGTGATCCCGGATAGGGAGGGGGGCGATGGAAGCAGTTGGAGCGGGGAGGGGGTTTCAGACCATCCGAGCGACAGCAACCCGGAGAAGATCGCCAAAACAGAGTCTGCACCAGTGGCCAACGTTCTGGGAAACGTTGGGGGATTATTGGGCAACCGGGGGCTGGTGGACGGAGGAGAACATGGGGTCTTTTTAGAACATGAAAGCCGTGCCATGTGTGTCCAGGAGCAGCACGGTGTCCCCCCATGCGAGGGAAGCGATGGCAGGACGGTGACATGCTGTTTATTCAAAGACCTGCCAAAAGACCTAAGGACTTCCAAGAGTGCCATGCTGACCCATGGCAAAGACGGGCTTCCGTGCCACTGGGAAGCTCGGAGTGGCCGAGAAGTCCGTGGACTTGGTTCTGCAGAGCTGAAGGCTCGTGCACTTTTAGAGCAAGAACTCAAGAGGTGTGCTTATGCGTTCCTGAAAAAGCTGAAGGAGAAGCCTTTGGATGTCTTGTTGGAGGCGGTTGAATCCAAAGGAGGAGTGCCGGGGAGCTGTGTAATGGTCTCGCCGGCTGACCTGCGGATTGGCGGCCAGGCCGTATCTCCTCAGTACCTGCTGTGTAGGCTTTTTCGCTGGCCAGACCTGCAGCCCTCCTCTCAGCTCAAGGCACTGTGCCACTGTCAGAGTTTCCGGGCACAGGACAGCCAAGCGGTGTGCTGCAACCCCTATCATTACAGCCGCCTGTGTGGACCAGGTGAGGATGCTCTGAGCAATGGCACATGATCCTTCAGGTGTTGCCTTGCAGGGTAGTGGTGACTTCATTCACGTCTCAAGGTTCCAGACATAGGATATTGTGCCATATTTGCAAGCATCCAGTATAATTACACATGTTCAGTCCATTTGGCAGTGGATTGACACATACCATAACTATAGTAAACTTTGTGGACGTTCAAAGCAGTTGCACATCAGGTGTTGCTTGCAGGGTCATAATGCCTTTATAATAATGAGGGAAGATCCTTGGCAATAGAAAATAGCAAGTATTTGCATGCGTCCATTGTAATTTCACACATCTAGACCAATCAGTTAACAGTATGGCCATAAATATGATGATGCACGCACAGTATTTCTTTTTTTAGATGTTTGATAAGATTAAACAAACAATAAAGCATAAGTAGTAATAGAATACATTTTTCAAAGTATTTTTATTTAGAATTTCACATAAATCCAGCACCAACTATGCTATTTTTAAGAAGAAACAGTTTGTTCGTGTCCCTTAAAAGTACACACAGTGTCCCTAATGTGCTCATAAAAACATGTTATATGATATAACTTGTCATAATAATGATAAATATAATCATATTACATATTACCTCCCATCCAGTGGTAACAGATCCATCATGATAATAGAGTACTTAATTTATACTTGTTAAGTTCACTGATTGCACACAATACATAGGACTGAACAGAATAACAGCCATGCTTAATGACACAATCAGTTGCACAGAAACTTTATTCTTTTAAATAGAAGAACCTTATATTATCTTTAAAACAAGACTGCTGTCAGTTAAACTCACAAGCCCCCCCATTCGTAAGATGGTGCTCATTCTACAAGCCCTAGGAGACTTTGAGAGAAGTTCTGTGTGTCTGTTTAGAATTAAAGAGTGACCAGTTTGTTGGTCAAAGCATTATAGAGGCTTAATCCAATTTTCTGCAGTCTTAACTAAAAGGGCGTGAGCGCATGCAAAGTTACACGAAACGTCCATCAAATGAGATCACTTCGTTCTGACACAATCTTCCACAGTAACCATTTAAAACATACTTGCATTGGGCAAGTCTGTGACTTGTTCAGGAAGTGGACTTCCCAATTCATTACCCTACTGGGACTCTTTAGTTCCTTTGCTCCTCATTCAGCTATTCTGTTCACTAAAACACACACTCACTGCTCAGAAAGTAGCTCCTAGGGCCATGTACAGTAGTCCAGGTCACTTATTTTCAGTTGAGGTGCCAGGAATTTTTGTCTTGGGGGCCCCAAATTGCAGGCAAAACAGTATGCAAATACAAAACAGGATGCAAATGAAAAAGGTAGACTTTTAAATAGGTTTCTCTTGACACTACATGTTGTATAACATATTGCATAACAATATGCATAACATATTAGACTGAGTGACGTGTGGGGTTACGATGGACTTTATGGGGGTGGCATACTTAAAGCAGCCCTGATTTAGAGATTTTGGAAATCGTAATGATCATAATAAGACTAAATTATTACCAAGTTTTATTGATGCAATATACCTCAAACATCATTTCCATATACAAGTCAGGATTAAAGCTAGAGCAACCATGTAAAGTTATATTCATACCATGTGTGTAACTCAAAGAATCTTTATCACTTATGACATGGATCAGGACTTAATAATCCTAGGTAACTGTGGGATGATGTGTTCTGAGATTTTTCACTCAGTTATTAAAAACAAAACAATTTTGAATGGTTTGAGCAGTCTCTGTGATATTTGATGTGATCTATGAGTTTATGTTATCTATTGTTATGGTGCCTCTGTTTTTGGTCTGGGCCTTGATACTTACTTTAAATAATATACCATACCTGGTACAATATTAGTGGCTGTGTAATAAAAGAGTACATCATCCAGAGAGAACAAATCACAACAAAACTCACCATTGCATACCAAGACTTCAGGCTGAAATGGTCATAGGTGTGTAATGAGCAGGAGTAATGTGTATTACAATTAAGTGCATTCTAATGCAAGCATTCTACTTTTCAGACTCTCCCCCTCCGCCATACTCACGGCTATCTCCTGCTCTAGGACAGGAAATTCTGGGTAAGTAATATGCATTATTACGTTTCTTGGTGCTTTAGTTAGCTAATTTAGCTTATTTAGAGTTGTCTGTTTATTACCCCCTGTTAAAATCCCAGGATGACATATATATTGTTGCTGTCCAGTGAAAAACTTATCTCCATTTTTGTTTATTTAGAGTTTTCTACATCATTTGAACACGCCAATGGTTGTTTACATTGGGTGAAAATTGCATGAAAGGACCAACAGAAATGCTCCAAAATAGCTTGGAAAAGATTCTGGTTCCATTGACTTACATTGAAAGTAAAGACAGATTTTGGCCTCTCCTGTAAAGTTTTTTTTTTTTGGAAATACTTGTTTTTCATTGGACAGTGACGATATATATATATATATATATATATATATATATATATATATATATATATATATATATATATATATATATATATATACATGCATTAACCAGAGTGAGTTATATTATTCATTGATTCTGTTACAGATCCTGCACACCCAGCGTTGCCTTATGCTGAGACTGAGGCGACACGTTCACCCAACAGCACGACTGGGGGTCAGTCAGGTGAGGGGTCATTTCCAGTGACATGCATTAGAACCAGGGCTCTGGTGATGCTTTGCTGCTTGTGTAAAGGTTTTCACCACACTGATTAAGTCAGGTTCTTCTTCATAGATGATGCTGAGGTGTTTATGTAAAGGGTTAATGGTGTTTTTATGAGAAGGACTGGGCAGCATTCTGTTTTGAATACGCTTTCCTAAGCAAAAACCTGTTGTTTGAGCGTACTTCTGGTTGTGGTGGGAAGCTCACCCCCTAGAGGAAAGTGCGAGAACTATACATAGAAATGTAAAGAAGCTTTGAGTTCACCTCTAATGCTGATTCTCAAGATGCTTTCTGTTTTGGTGCAGCTCTCAACACACCTAAGTCAGGTAATCCTTGTCTGCGGAACTGAGATTAACTGGTTGCTGCAGAAGAGTAATTAACTGGTTCAGGTTTGTTGAGACTTGGAATAGAACCAAGTGGTGGAGTGGGCAGCCTAGACAGGTTTGAAAAAAAAAAAAATCTGCTGTGAAGAGCCTCAGACGTCAATAGGACATAGGACAACAATTCCCTGGGTTTAGTTCTGTTTTTGAAAGCAGGTGATTTTTAGTGATGCACCAACATGCTTTGAATTGCGGACCAATGCTGATGTCTTTCTTAAGGATGTCTGCTTGTGTGGATACATAAACAATTACTGAAATGTAGACTACATTGGGACTACATCAACCTGGATTAGCATCACAGAAAAATCTAGCATTTACTTATATCAGATTATTAACATAGTGAATAAGATGCAGATGTTTTTGTATGTTTTGCTCTTTTAGAATGCACCATCAAATTTCAGTTTGAATTATCGGCCAAATCTAAACATGTGTCCAATGCCAGTAGTTTTAAAGCTAATTTCTGCTGATACCAACATGATTGTGAGGTCATTGTGCAGCCCTACATATTTTGCATGAGCTGCGCCTGGTTTTGTGCTGCATCGCATTGTCAACAGGGAGACTTTATAAAGCAGGATCTCCCAGTTAGCCAGCTAATCTAAGCCAAAACTTTGGAGAGTTGTCCAAAGGAATGTCCTCTACACATTGTTCTATTGGCCAGGACTTTGTTTTTGACTTACTGAGACACTTACTGAGACACTTCTGCATTTGCTTATTTGCTTCCAGGGAAGTCGACATCTAGGAATGTCCCCACTTGCAGATCTAGCCATGCTCTTTAAGACTTCACCTATTACCTGCAACGATTGCAATAAAATATAATTGTATTGCGCATTTCTGTGGCCAACTTTTCTGGGAAGACATGGAAGAGCTCAGATACACACAGTGGATCTTGAAAGAGCTGATGTTTTGTGTTAATTGCATGCTTTTAAAATATATAATGCATGCTGATAGGACGTGATTGGCTTTTCAGATTTACCTGTTACCTGCCGCATCGCATTGTCAACAGGGAGATTTTATAAGACAGGATTTCCCAGTTAGCCAGCTAACCTAAGCCAAAACTTTGGAGAGTTGTCCAAAGGAATGTCCTTTACACATTGTTCTATTGGCCAGGACTTTGTTTTCTGCATTTGCTTATGTTTTGCTTATGTTCTCCAGGGAAGTCGACATCCAGGAATGTCCCCACTTGCAGATCTAGTCATGCTCTTTAAGACTTTGCCTATGTCAGTGTACGACACACAGATTCCTCAGCATCATCTGCGCACTTTCCAGCGTCCAGACTCGAGGCGCAACTCTCTGCAAATTAGATTATGACCAACAATGAGCAGTTTTGTGAGGCTGCTGCTGGAGTGCAGGCCTCTGTGCTTCCAGCAGCAGTGGGAAGTCTCCTAGCACCGCATAATTACCCAGCCTTTTGTGGTCTGAAGACAAGGAATGAGATCCTCTTTTGGTGTGTCACATACAGCTCTTTCTCCATTATTTGCATGTTGTTGTTTCCTGCTGAGTTTTGCAACGCAGGCTCCGGCGCAGCCAGCCAGTCGCATTTTAAAATAAGGTTTAAATTACAGGGCCCGCTGTGGCTTTTCCTCTTCCTGACTGAGCGCAGGCCAACACGCAATTTAACTAATGAAATCCTGCCAGTCTGCGCAGAGATTCTTTACAGATGTTGACGAGGGGACGACTCTATCAATTGTTGGAAAATTGTTTGCTCCCGCGTTTTGTGGAACAGACACTTAAGCCGGGTGTCTTTGTTTGCTCGGCTGCGTGGGGGTGTTATGCTGCTCGCAGTGTCGATTTTCTGCGTGTGTGAGGGAACATCTCTGTCAGTCGGCTGTTGTGACAGAGAGAAGTGTCTGTCTTCTATCATACTGACAAAGTCTGTTTTCTTCATTTGAGGCCTGAATCGATATCCAGTCAATTCGCTCACTTGCATCACAAATCACCTTGAAAAATGAAGCCTGCGATGACTCTCGTATTAGGATATTAATATCAAGCATGTGCCATTGATTAAGAGCTGCCTGCATAGGACATTGTAGTGTAACGTAATGTAATATTTTTCTTCTTTTATCTCAACAAATAAAAGTCCTACAAGCAAAGTCATGCTGAATTTATTGCAGGAAGAATTACGAACTGAGAAAACATTGCTACTTGTTGTTGAAGCTGTTTAGACTTATAAAGACATTGCCAACTAAGGGGGAACGAGATGACATAATATCAATACTTTAAGGCATTTTTGCTAAATATGTACTATATGCATCACAATGTTCAGTGATTCTGAGATTTAATACCAGACAAAATAGACAATTATAGTATTGTAGTTGTATCACATGTGAAAGTATCATCATAATAATTAAAATCACAGCTACAGCCAGTGTTTTATAAACTTTGCTGCACTAAATCCAGTTAAACAGGCCTAATTATGCTCCCTTGTAAAATGAAACTTACCTGCAACGATTGCAATAAAATATAATTGTATTGTGCATCTCTGTAGCCAACTTTTCTGAGAACACATGGAAGAACTCAAATACACACAGTAGACCTTGATAGTTCTTACACAATGTTATTTGTAATACATGCTATAGAATACCTTTTGATACCTGTCTGATAGGACGTGATTGGCTTTTCAGATTTACCTGTTATTGGAAAGAGATGCATATACATTAAGGGCCTGCAATACAAAAGAAGATTCATATTTGGTAGTTTGGAGTACCTTTTCGATGTATGATTCTTTACAGAACCATTTCTGTAATAATGCAAATGTTCTATCCTAATTAAAAGTTCTTCTGAGATCTGTACTTGCAAGCCAAGAACAGTTTTGGAACCTTTTCTTCAGAGGAATGAGCTAAAAAAGAATGCTGTGTTACTTTTGTAAGAGTCTGAACTTTGCTACCCGTCCAGATACGGAATAGCCAAAATAGCTGTTCTAGCTTAAGCCAGTAGTAGTGTTGCAAGCATTTTTGGTTTTGGCTTTTTCATGTTCCTCCCTCCTCCTCAGAAGTCCCTCACCCCTGCCTAGTGCAGTGGAAGAGTCTAATCTGTGGAGGGAGATCTAATATTTGGCTCAGCGGGACAGACAGCGCTCCTCTCTTCCCTCCCCCCCCTCATTCTGCGGTGTTGGTTTAGGCTTGGCCAGGGTGCTCTCAGATCTCTACTGAAGGTTGTGCATGCCGCACCACCCATGAGCATCTTGAATAGCAATACAATCTCGAAGACGCTTTACTTTTTTTTGATTGATGAGGATATGTGGAAAAATTCATAAGAATGTTTCCTGAAACCTTATGTGTCCTCAAAGTGGTGCCACTGGTCAGCAGCAGTGTATTACCATGTATCAAATACCATATTCTTATGACGTGTGATTGCTTTTTTCTGGGAGGAAAACAGGGTCATAGAATTGTCTAATCATACGCTTTGTGCATATGAAAGCTATTTTCAGTAAATAGGAAATCTAAGAAGATCTGTGGGCAGCATCAGGCATGCATGGCTTGTGTATTGAGCTAAACGTGTTTGAGTACAACTGGCATTAGCATATAAGAGGAGAAGATACTGTTTAATGTAAGAAACACGCACGACGGGTACATTTTCACAATGTTCCAAAGAGTTTAGTAGGTCTTCATCTTCTCTTTGTGTGATTGTGTAGTTTTTCTTTTAAGATTTTAGTAAACTCCAGTGGAAAGCCATGTTTTTTCATTGATTGACCCAATCGTTATTCAAGTGGATTATCTAATTTGAGCAGAAATATCTCCTGAAAGTGAACTAAAGCTTAATGGCTGGAAATAAAATGAACGAAGGGTGGTCTCCAACTTTATGTTTGGAGTGAATAGGTTTTCCTTCATTTTCTAAGTGCAGGGAAATTATTTGGAGTGGCTAATCGAATGCTATAGATGCAGTAGATTCTACACTATATTGTACTGTACTGCAGTGTGCTGTACTATACTATTACTATAAATTATTCAGGGACTACTCTGAAACCTATGTATGCTTTGTAGCTGTGAGAGTGTTGCCCACATGCAGGCCTTTTGCATTTAAGTGTTTGAATAATTTCTAAAAATATGATTTTTCAAATATGACAAAGAAGCAGGACTGTTTTGGTGCAATTAAATAACTTTGAGAAACATAATGAATGTTGTCTCGTCTTAAACTCTGTATATCCAAAATTTTAATTTTCTAAGAGAAGCAAAAAAAAAATGTAACTATAACTTATATTAATGTAGCAAGAAAGTATTCCCAATAATTTGGTACCGTTTTTATTGACTTTTTCATAAAAAAAGAATATATGCACACCATAAAAACAGCATTCAGCATTTTAAGATGTTTACAGAAGTGTTGCATGGTTATAATGTATTTATTGCCATCCATATTTACCTTTAGTAATAATTCCTGCTTATATCTGCACATAAAGCTGTAGAGCATCCGCAATAGGAGTCATCTCGCTAACCTTTCCTTAAACAGGCCTTGTTTCAATAGCAGGGCTTCTCTGTGTGCGGGGCAGGGAGAGAGGGGAGGCTAAGCAGAATGGGGCCACAGGCCTGGGGCTTTAGATCCTCCCCCTCAATGGAGCCTGTGAAGCAAAATAATGCCATCAGTCTGTGTGCCAGTTAATCAGAGCTGATAGGCTGGCGGCTGGGGGGTCAGGGGGTCGCGGGCCTGCACTGAGTTGTCAGGGAGCTGAATGCCGGCCCTCGGAGGGGGAGAAGGGTCCCCGAGCGGCCCCGCGCAGCCCGCTGGAATGCTGGGAGGGGGCTGGGGGGTAGGGGGCGGGTGGTGTCGGAGGCAGAGATGACAGATTTAGGCCTTTTAGCGGGAGCCATTGCCTCTTCAGCTCCAAATCCCCCTCAAAGAGAACTTTGAAACGGTGCAGGAATTAGGTAGCACTTCCTCTGAGTGTAACATCAAAAAAGAAGAAAAAAAACTTGTAGGAGCAGACATAAAAGTGACTGAAAACGTTTGACATTATGCTGCAAGACAGCGTTTATCTCCAGTCAAAAAGGAATAAAAAGGTTTTTATGTTTGAGAATAGAAAACTAGTGCTTTTGTTATGTTAGTCAAAGCTTACTGGGAATATATTATGTGCTGTGTCTGTAATGACAATGTGCATTTGGTTATAATGGGTATTAGAGTGTGCTTGACGTTGCAACTGGAATATGGCTCCTGTTGCTGTAGAGCAGAGGTCACTAATAAGCGGACCACGGTCCAGGTCCGGGCCAGACGTTGTCCAGTGCGGACCCAAACCGATAAACTACTGAGAATTCTATTTAAATTCCTGATGGTCACCAATCCTGGTCCTGTAGGTGTACTATACTGAAGAGCCTCACTGCTCCAGATGATTAACTTTTTCAGAAGTTCTTGATTGACAGGATCAAATGTGTTAGTGTTTGGTAAGATGCAGGTTAGATGTAACCTCTCCAGGAGGTCTCAAGGAGGAAGATTGGTGCCCACTGCCTGAGCGTGTTCAGTAGGGTTGTAAAATAAAGCACGTGCTGGTCAGATATCTGTTTTTGTGTTTATTAAAGAATGATATCTCTGACACAGAAGAGCATAACGTAATGTAATTTGGTGCAATTTATGATGATAACCATCATCATATTACCCACCTCTACTTTATTGATTGTGTTGCATTGCAATAAATTGCTTGTAGTGTGTGTTTGTGGTGCAAATCTAGTTTTCATATTATTTGATAACAGATACAGATCTTTTGTATGTGATGGCTGTTTCTTTAAACACATGCATCTCTGTTTGTTGTCACCTGCAGATGCCAGTATGTCTCCCTCCTCGTTCGCACATTCTCACTGGTGTAACGTCGCATACTGGGAACACCGCACGCGTGTGGGCCGCCTGTATCCGGTGTACGACCCCTCCCTCAGCATCTTCTATGACCTACCTCAGGGCACAGGCTTGTGCCTGGGCCTGTTGCCCCTGCCAGCCCGCTCCAGCTCCGTCCAGCGCGCCCGCAGCAAAATTGGCCACGGCATCCTCCTCAGCAAAGAGCCCGACGGCGTGTGGGCTTACAACCGCAGTCAGCACCCTATCTTCGTCAACTCGCCCACCCTGGACCCGCCCCACTGCCGCAGCCTGACTGTCCGCAGAGTGATGCCAGGCTACTCCATTAAGGTGTTTGACTACGAAAAGTCGTGCCAAATACGGCACCCCGGCGATTCGGTGCACCTGGAAGGGCCGTACGATCCGAACAGCGTGCGAATCAGCTTCGCCAAGGGCTGGGGGCCATGCTACTCGAGACAATTTATTACTTCATGTCCTTGCTGGCTGGAGATTCTGCTCAACAACCACAGATAGCACAGCCACCCACTCACCCAGACTGTGCCACTTGCGTAAAAAAAAAAAAAAATATTGCCCACGTTCTGACACGCAAAAACACACATACATTCACAACCACAAACCCAAAATATAATCTATCTAGATTTAATATAAAGTTTTATATATGCATATTATATAAAATACACTATACTTGTAAATAATGAGTCATTTTTACAGTGTAATTATTTATGTATGGTGCAATGTGTATATGGACATGAGGAAAAAGATGATCAGGTAATGCACTTTGGATTCTGTGTGTTCACATGGAATCTTTCATCGCCATTTTTGCTAATGGATGTATACAGTGAACCTGGTTTTGGTGTATAGTTTTCATATACTATCAATATCCAGAAGAAAAAAAGTACCATGGACACATTGATAATAAAGTATTCATGAAATATTTTCAGTGTGCCTTGTTCTTATTGAGGATGCTTTAAAGGGATAGATTGGGAAGTCAGATCTAATTTACACAAAACATGTTTGGTGTCTAAAGTTTGCTTATTTAGTTTAGCAGGGAACAGTGTTGAATCATAGCTGTTACAGATAGGGTTTTCTTTTCAGGCAGTCAATGTTAAAACTCCTTCAAAACAAGGCAAAAGACACCTCTCATAATGACGATTTCACCCCCCTGGTTTCTAACAGTGTTTTAGTGCTACACTAGCAGTACTTTACATGAACCTTTTAACAGCTTTTATAGATTAAACACTGATGTTTGAAGCTTGTAAAATACATTACCACTTGATTATTACCATATTTCAAGATATTTGATGCATTTGTATGGTACTTCATTACTACCCAACTGTAACATATACAGTATATTATAATGTATCATTGCTGTCCAATGAAAAACATGTCTCCATTTTTGTTGATTTTGAGTTTTCTACATCATTTTAACACGCCAATGGTCGTTTACATTGTATGAAAAGTTCATGATGAATGGACCAATGGAAGTGCTCCAAAATAGCTTGGAAAAAATTCTGGTTCCATTAACTTACATTAAAAGTAAAGTATGTTTTTGTTCTGTCCTGTAAAGTTACAATTTTGGCGATACTTGTTTGTCATTGGACAGCGACGATATATATAAACATACATTTTACCTTGTAGTAGTGTGGACCTACTGCTGCTGAATCTTTTTACTGAAACCTGTTTACCATCCACTCGTATTCACAGTCAGTCATAGTCAAGACTTCCAGTGGGCTGAGAGTGATCTACTGGAGATCAAACTGTTGTCTATTTCACTGCCACTTGTTGAACATTTTGGTGGGAAATCTAATGTTAGATCAGTTTAGTTGAGCTCCTGAAGACCTAACCAATAGGAGAGCTTGCATGGTTGAATCTATCTTTATGGTAGAAAAACGTCTTCATCCCTTTCCATGGGGATGCTTTAATTTCCAACCAAAACTTGACAATGCAAGATAAATAGTATTAGAATATTTGAGGAGTTTAAATACAACAAGGCTGCTGTTTATATGAAATAAAACGTAAACAAAAAATAAATAATAATCAATCGAAATATGTAAAAATGTACATTTTGCAGAAATGATTAGGCATTATGAGTTTCCAGCTGCCAATAAAGATATAAGTCTAATGTAGCAAAACTAATGTGCACCTAAATCATCATGCTTTTGTCTCAAACTGCATTGATTTGTTAGGAGATAAATATTGGCTCACTAATTATTTGACTTTATGATAAATATGAATCTGTCAATAAAAGCAAAACCAAACAACATGGTATTAAGATCTATAAATACACTGATGCCTCCCACCTCCTCAACATCAATAATGACCTAATACCTTCTGAAAGAGCCCTTAGACATCCAAACCCTTACATTCTTACAGTCGGCAGGATGAAAAGGCCACTAATCCACCTGTACGTAGTATTAAGCTGTAGACGTGCTCCATGTGAACCCCGAGGTCGGGGGAAGCGTGCTGTTAAAGCTGCTGTTTGTTCTGGAAGGCGACTGCTGCAGCGCCTGGCTTACTCAGCAGTCTGTCCGGCCCCACCTCATCCCTTTTAAAACAAGACTCCCAGAAAGCCACATGCGCCACGGTGGCCCGGCCTCCGCGGCCTCCAGACGCATTCTTCAGGCCCATGAATGCTATATTATGACTGTGGAGACAGGGAAGGAAAACTGGCCCGTTCGCACGTTTGTATCTGTGCAGGGAAACGGAAAAAAAATGGGGCCTTATACTGGGAAAGACCTCGGGGGCGGCTGTATTGCAAATGTTTTCTCCAATACTCATTGTGCTGCCATTGACAGGGGTGGAGGCTCTGGGTCAGTATCAAGTACGGTTTAGGTCCTCCCCCATCAGCGAAAGCTCAGGAGTGACCTCCCTACATAACCTACGTCCCTTCCCTAGTCCCCTATGTACTGAATCATAAAAGTGAGTGTCCTGGTTTGGTCATTAAGAGGATGATGAGTCATATAGACTGCCTGTTCTAGTAAACGGAGTGGGGATTCAGTCTTGGTGTGTAGCAACAGCCCTAGAACACAGGAATCTTCTGCCCCTGCAATGCACTTTAAAGGGGGATTCCACTGATTTGTCTACATTTCTGCATAATTGCATCCCTTAGATGTAAACAAAATCATTGAGGTATATAGATCATGTTAAGTTTCATAAACATTACAATGCTGGCGATAAGAACCAGAGGTCACGTTAGTTGACCCGTGAATATTTCTTCTATATCGCTGATGATAGTAAAATAATGTCATTCAAGTAACGATCTGCCATTAATTTACTTTAAAAAATCATTCTTTACGCCAATCAGGGTTGGATTCCTGGTCCAGGCCATTCTGTGTGGAGTCTGCATGTTCTCCCCGTGCTTGAGTGGGTTTCCTCTGGGTATTCCAGTTTCCTCCACACATCCAAAGACATGCATGTTAGAAGTTTCCAGCTGCCAATAAAGCTACAAGGATAATGTAGCTAAACTACAGCTGCATTGAGTTGTTAGGAGATAAAATATTGGCTTACTAATTATTTGACTTGCTTTTTGGTGGATATGAACCTGTCGATAAAAGCAAAACCAAAAAACATGTAGTTAAGGTCTATAAGTACACTGATCCCTCCCACCTCCTGTGTGGAGTTTGCATGTTCTCCCCATGCTTGAGTAGGTTTTCTTTCTGATGCTCCAGTTTCCTCCACACGTCCTAAGACATGCATGTTAAGTTGATCGGTCACATTAGTGTATGCTGGCCATGTGATGGACTGGGAACCTGTCCATGGTGTACCCTGCCTTCGCCTGATGACACTGGGATTGTCTCCAGATTGTCTCCCTGGACCCCGACTAGTGGAATAAAGTGGATGGAAGGATGGAAGTTTTAGGCCAAAGCCTTTTCTCAAACTGTTTTAAATGACTCAGATGTCTGGTTCCAATCATCACCACTGTGAATGATATGCCTCCAGAAAAAGGTTTAATCCACTCTTAGTTTATTTCATGTGGAACGAGAGTCAATGCAGTCAATTTTGAGTTCCGCAAACTGTTACTGTCTTGTTTTACTGCACCTGACATCACTTCATGTGAAAGTGGTCAGTGCTGCTCTCTGTTTCAAGTTTAGAGAGCGAGTTCCCCACATTTAGAAAGCCTCCGTGTTTCTCTGTATTTCTGGCTAGGGCTGCAGCGCTGTTCTGACCTCACTGTGAACCTTGCCAGATTACTGACTGTGGGGATTCTGGCTTGATTCTGGCTCCAGCTCACACTCAGCAATATCGTGGTCCATATGTATCATAGTCCCCAAAGTGTGCTAATCTAGGGTCAGCTATGCTTTGAATGTTTCAGACCATTTATTTGATATGAGCTAAACTGCTTTTAAAAAGTAAAATTGGACAGATTTCTAAACCTGGTTTTGATACAAAATTCCTTTCAGTAACCAGCCTCAGCCCTTAAGAGCCAAAAGAAAACTACGTCGCCTAAAAGAAACAGCTGAATAGGACAGTGGTGCTGCAGATAAGGTGTGGCTCAAGGGGAATTCACTCTGTCAGTAAGTGCAGTGAATTTTTTAGTTGTACTCTGCACAATGCTAATAACTACTTCACAGTATGGCCTGTTCCAGTCAATTTAATTCAACTACACATATATATCACTGTGCAAAAGTCTTTAAACGCCTAAGCTCATTGTTTAAAACCCCTTTCATTTTTCTATATATTATTCTTTTAACCCTATGTTTTATAATATATATATATTATTCTTTAAACCCCTTTATAAGTGTATTTTTACCAGTAACAGTACAGTGTATCATCAGATGTAACATCAGAACATCAGAATATTAAGTAGCATTATATCTAATTGCAAAGGAAGAATATAATATAAATGAACATGCTGACATGTAAAAACACTACTTACTATATCAATACTGTTTGAATATTGGGTTTTACTGAGCAAATAAAAACTTGCTCTCTGAAAAATAGTTATATATATATATATATATATATATATATATATATATATATATATATATATATATATATATATATATATATATATAATTTTTTTTTTTCCCCAAGTACCTAAACCATTTGCATAGTCAATTGTTATACTATATGATGTAATGTGTTTGAGTCGTTCAATTGAAATCTTTTATGCAGTGTAGTGAACTTTGGTTTGCTGAGTTGTTTTCATATATGGTTATTCTGAAGCACCATAGACACATTAGTAGTAAACTCTTTAATCAACATTTCGCTCTCATTTGTCTTTATTTAGGTGTTTGAAAAGAATAATTTGGCAAATAAAACAAAAATACATTATTATTATTATTGTTATACACAAACTCTAAATAACCATCCAATTAAACACACGGAGTGTATTCTGAGATATTTGGCATATATCAAGGTAGCAAAACTAAAAATGAAAACCTTTCTGTGAGTCTCCCACTCTTCTCTGCTGCTCTGTACTTACTTCTTCCTTACCTGGAAACTCGCCCATCTAAATGAGACTTACAAAACAACACTGCAATCGCTTACTCATCTGAATGTTTTTCTATTTCTCTCTTTTTTCCAGATAAATCTCTCCCCAGGCTGTATAACCCTCAGGATGATAATGTTTTAACTTTGTGTATATCTAAGACCGTCATCCACCTCAGAGTTATGATATATAGATTTCTGTGCGCTAAACGTCCTCAGTGTATACTTGTATTGGTGTTTATTCTTAATCCGGGCTCTGTTTTGTTTCTTTAAGCACTATGTCTGTCAGCCACTGTGGTAATTATAGAGAGACAGAGAGACTGGGCTGGGACAGCCCTCTCTTTCAACAGCTCTCAACCACAGCACTCCTCAGGCTCCGGGCTTGAAAGTCAGCCAAGAACATTTCTCTTCTCTCTCTATCTTTCTTTCTCTTCTTACTCTCTCTTTCTCTCTCTCTCTCTCTCTCTCTTTTTCTCTCTCTCTCTCTCTTTCTCTTCTTTCTTTCTTTCTCTCCCTCTCTCTGTCTTTGCCTTTCCCCCTCCTGTTTGCTTTGGAATAGCTGTTCTGTCAATGAAGAAGGATAGTTTGCTTTCATCAAGTGATTTAGAGTTCTAACTATTTTATGGACCTTTCTGAGGGTGGAAAGTGTAACTATCATTTCAGAAAGTCTAAATTGTTTTCTTTATGCGTGCAGTATGCTTTCAGCGTGCTCTGTCAATACTTCTGCAGTGGGGAGATCAATAAAGTAGCTGCTGAAATCAACCAGACCAGCACTGATCAGTCTCAGCTGAGGCACAAACCTGCTGGAAACAAAGCAAACAAATATATATATAGATATTAATTATACTATCAATTCCTATTATCCAACTTTTCTTTCTATTGTCTTTTATTGTGGTTCTTATGAAAACTGATTCCATGGACTGTAAAATGTAGAATTATAAAATTCCAATATACAGATTAGTGTTGCTTTTCTCTATACGGGAGGATAACAGATGTATACAAAAAACTGATTAACAGTTGTGTTAAATTAGCTGAACTGAACTAAAATAAAGTGTATGTGCTAACATGTTATTCTAAATGTAATATAAAACTCCCTGTGAGAAGAAAAAATAAAAACATTCTTAATACTACAGTTGCATTAGTGACTGTTTGCCTGGGCCTGTTATCTTCTCCAAACAGCAGCTCCACCTATACTGACCACTTTCACTCTCTCAACTGCTCTCCAGGCCAGACGCCATGACAGAAACTCCTCCCTTACTGTGGGGCAAACTTCAGATCTTTTCTGTCTTGTTCTCTCCCACCCTTTCTCTCTCTCTCTCTCTCTCTCTCTCTCTCTCTCTTTTCTTTTTCTCTCCTTCCTCTGTTCCTCCCTTCCTCCCTCTCTCTTTCTGTGTCTCTCTATCTGTCCCTCTGTTATTTTCTCTATACCATCTGCCTCGGTCTCCATTTTGCTCTTTCTCTATCCCATTCTCCCATTTCTCTCTTTTCTGCCTCTTTCTAACCAATTTCTCTCATTCTCTCTTTTCCCCTCTGTCTCTTTCTCATATCTCTTTATATTTCAATTTCACCAGTTTCTCTTTTCTGTCTCTTTCTCCTCAATTTCTCTGTCTCATTTTCTCTTTCTCTCAACCCTTCCTTCCTCTTTTCCTCCCCTCTTATCTTTCTCTGAATTTCTTTCTCCATTGTCTCTTATTACCAAAGGTGTCAAAAGTATTCACACTCATTAGTCAGGTAGAAGTATAGATACTAGGGTTTAAAAATACTTCTGTAGAAGTTGAAGTATCAACTCAAGCTTTTTACTCCAGTAAAAGTGTAAAAGTACTGCTTTCAAAACTACTTAAAGTATAAAAGTAAAAGTAATGTAAGGAGAAAAAATGGCATTAAGGACAAAAGCTCAGGCCACACCACAGGGGTATTATAATGCACTAGCCCACCTCTCCAAAAACCCCAT
Organism: Megaleporinus macrocephalus; assembly: GCA_021613375.1. NCBI lineage: Eukaryota > Metazoa > Chordata > Actinopteri > Characiformes > Anostomidae > Megaleporinus > Megaleporinus macrocephalus. The sequence continues at coordinate 22,669,743 of CM038728.1, read as the reverse complement.
TTTTCTAAAAGCCATAATAACTATAAAGTTATATTAAAATGTTAATGTTGATAAATTTGGGATGCACTAGGCTTCCTGTTTCAGCTGCATATACGCCCATTAAAACAAATGTATTTTAGTACAATGTAAATATATTAAAGAAACATATCTGTGTACTACTGAACATTAACATGTGTTTCATGGAGCAGAAGATATGATGACTAGTTGCCTAAAAGTACTTTAATGGTGCAAAAAGTCAAACTTTAAAAGCCTGTTAGCAATAATCTTCACTGGAATGTAAATGTACATGAATGAAAACAAGCTGAAAATGAAATAGGAGTAACGAGCCTAGTTTTAAAATGTAAGTAGTAGAAAGTACAGATAACTGTGTGTAAATGTAAGTAGTAGAAAGTACAGATAACTGTGTGTAAATGTAAGGAGTAGAAAGTACTGATAATGGAGTGTAAATGTAAGGAGTAGAAAGTACTGATAATGGAGTGTAAATGTAAGGAGTAAAAAGTACTGATAATGGAGTGTAAATGTAAGGAGTAGAAAGTACAGATAATGGAGTGTAAATGTAAGGAGTAGAAAGTACTGATAATGGAGTGTAAATGTAAGGAGTAGAAAGTACTGATAATGGAGTGTAAATGTAAGGAGTAGAAAGTACAGATAATGTAGTGTAAATGTAAGGAGTAGAAAGTACTGATAATGGAGTGTAAATGTAAGGAGTAGAAAGTACTGATAATGGAGTGTAAATGTATAGAGTAGAAAGTACTGATAATGGAGTGTAAATGTAAGGAGTAGAAAGTACTGATAATGGAGTGTAAATGTAAGGAGTAGAAAGTACTGATAATGGAGTGTAAATGTAAGTAGTAGTAGTAAAAAGTCAGCTAAAAAATATTTACTCCCGTAAAGTATAAATAACAAAAAATTCTATTTTTTTGTATTTCATTACATACCTATGCTTATTTCTGCTTCCTCTCTCCTGGTCTCTCCAACATTTTCTTTGTTTTTTTCTCGTTTATTTCTGTCTGTGTCTTACTGTCTCTCTATCCTATTCTCTGATCTCTCTCTTTTTTCTCTTTCTCCACCTTTCTCATTCTCTTTTTCTTTTCTCTTTTTCACATCATCTCTTCCTTTCTCCTGTCCTCTCTGGCTATCTCTGGCTGTCCCTTGTTTTCTCTTCTCTCTTTTTTTCTGTCTTTTTCTGTCCCCTTTTCTCTGTCTCTACCTCTCCCATCTCTCTCTCTCTATCTATCTCTGTCTCTATCTCTCCTATCTCTCTCTCTATCTCTCTCTCTCTCATTTAAAACAGGTAATGAAGCTTTAACTCTCTCCTAATTGTTTGGGTGTGAAAATGCAGCATCATGCTGTACTCCTCTCAGTGTGTGGCGGTGTGGGCTGAGACAGGTTTGTGTGTGTGCAGGTTGTTAATTACAGTCTGTTCTCAGATAGATGAGTCTGACAGACTCGTTCTAATTGACTGAGAGAAAGATGTGATGTCAGGGAAACCCCTTCTGTTACTAAACAAAAAGCTAAACAGCTAAATATGTCTTGCAAAGCGTTTCTGTTCAATCATCGTTTTTCTAACGTGTGAATTTATAAATCACACATGCAAAAATTTGAATACCATCATATTATATAATTACACGTTTTCTGGGTTTTTAAGTAAAAATAAGCTAACTTATCATCTTCAGAGAACAAACTTAAACTTAAACATTTTATTTAGCAAACCTTAGTGCAGAATTCCTGTATATTTTTTGAGTTTAACATGCTGAAAATACCTAAAATATAAAATGATTGTAGTTTCTGCACAAGCCACCTTTCATTTTTTGCTGTTTTCCCCCAGTATGTTAAGCAGCTATGCATTTATGCAATATGCTTTATGCATTACAACAATTATGCATTAAAATGTGTGTTCACAAAACAAAACAACTAAGAATGATTTGAACAGTGATGACCACACATTTGCATACAGCTGTCTATGTATGTTGAGTTCTGTGCTGTAAAGGAAAACACACATTCAGCAATAATTAACCAATCAACTAACCAACATCAATAAATACCTTGCCATTTTCAAACATAACAGTTTCATGAAGTCACTACCCAGTACACACAGTTCACTAAGCTACATGAATAGTCGGCATGATTTTATTGTTTTTGTGATGGCACTACAAATTCAGACATTTACATGTGCCCACCTATTTGACCTACCACAGTTGAGCCCCACCCATTAACGTTCTGTGAGTGTTTCAGCCTTGGCTGCTTTTTGAATGAGACACAATATAAACGAATGGAGAGACAAACAGAACTTTGGGAGCCCTCAGGTCGTAACCTTCTCAGTAGCAAGCATCCCTGAAGAAAAGTGCAATCAGCATTTCCTCGTTATGGGATGAGTTTGTTCTTTAAAGTAAAAGATCCTTTTTTTTACAATTAAAAGGAAATCTTGGAAAAATACGAAATATTACTGCATTTTAGTACATTTGAAAAGAGTCATTGCTGCCATATGGCAATGTGGTATGGTAAGCTGTGGTAGAGAGAAACAATGATTTTAATGATTTAATGATGTTTAACCATGTTTTACTGATACATTTCATTCTCATTATTGGATATTGCAATACAGCACTTATACATTAGGACTGCCGTGCAATACATTATTCCTGATATTCATTATCTTTCCTAGGGTCCACTTACAGTGTTGGTCAGGCCTCATAATATATTTTTACATGACCATTTACCAGCCTCTCCTTATCGCAGTTTTTGTAAAAGACTGATTTATGCAAACTATCTTTGATCGTTCTGATTGGTTGTTCTATATTGTCTTTCTCTCTCTCTCAATCTCATCCAAGCTGAAACACTCTTTATAACTTGAACCCAAATGATCAGAACTGAATTTCTAAAGGAAGAGTAGGCAGACATATAAAAATGTGATGGTTTATGTGACATCACAAAAACAGTGAATTTAAAACAATCAGCTTCCATATATGAACTTGATGATCTGATGTATGCTTTGAAACTAATGTACTATGCATGTTTGCGTACCACATCAAAGTTTTTATTTAAAAAAAAAAAAGAGGAAATTCAGTTTTCCATGGTATGGGCCCTTTAACAAAAATGTATGCTAATCAATATCTGCATTGCCTGAATAATACAATTGATTCAGATATTTTAATAGAATCAAAGATGAGAAAATAGATAGAAAAAAGGTGAAGGCGTCCTTGCTCTCTCTCTTTCTCTTTCTCTCTCTCTCTTGCTCTCTCTCTCTCTGTGTCTCTCACTGTCTCTGTCTCTCTCTCTCACTCACTCTCTCTCTCTCTTTCTCTCTCTGCAGGAGGATCGGATGTTCCTGTGTCTTTAGCAGTGCAGTTGGTCGGCAGACGGACTGGCTCCACACTAGACTGGGCATCCGCATGCATCCAGACATTTTCTCATCCGCTTTACTTTCACTGCGCTCTGCTGAGCACGCTTGTTGATTCCAAACATTCACACTCACACACACTTACATACACTGGAATGGATACATTCAAACATGCTCATCATTTACAACATGCTTGTATACTCCTCTATGTATATAGAAACATTTACAAGGCATGGCGTCAGCAACATACTGCTAGAACTGAAAAGTGCTGAGAGACTTTCATTGAAAGGTTGTTATTCTAAGGCCTATGAGAACGCCCTGATGTCGTAGCATGAATGATAATTATTGCAGACAGAGTGAGTTTTTTTATACAGGTGCTATTAAAATCTATATTAAAGAATTATAGTAATGTGAGCCGGGCTGAGTGCAGAGACTGTAGATTTTCTGTATGTATTACTGTACAGTCAGATCTGTATATTTATTTAGTGGTTGCTGTTGTTGGTGGTGAGTTCATCTTCTCTGCTCTGCTCATCTTAATTATCTTCTGCTCTTCATCTTCTACCTCTTCTTCTACTTTTTCTTTTTCATCATAACTTACTTCCACTTCAAACATGTCTTTTCCATTAGCATCGTCTACTTTTCTTTTTTTCTTCTTTCTTGCTTATTCTTCCTCCTAATTATCATCACTAATATCTTCTTCTTTATCTTATTAATGTTTTCTTCTTCATTTTTTTCCTCATCTGCTTTATTTTCTTTGTCTTTTTCTTTATTTCCTCTTTATCTTCACTACCATTATCATCATTTTCATCATTGTCATTATCTCTTTTATTCATCATCATCATCATCTTCATTTTCTTTATGATCTTCTTCTTTGTGTTTTTCTTCATCTACTTCTTCTACTGTTGCTCCTTCTCTTAATATGTTCTTCATCATTATCACCTGCGTCATCCTCATCATCGTCTTCCTCATCCTTACTATCTTCCATTTCTTTTCTTTTCTTTCCTTCTACTTAATCAGCATTATTATCTTATTCTTTTGTATTTTCTTATTTTATTCTTCCTGTTGTTCTTTACTCTTTTTTATGTCTTCCTCATCTTCATCACCATCTTTTTCTTTTACTTTATCATCATCTACTTATCTTTTCTTCTTTTCTTTTTGTCTTGTTGTATCATCCCCACCATCATTATCAGCATCCTCATCTTCAATTTCTACTGTATCGTTAAATAATTATCATATTTTATTTTCTTTACTTCTTTTATTTTTAATTTTTAGAGGGTGTTTCCTATCTTTTTCTTCTAATCAGCGCTGGAACAGCCTTCAGCCCCCCACCACCCAGAAGGATAATTAGCTTGGAACGAATAAATGAATGAAAGAATGAATGAATAAATTTCTGTTTTCTTTTTAGTCTCACTTCATAATCTTGGTCATATAGTTGGGCCATGGTTTCCTCCAGAAGTCCCACATTTCTGAGCTTCTTTTTCATTTTCAGCACCTGCTGCCATCTTGTGGTAGCTTGAAAATTGAGGCAGTAATGACCTTCATCTCGTCTAAGGAGCAGGACAATCTCTGGCATCAGACTCTGGCTTCCAGCCACACAGCTAGTCAATATTTCCCTGAAAGAAATATGAGATCTGAATGCTCACTGGAGCTGAGCAACCTCATATGTTTTCTTTTGTATTTTCTGCTCCCATTCATGAGGATTTGGACCGGAGCCTAAATAGCTGAGTGATCCACTGTTGATTTATAACCATGCAGAAAGTATCTTGTTTAATCTGCTCAATTACACTAGCAGACGCTGTAAATGTTTCCACAAAAATCTGAATGCTTCCTAATCATGATGAATATATTGAGGCTCTCGGCTTTGGCATTGTTGTTTGAGGATTTGTGGTGGTCCTTGATGAAGCTCCACGAAGATTTTAGTGATTTTAAAAATAAAAATACGAGCACAACTATCTGTCCAACAAACTAACCAACTAACTAACTAACTAACTTACTTGCTTCCAGGACTGTGCAAAACCAGACCATTAATTTTTAGTTCATATAGCCATTAAGAATGAATTACATTACAAGCTCAAGTAACGTATTAAGAATTGTTTTCTTGTATGTTAGTCTGGTGTAGATCCAAAAAGAATAGACTGCCCTGTTTAGTTAAACTAATATCCATGCATGCACTCTGTATATATACACTGGCATCCCAGTTACATTGCCCAACATATTTATAATAATTCAATATTATGTGGTCAAGCTCAAGACAGTTTTTGTTGATAAATAAACTGCATTTAATTGATTTTAGCACTTAAGTTGTTATTTTTATTTTAATGGTATATTTTGCCATTTTACCCACTTTGCATGAATGGTCCCCCATAGATGAATCCTAGATACTTGATCCCCAGATCATTAACACACTTTCTGGTGATACTCAGTTGTTTATAAAAACATTATAGTTAAGGTTAAACTTAGGATTAGGTGTAGGTTAAGTGCAGAAGTTAAGGTTAGGGTTAAGTTTAGGAGTAGGTGTAGGTTGAGTGCAGAAGTTGAGGTTAGTGTTAGGTTTAGGAGTAGGTGTAGGCTTAGTGCAGACGTTGATGTTAGGTTTAAAAGTAGGTTTAGGTTTAGAGCAGAAGTTAAGGTTAGGGTTAAGTTTAGGAGTAGGTGTAGGTTGAGTGCAGAAGTTGAGGTTAGTGTTAGGTTTAGGAGTAGGTATAGGCTTAGTGCAGACGTTGATGTTAGGTTTAAAAGTAGGTTTAGGTTTAGAGCAGAAGTTAAGGTTAGGGTTAAGTTTAGGAGTAGGTGTAGGTTGAGTGCAGAAGTTGAGGTTAGTGTTAGGTTTAGGAGTAGGTATAGGCTTAGTGCAGACGTTGATGTTAGGTTTAAAAGTAGGTTTAGGTTTAGAGCAGAAGTTAAGGTTAGGGTTAAGTTTAGGAGTAGGTTTAGGTTGAGTGCAGAAGTTGAGGTTAGTGTTAGGTTTAGGAGTAGGTGTAGGCTCAGTGCAGACGTTGATGTTAGGTTTAAAAGTAGGTTTAGGTTTAGAGCAGAAGTTAAGGTTAGGGTTAAGTTTAGGAGTAGGAGTAGGCTTAGTGCAGACGTTAATGTTAGGTTTAAAAGTAGGTTTAGGTTTAGAGCAGAAGTTAAGGTTAGGGTTAAGTTTAGGAGTAGGTTTAGGTTTAGAGCAGAAGTTAAGGTTAGGGTTAAGTTTAGGAGTAGGTGTAGGCTTAGTGCAGACGTTAGTGTTAGGTTTATCTGTATACTGTACGGTATACTATTTTATATTTATTTATAGCTGAAATGACATAATCAATTAATGACAATGAACAATGTCAATTTAAATTGCATTTAATGGATTTTGTTGAATGTTATTTTAAGACATATATCCTGCGTCTATAGTGGACCATCAAAATAACTGGATGTGGCTAATTTCTTTCTACATACACAGTGTCACTGCCTTGACTGAACTATGCAAAATTTTGTCTTTTAAATGCAACACCTATCCTACAAAAACCTTCACACTGTGTTTACGACATATTCAGGATTGCTTGAATCAAGAGAAGCAGGAAATGCTACCAGCGTCTAAGACTGAACTTGATTATATGGAAACTAGCCTTTATCTTCTGATAAAAAACAAAACTGACAACAAGTCTCCTAAAAAGAATGGAGGCACTACCAAAGGCAAAGTTTTAAATTTGAAAAAACAATATTATTTTTAACTGTTGATGTTTAATTTTCTGTTAAATATATAGTTCTGCTTTATTACCTGAGTCTCCTTTAACTGGAAAACAGATGAATAAAGGACAGTTTCTGATCTTTACACAGTACTATATACAGACTAACCTTGTATACCTATTCATGTGAACATATGCAAATCCATCCTGTATACACAGGGCCCAACATTTGATATGTTGTATGAGGTGATGTTAGTTAATAATAACAGTCATAAATCATATAATTTCGCAAGTCCTACCACTCAGAGCAGGAGGTGGAGGGTAACTGGCACGCCGTGTATGCACTTGTATTTTTAAGCTCTGTTATTTCCTCTAACGAGTATTTTGAGTGCTCTCGGTTTGCGTACAGTGTTTAATTATAAATTACAGGCTGTTTGTGAAGCCGCTCTGAGCCCCTTTAGAGCCCCCGTGCTGGAGCCTCCACCCAACGTCTCTCAAAGGGACACACAGAAACTCCCAAAACACTTCTTATTAAAACAAGCCCACACCATCCTGCTTAAAGAAGCTGTCAAATTTCAGCCTGAATGATTAAATGGCAGCATGCAAAGACAACAAAAACATGAATAAAGTAAGTTTAGAAATGTAAAAATGTGTACCACATATTAGGAGTCAAAATGTCAGCAAATAAACAAGCAAACAGACAATAAATAAACAAACAGGTATATAAATAAACATAAAGAAAATCAATGTTGTAACATTTATTAATATGAAGTGGCAATATCAATATAGCACTATTGTACCGTGGTATTTTCCCCACTAGGTGGAGCAGTGCAAACTCAAACTACTTTCTTTCTATGAATATTGTCTATCCTGGGCATATGTAAAAGCATATGAAATTTTCAATGCCTTTACCATAAATTACAAAAATGCATTGGGATAGTGACACAATGACCATATATGGACACAAATCTATGAGATTTGAGTCAGCACCAGGTAATCCCTGTCATTCCCTTTGCTGTATTTCCATCATACTCAGTAAACCCTGGAGTCTGACTCGTGTGCTAAATCCAGCGTTTATCACCCTGTAGGACAATAGAACAGTCAGCTCAGCAGGCTGCGTCCAGGCCTGTGTACACATTAAGGTGTGAATCAGCACCCTGGAGTAGGGCAACATAGACTGACACTGCAGTTAAAGTATATGAGGCGATACGCTGGGTGTGCACTCTGTGACCCAAACATGGCCCTTTTTACTCATGCTGGGCAAATACTACAGCAATATAAACAAAGTGATTCAGTGGGAACATGTAACAGCAAGCACAGCCTCTTCAGTTATACAAGCCTTATAGGGAACAATATAAAATCCATCAGCAAACCCTCGAGCTGTCGCTGGCCAGCAGTGAGTAAAACTGTAAACATCAAAGTTATTCATTCATGAGGCCGTTTGTAAAAAGACGTGAGGTTTTGACAAAACTAAAAGCCTTGTTTCATCAGACTAAACAATGACGTGAATCCTTTGGCTCCTGGCCTGCTCATTGCTTCATGTGGAACCCATAAATCACCATAATAAATCTGATACTTATGATTTCATGCTATCGTCTAAAAAAGACATCTTTCTTTCTTTTAATATGCTGGTTTTTGTTTGCCTGATTCAAACTTCAAGTTAGCTAACATGAAGACGACTAAGCCAATTTATATTCTTATATTATTATATTTATATTCTTTATTTAGGCCTTTTGGGAAGTTACCTTAACCTCAACCTCATGTTTTTATACCGTGCCTAACGTACACTTATTTTAATTTTAAACCAATGTTTTACCACATGACACTACACTTGGACCCCCATGACGAAAAGATTGGGAACATCAGCATTGTACTTGGGAAACATACGTTTTTTTTTCTAATAAAGTTAAACTTGTAACTTCTCCGGGCCTCATGTTCAAAGCGTCTCTTATGAAAACCTTCCCAAATATTAATAGATTACTGATATATTTCAGGTAGTGGCACGGTGGTGTAGTCACAGTAAGATGATCTGGGTTCGATTCCTGGTCCAGGCCGTTCTATGTGGAGTGTGTATGTTCTCCCCGTGCTTGAGTGGGTTTCCTCCGGGTACTCCGGTTTCCTTCCACAGTCCAAACACATGCATGTTAGGTTGATTGGTCACTCTAATTGGCAGCAGGTGTGAGTGCATGAGTGTTGACCATGCGATGGACTGGCGAACTGTCCATGGTGCACCCTGCCTTCACCTGATGACGCTGGGATTGGCTCCAGCCCACCTCTAGTGGGATTAAGCGGTAGATAATGAATCGATGATATATTCCTCTCCTCTCTATATGGAACCTCTGTGGTCTTAATATTCTTACAAAAGCATTACCCAACCAATCACAAGACTGATATCTCTTATGGCTCTTTTGGATTCAGAGAAACGTAGTGAGCTAAAGCTAACACAGCATAGCCAAACTACAACGTTTGTTTGTTTGTTTGTTTCATTATTTACCAGTTGCTTTGTCCTTCTATTTATTAGTTTATACATCTGTGTCAGTTACCATCACATATAAGCTGGATAATGACTTTAGTTTGGTCTGAATGGTTAAGCAGGCTAGGAGCTGTCAATCAACCTGCACATTAGCCACGCCCACATTTTTTTGAGAGGGGTTCGAGCAGTCGTTTTAAGTTGTTATGTCATGTTTCTATCAAAGGTTTTATTCAAATTTTGCTGGATGTTTGATAGAACACCATGGTCAGCTGTGTTTTCTTTGAGGCTTTAATGAAATAAATAAAAATCTTTCAAACTTTTTTAGATTCTCAGCTGCAGAATGAAATCAGGAAGTGATGGATCAGCATGTCTTGCCTTATTCACAGGCCTAGAGTGGCCAATTGTGTGTACATCCTTAAAAATAAAGGTGACAAAAGGAAGCAAAAATGAAGAAGAAGAACTGCTTTCGGTTTCTTTATGAACCTTCATAAATGGACAGTTCTTTGAGGTGCCATTGTTAGAAATGTGATGTGCGAGTGCAAAAACCTTTCCAAAGTTTAACCTTCCATATAAATTTCACGACCAATTAATGTTTTCCAGGTGCATATGTTAAATTTGTGATTTTGTTGTTTTTAGTTCTAGTGATGATGCTGCTTCTGGGAAAGACTATGTACGTTGACTGTACTTCCTAAAGCAACCAAGTGGATGGGTATTAACCTTTTGATACGCTGACTCATACTGACATCATTTCCTATGTTATTTTGTGTATTGCTCTTTTGTATATCTTTTGAAATCAATTTATTTCATTATTTAATGTACCAATTGTTTGATGACCTTAAATTGTTATGTTAATTCTTATTTGTTTCCTTGAACAAAATATTTTTTTTGTAAACATGTACCTGACTGCGAATGTTTACAAATGTCACTGGAAATATTAAGGGTTTTTTTTGTAACAAAATGATTTTTATTAAAAAACAAAAAAAAAGATTTTCAAAAACAATTTAATTGAGGAATTCATGGAAGCTTGAAAGACTAAATTAATTTATTGCAAAGAAATAGAAATAGCATCAAAGGGTTAAGAGAATTTTTATTGTAAATGAGATAAAGAACTTAATAATCTCTGCACAATGTAAAGGCTCTACCTTTGGTATGGAATCTTCTTCATACTCATAAACCCTATTTCAAACATGGCATTGCTTCAAGAACCCTCTGTGGCACCTTTTTGGTCTAAATGAAGGTATGCAGACAGTCCTTCTAACTAGTGAATTCAGTTGCCCAAAGAGATTTTATATTTTTCATAGAAAAGTATTTCCCAATCCAATGGGAGGCAGTGGATCAGCCATGAATGAGCCCAAGATCACTGATCCAGTGCCAAATCACTGAGCAGTGGACCTCTGGTGATGGAGCTCCATCCAATGTCTTTATGATAAGTTGGAGTGGTGTTGTTGACCATATCTAATCATCCAGCATCAGTACCTGACCTCACTAATGCTCTTGTGTCTAAATGGAATCAAATCAGCACAGAAAAGCCCTCTGAGAAGAGAAGAGGCTGTTACATAACATCCAATATTTGTCTTTGTCTTTCTTAGGTCTTATGAGGACTACAAGCTGGTCCCCAGAAAGTAAGTCATTCAACTTTAGGATGACTTTAGGTTAGAGTAAGATTAAGATTAGGGTAAGGTTAAAGTTAGGACAAGTGTTAAGATTATGGTTAGTAGTAGCTCTGATTAAGGCTTGGGTACGTCTCCAGGAAATGAGTGGATTTCTATGTAATGTCCCCACAACTGTGTGTGTGTGTGTATGTGCACGTGTGTAGGGGGCTCAGAACACCATGTGCTATGGCAGACTTGGATCTTGGGGAAGATTGATGGCCTTACAAGAGAGAAACCACGACTTTATCCTGTGACTGCCAAGAAAGATTCAGGAAAAGCTCACCGCACCCTGCCTCAAACCTTCCATAAAACCAACTTTAATAACACCCTACAGAGCTGCACATACCTCAGGTACGCTCATAAATGTGTGTGCGCGCACACACAGGCCTTGGCAGCATTGGTTTTGTGTCTCTCCACACCTGTCAGTCACCCACAGACGCTGGCAAGGAATCACCAGAGCAATTTTCCACAACAGTTTAGGACAGCTCTTCGCTCTTTGCTATGGTAAAGGTAACTGATCACAAATTAGGATGCTGTTTAGACTCTTGCTTTACTGTGCAACGATGGTATGACCTCAGTGAATCAGGGTCAAAATTTAAAGTACTTATTCTACAGCCAGTGTGCCCTTATGGATAACTCATATTTACACTGTTGGCCATCTCTAAATAACAGTTTGGTGTAACCTTCAATTCCAAAAGAAGACAGAAAACAAATTTTAAATCCTCTTTAACACCTTAACCTTTTTTTGGTAAATATGCACTCATTCTAAAATTGATGCCTGAACAACTTGCCATAAAAGTAGAGACTGGGTCAATTTAAGACTTAGAACATCTCGTTCAAAATAACATCTTAAACAGGTGGTGCAATCATGCTTAGGTATAAAAGGAGTATCCAGGAAAATTCCTTTTTGGACAAGGATGGCTGTAGGCTTGTAACTTCAACAAATGCTGTAGTAAATATATTTAAACCATTTGGGAACTGCACTCCTCAATGAGTGATTACAAAGATGGGCATTTCATAGCATGATCAAAAGATTTAGAGAATCCATGTGGGTAAAAGGGCAAGGCTGGAAACCATGAGTGACAGCCTGTGATATTTGATTCCTCAGATGGCACAGAATTAAAAAACAGGATGTTTCTGTGATGGATATCACCACATGGGCTCAGGAATGACTTGACAAAACAATGATTACAAACACCGCTTGTCAATGTAGGATAAGGCTGTATTATACACAGCATATGTCAACGAGTTGAGAACTGGCACAGATACTAAAGTTGAACTAAAGTTTAGCTGAAATGTATCGATGCACAGTGGACACGTGTACTGTGACCTAATGAGTCCATGTTTATGAAAGCAATGGACACCATGTTTTTAAACCCAAAGACAAAAAGCATAATCCAGATTATTCCCAGATGGCTAACTTGCACATCAGTGAAGGCACCATTAATGATACATATCACCGCTGTCCAATGAAAAACAAGTACCTCCAAAATTGCAACTTTACAGGAGAGAACAAAAACATACTTTACTTTTAATATACACTTTTAAAGTCAATGAAAGCAAAAATTTTTTCCAAGCTATTTTAGAGCACTTCTACTGGTTCATTCATCATGAAATGTAAACACAATGTACAACCATTGGTGTGTTCAAATGATGTAGAAAACTCAAAATTGACAATAATGGAGATACATACGTGAACTGCACATACTACAACAGTATAATCAGACAGTCAGCCTTTTTAGACTGGCCTTCCTGCAGTCCGGACTTATTTCCCTTTAAAAACAAGGGCAAAACATGCCAGAACAAAAAAAATAAATAATGGAAAATTGCTGAAAATTATGCTTTCAAAATTGAATCAGTGTGTGTCCAAAATACAGCTGTTGTTAAGTGTTAATAAAATGAAAAGTGATGTATCACAGGAGTGAACTTAAAATATTGTACTGTTTTTAATTTAACTTAAGTCAACAAAATGTATTAGTCATGGCACTGTTTGTATTAATGCATTACAAACTTGTGTTTTGAAACTGAATTGACTTTGAAAAAATAAATTAATAAACAAATGACTTTGGGACTGAGATGCAATCTAATGCAGTTTTTGTTGCTACTTCAAACTGAATCTGATATTTTTTGCTTCTATAATTAGCCTAAATCTGTATTTCTGTGGTATGTACAGTTGTTCAGTGTTCTACAAAAACAATATTCAAAATATATTTATAAACGTTTTTTTACACAATTTACACAAACTACATTGTCAGAGCCCTAGATTACTTTTAATGTCACAATCTTATTTAAGTTTAGTACAACCATCCCAAAAGGTCCTTATCAGTTTAGCCCCAGCGTTCTGTTCAAAGCCGGTGTTACAGAGCTCCCGTGCTTCCCTTCATTCATCCTACAAGCCTTCCTGTGGGAGCCCAGCTGAGCCACACGCTCCATCTCCATCTATCCTTCCATCCGTCCGTTCATCCTCCCCTCCCTCTTGGTTTTTTCCCTAAGGTCCTCTGAGTCCAGACATCTACAATGGCCTTATCTCTAGTCAACTTGTACATGGTCATTAACCATTCACGTCGTCCTTTGTGTGGAACAATTCTTCACACATGCAGACCCCCCACCCCCCAACCCCTCCATGCAAAATGCTCACCCTAAATCCCCTCACTTCTTCCTGGATCTATCTACTGGATCCCATCTGCCCCCTGCTCCCACATACTCCCATACACACACACACACACACACCCCAAACCAGCTGTCCCGGAGCTCAAGCCTTGAGGGAATAAACAGGTGCTGAGCTTGTGCTGGCTTCTGCAGTCAGACGGCACACGGCAGAACTCAGTGCCTCAGTCCAGTTACACGCGCACGCACACATGCAAGCATGGAAACACAAGAGAAACAGCACCACCGAGTAGATGTTTTTGTTATTTTTTGGTTTTCCTCCACTATAATTTGATTGTTTTAACAGAGCAGGATGTAGTGAGTTCGTAATAAGACATTTATAGAAAATTCCACAGCAGCGCTTCAGCACAATTAAGTCAGAATTATAAAAATGGGAAATGAGCTTTTACCAACTCTAATGAAATCTGACAGTAAATAAGTAAACAGTTTACCTTCATTTAGGCAGAAGGGAACCCTCGTGATGTACTAGGCCTTCAAAGAAGGTCTAAACATTTTGTAATAAAAATAATAGACGTCTGTCATTGTTAGTTCATTTTTATTTAATATAATCATCACACTATGTTTTATTCAAGTGATATCCTTGTTACATTTAAGTTTTGATTGGAAACAAATTCCTAAAATGCCCAGTGGAACAATGATCAGATCTATCAGAGTTCTCTCAGTGTTTAGGACTTCAGGAGCTGAACAGAAGGCCTTACATTTTAGATTAGCTATCATCATAACTAGGAAATGAAAGAGGAATCAACTAGTTCCATTACTGAAGGTCTTCTGGATGCTATATATACATCACTGACTGTGAATACAAGTAACCAGTTTTTTAAAATGGAAAACAGTGGCAGCTCTATAGGGTTCAATGTATGTCAACGTAAACCTTCTACAAACAAATGTCAAGTAGATGTTTACAAGTGTCAAACAAAGCATGAATTATCGTTTATGTTTAATTTAGCAAGGCCAAAAACATTCTCATGAGTTGCCGTTAGCTTAGTGCTAACAAGCTACTAGAATTTCATAAGACTGTTAGCAGAAAATAGCATTACAAAATAAACTAACTAAGTTGTGAAAGTTAAGGTATGAACTAAAGGTCTAGTAATGAATGACTCATCTGATGACTTGAAATGCCTTGATTGATCTGAACTTTGTGTTACAAAGCAATACCTAAACAAGTTCTTCTAAAAATTACCTTTAACTGGGCTGTGTGAAGGAAAAAAGGCAAGCAGCTGAGGATGTGAAAACACATGCTGATGGTTCTCTAGAATAGCTGAAAGGAAGGGCTTTGGCCATGCTTAGTTGTAGGCTGTTTTATTCTTAGTTTCATTAGCATGCTGTTTTAGAAGTGAAACACACGTCATTGGAGAGAAGCAGAAGAGAGCAAGGCTTTCAAAACTTGCTGCTTGAACAGTTTTTCACTAATGCTGACCTGCTCCACGGTTTCTTTTATAATGAGGGTTAAGGGCTGCAAGTAGATGCAGATATTTAACACATGCAACACATGCAATGTTGTTATCATGGCTTGTCACTAAGCTCAAGGTAAAAAACTTGTCTATCACTTGTCTGTCACCTGCTTGTCACATGTCTAACACTTGTCCACAGAAGAAAATGCCAATAACTATATATGAAAGATAATCACACACTTATTGAGTGAGCAAGTCATATGGGTTAATGATAACTCTAGTCACTAACTTACATAGCTACTATATGTCAGCACTGGCCCTTAATGATGCTTTATGATACACATTATAAGCATTTAAGCAACAATACAAAAATAATACTACAAACATAACATTCATAGTTCACACATGTTGTTGTTCTTGCTGCTTTGGTCATACAGTATTGTAAAAATATTATAAAACGTAATAAAAAAGGTAATAACCACCATACTACCCCCTTATCAGCACATACATAGGGCTGACTTAGCAAAGATTTCTACACTAATACACACAATTAATGTCAAAATAATTTGTATTTGCATATCGTGGTTGTCCAAAGAAGAAAAAAGTATGTCAAAAACATGCTTGACATTCAGTGTACGTTAATGTAAAGAGTTTTTTATTTAAATGGATTTCAGAGCATTTCAGAGCATTTCTATTGGTCCATTTATCTTAAAACCTTAACAGGATATAAAGAGCAGCTGTCCTGTTCAAATGATAATAAAAAAATAAAAGAAACAAAAATGGAGATGCTTGTTTTTATTTGGACAGTGGCGATATTACGCTCATATTTGAACATGTACTTATATGGCTATTGCACATGGATATAGAAACAGCACACCTACACTGATAGTTGTGAATAATACATTTTGTTGTGATTATTCATTCAAGTGATACTGCCTTAGTATCCAGTGGTTTCAGTATTAGACATATGACTTGCGTGTATGTGTTTAGACTTGAAGTAAACAATGCCTTGCACAACACACATGATGTTTTGATATGACAAATATAGTAAATCCTTTAAAGTATGCTACTAAAAAAAGAAAGTAGAGCTGCATCAAATTAAACATGGTGAATGCTGGGCTGGTAGCTGCAATTCATGAAATAAAAACTAATCTGTGCAAAGCAAACAATAAAGACATATGAAGTGTGCTCATTCTGGTTTTGGCCTGGGAGAGCCGTATGTTGCCTTGTTTACATTTTGCGGGTGACATCTGGCCCTCTGGTGCACACTTCTTTGGTCTGCTCTCTGACCTTATCACCCCTTTGGGATATGCGTACGGGACTTGTGAGCACATGTGCAAACACATGGGCGCCTGAGAGCTGGGAACAGGAAGAGATAGCCGGACCATTTCATGCCCTTAATATGGAAATACACATTTCTTGGTGCACACATTTTGGAATTCTTCAGCGTGTTCAAAAGTAGAACCTTTTTAGATATCACTGAAAACCTTCCACTAAAGACATTGGCTTTTATTTTAGGTGTCTGTTAGCAGACCTTTTCTTTTTTGTGCTAAATAAAAAGAACTGCATAAAAACTGATTGTGAGAATTTGATATTTGGTTTACGTTTGGTTTAACACATACCTCAGTCGCAGAAGATAGAGATCAAGCTGAAAAACTAGAAGAATGGAGCACCATATCATAATTTCATCACTACTTATAGACATGCCAACAATCTGCCTTAAGCAGTTTCTAGTGGAGTGCCTAGAATGTTAGAACTTGAATTGCTTAAACATTTCATTTAGCTTCAGACTGCTTTTGCTGTTTACATGCTGGCACCCACAACACTACAACTTACATTCAGAGCCCTTTAATAAGGATTATGTTAAAAGGGGAGTATACAGACTCAATTCAGTGGCTGAGAACAACACAAAGTAATTTGGTGTCTTTGATGTGAAATGGTTCATTCTAGAAACATACAGATTTCTTTACAGTAGTGGTGATGGGAACAACATTTGTCTACAACACAAATATAGCAATTTTACTTACCCTACCAAACCACCAGTGAGTTTACGTGTACCTTTTATATTGAAAGCTGATGAAGGTAAAATAGATGTAGAAAAAAACTTTACATGGTCCTTTCCGTCACATATGGATTTCATAAATACAGTAAACCTTCTCAAAAATATCATATACAATAGCTCCGGCATCAGGCAGTGTGTTTATTAACATTTCATATATTAAAAGTCTGTAAAGCAGACTTAAAAGGTATTAAACTCCTCAGTCGTATGTTTACTAATCAGATTTCAGCTTTAATAAAAATTCAATAAGACGTTGTGCACGTTAAGAAATTTTGAAATTGTAGCATGTTATAAAATGCCCCACTTTATTCCCAGATAAGGCTCATATCCGTCTTTGCCAGGAATTCTAAGGACTATGTGCTTGCATCTTGTGATGGCAAGCTCGGGCAGGTTTCCTGCATGTCTTGTGTGACATCCTTTAGCCCCTGTTCGTTCATTGAAACAGCAGCTTATGCCCCCTTGAGTCTGAAGGGTATCAGATGAATGAATTCCTGGCAACTCCTGGCATACCCTCTCATTAAATATGCAACCTACTTGCATACATACATAAAGCCTTACAGTAAAGAGTAAAGGGAGGGGCACTTAATTACCTCCAATTTCACCCTCTGGTTTCCTGTGACTCACATATGTATGGTAATTACTGTCCAGGCTTTACACAAGCTATCAATGGAGAAGGAAGTGGGGCAATCAGAACTGTACAATGATCTTGCATTCACTACAATTCATGGATGTAGAGTGATGAAATGATGAGAACAAGTCCACTTTTTATAAACATATTGAAAGAAAACATACTAAAGTGTTCTTTTGCCTCATAAACCCTAATGAAAAAGGATTTTTTGTAATTGTACCCTGGTTTGGAATCACTACTCAAATATTTGGAATTACTGTTTTAATTACTATTTAAAATCAGCACTTATTGAAGGTGCCATGGAATTATTCTATTTAGCATTTGAAATTATTTTCTGATGTCTACTTAGAAAGTATGTGACTTTGGTCGGGGTAAATAAAGGCCAGATCTAATTTTACATGTACATGATTTGGCCCTAGAGTGAAACAAGCTATGTTCCCTTTTTTGTTAAACTTATTGATAAACTTAAACTTATAGCTAATTGTATGAGTTTTGTTTATAGACAAAAATAAAATTAACCTACTGTAGGTCCTAATACTAGGTAATAGGTTATAGTAGCTCCTAATGCTGTTTACTTAGCTATGCTAATGTTAGTCATGTGGGCCTTGTTAGAAGATAAAGGTGCCTATTACGTTGCCTATTTTAAACACTTGCTTTTGTTCTTGACATCAACACAAAGTAAATTGAAGTTGTGAACATTAAGTTTTAACTGATCTACTTCAGCCAGCAACAAACAGATAACATTGCGCAGCATGGCTGCTACTTACAGGTTGCTTCTGAGGTTGTGATGTTAATAAAGGCTGCTCCTCTCTTCAGTCTATTCAGTGTTAATCGCTGACATTGTTCAAGGTTTGTCCAAAGAAACTGCCCAGAGTAAAACCTACACAGCAAACTATATACAGGAGAATACAGGATCTGTATTTGAAGGAGGAGGCAACAGTGTTTAATGTTCCTCACAAGTCAGTTCCATGTACCAAACTCTCCTTTTTCAACCACACCAATATAATTACACTCTTTTATTCTATGGCACCTTTATTGTGATAGCAAATTCTGAACTTGTATACGAAACTAAAGAACTGCATTATACTTCTATAATAATCTATTAATAATCTGTCATTATCTTTTTACCTCTTATAATATTATAATACCCTGTAGTTACTTGTCATGTAAATTTTTACCATTAAGTGTAATTAATGCTTTGTTGATGATGTCGGAATGTCTTACGTGCTGTAACTGTGTGGCTGGGCTTCATTGTAGGGTAGCATTGGTCACTCTGACAACTGCTTGGCTATGCCTCTGTACTACAGGAATATTATAAGAGGTAAAAAGATAATGACATATTATTAATAGATTATTATAGACATGTTGGTTAGAGTCTTATGACACTACACTTAATGGTTACCATCTGACTGTTATAGGCTAGGATGAGTTAACTAGGAAGATAAATCAGTTATAATGGTTCATCTCCTTTTCTACTTGAACATATCCATTTGTTGTATAGTTTCCTATATAGAGCGCTGTCTTGCTAGAATAGACTAATGTATAACTTGTAGATGCCGCAGCCGAAATCAATAACTTCTATGTTCTGTCTATACAAGATGTTTTTTTAGATGTTAAGTGTTGAAAAAGGTAATTTGATAGCTTAATTCAAACTTATACACTATTTAATTCATGTGGAAATGATGGACAGCTTTCATTATGTACAGAGTAAATATATATATAATATAAACTATACTTAGTAGTCAGTATATTCTGAATTCTCTATAAGATTATTATAGGAATCCTGTAGAAACTCTTGTAGTATCACTTAAAAAAATAAATAAATAAGGTAGCAAATTACTTTAAAGAAACCACCACAGAATTAACCCATTCTTTGAAGTTAACGTTGTTTTCACTGTCAAACCAAAACCTGGGCTTTGTGAAGCCCCCACATTTAATACCACTTGGAAACTCCTCTCAGTGGGCTATTGTGAGATTTAGTTGTGGCTTATTTGCATTAGAAGCAGACTCGGGCAGTGACGTCAGAGGGAACCGTATTACAGCGCTGCCGGCGGAAGACTCTGAACTTGGGCAAACTCACGAGTTCGCTATTTGTAGCGGAAAAAAAGAAGAAAAACGTGCTAATGTCGACACGGTGGGCTTCGAGCGATAGATGTGCGTGTAAAAAGACAGCGCTCGCATCACTGTTTCAAAGCGGCAGAGCGCAGAGAAGGGAGGGTGGACTATATTTCGCGGCGGAGTAATATACATGACCCGTGCCGATGGTGTCGCGCGGGCTGTGCATGCAGAGAGAGAGAGAGAGAGAGAGAGAGAGAGAGAGAGAGAGAGAGAGAGAGAGAGTAAACGCAGACACGTCTGTTTACTCAAGTCGGAATAATCTGCTTCTCGAGCAGCGCTTCGGCTCATGGTTCTGTTAACTTTCCGACTTGTTCCGTAGGGCTGCGGCTGAGGCGTCTCGCTGTTGCTCGTTTCTGCGTGTATATGTGTGTGTAAAGAAAAGTGCGGCACGGAGGAAGATAGTTGACGTGAAAGATGTCAATTTTACCTTTCACTCCCCCCATCGTGAAGAGGCTGTTGGGGTGGAAGAAGGGAGAGCAGAACGGACAGGAGGAAAAGTGGTGCGAGAAGGCGGTTAAGAGCCTCGTGAAGAAGCTGAAGAAGACGGGGCAGCTGGACGAGCTGGAGAAAGCCATCACAACTCACCATGTCAACACCAAGTGTATCACGATACCGCGGTAAGTCTTTCTCGCGTACTTTTCACTCGCGACAACAAGTTTAGTCGACTCGGTTTAGCTCCACAACAACAAAACTCCCCTTACGTACGAGTCAACGGAGTACTGAAGTGGTCAGCTTTCTTATTCGCCAGCTTCTTGTTTGAATCTCGCCGTTTCACCTTAAACGGTGCAGCAGTTACGTTTCGTGCGCTCGAGCCCACAGCATTTAAGGTGGGACGAGGAGATTCAAACAAGTAGCTGGCGAATGTTTTGATTACAAACTGATGTCCCTCACGTTTTGACAAGAGCCATGTCTCATTTTATTCACATCTGAATTGCATAAGCTGCTTCAGTGTATTAGAGACGACACTGCAACCCCTCGTAGCGCTTGTGTGTACCTCTTATTTCCATCTAGGAAACTCGAAGCGGTTGTGATTGTGGTTGCATGGAGTTGCCTCAGTCTTCCACTGCCGCTCATTCTTTCCCCACTTTGCGGTCTGATAATGTTATATAACCGACGACCTTAATCTCCAGTGCTTTCTAACCACTGTGCGTTTCGTATCCAGAGCAGTGTTATTGGTGTTATTTCACGCTCGTTGCTTTCCAGAATGCATTGTGCATCCTCCTGTCACGGTGTGAGTGTGCAGTGTTGTTGTCTGTCTAGTTTTAGGGTGAATTCGTTGTAGCTTGAGTTTCTCGCTGCCTGGATAATCTCGTTATGTCACGCAGTGGCTGATGCTGAGCGACCCCTGTGCACTGCTGGCTTTGTTTGAAGCAGTGCTGTGGAGGGCTGCAGTCTGGTGGTACCTGTTTCTAAGTTCAAATCAGGAATAACTGCGATGCTGGTAGGAGCTGCAACTGGTTCAGACTTTTGTCTTAACTTGGCCAGAGTTAAAGCTCCACCGGTTCCAGCTGTCGTGGTTTTAAAGGGAAATCCCACCCTGTTTTCAGAATTTCTAAATAATTCAGTCCTTGAAATGTCAACAGTCATTCTGAGGGGTTTGGTGTGAAATGGTTGCGTGTAAAGTGACTTGAAAGAGCCCGATTTTCTTACAGAGGTGATAAGAACCAGGGGTTGCCATATCAACAGCACAAATATGATCATTCTGTGTACTAACCAGTGAACACACATGTGTCTTTTGAGTTTCTATCTGGCAACTATTGCAAAATAGTGAAGTTTTCTGCAGGTACTTTTTGCATTCATAAAAAAAAAATGGATGAACATACAATTTAAACCAAAACTTAATCACAAAACTTTATTATAAAGAAAAGTCCCACACATTAGGTAGCACATATCTAGCTAAGGCTGAAAGATGAAAGATTAAAAATGATTAAATTTTAAATTATTAAGTGTTTGTGATAACTTTGAAGAAGGGAGCTTGTGCAGGTGATATGCTTTTCCTGTCATCGCCACTGTGAATAACAGTCTTCAGGTAAGGTTTTCTACAGCTGAGCCTTTTACATCAAACCTTAAACAGTCCCCGCAGTACCAGAGTGAGAGACACCTGACTGTATTAGCCAGAGCTTATGTGGCTCTGCCTGGCTGGTTTGTAAAATCAATACAAAATACAATGCATTTGAGACCTTTCATGGTGAATACAGATGAATTCTGATTTATTATATCTGTATAACACAGTCATGGTAAACACTTGATGTGAAATGGTGCATATTAGTCAAGCATACAGACTAATTTATTTTATAAAATTCTCCTTTGTAACTAGTGACTTGTTATAAATTGTATAGGTGATATCACCTGGCGGTTCCACTGTTGCTCTTTGTGTAGAAACCTTTGCTTGTATTTTTGGACTGAGTGGGCCTGTGTTGATGAAAGCTTGGTGCTGTACAAAGTTAAGCAGCTGTGGTTTTAGCCTACAGTGTTGCACTTGTTTCCAAACAGCAGATAGTGGAGTGAAAGCAGGGCCCGGAGCCAGTGATCAGTCTTAGTCACTCTGGAGCGAGCCTGTGGCTTTGTGGTCTAGACCTTTACTGCCCAATTGGTAAAGCTGTGTCGGGAGACAGCCTGCAACAGTGGGCTCACCACCTATTGAGGAGGATGAAAAGAAGACTTGTCTTCTTCAGACAATTAGTCGAGATAGCAGACAAAAGTTGTCCAGGTTAATAGTTCCAGTTATTCTAGAGGTAAATGTTTAGGCTTGCTTAAAGCTTACATGTTACTTTTAATTAGAAGGCTAATAACTAATAATGTATTAGTCAAAAATATGACTCATTTAACTCCGGGTTACAGTCTGAATGTTTAGATATGAATGCCCGGGCTTGTTAAAGGACAGCTTAGAAGTTACTTTGATCTAATAATAACTAATTATTTATTCACTTATACTATTTTTGTATTAGATTTATATAGATTTATATAGATTTCTAGGCTTCAGCGTGTGCTTTTTCCCCTCCTGGTTTGTTTGAGTATCGTGAATCAGCACAGTGTTCAGCCCTGTCCTCTGTTCATGTGCAGAGTGTGCGGAAGGCCAGACAGTGGCCTCTCGGCTGTACTGTGCCTTGGCCTGAGGTGCTAGATTCCTCACACCTGTCTGCCTCCTCTCACACAGGCATTCAGAGGGAGCAGGGCTGCAGGTCACTGCTAGCTTCCAGGATCCCAGCTTGCCTCTACATGCTGTGAAAGCTGGAAAACTGTCAAGGTCTGCAGAATGAGAAACAGACAGGAAGAGAGAAATTGTGAATGGATCAGTAGGGATGGGCAATATGATGATATTTATTGGTATCTCTATTATTGTGATGAACTGTAGGCATTACTAAACATCGCAGACATTGCCATTTCTAGTGTATGTTTCAGTACATGCAGAGCATAATTAGTCCTAAAAAGATATAGTGCAGCACAGTATGTGAATTTTCAGTGAAAGTCATTGTGTATATTTATAGTTTTTGATTGCAGCTTTTTAATCGGGACTCATGTCATGACTCCTGCATGTCTAGGTTGTGATATTTAGTGAAAATGTCTTCAGGAATTATGATATAGCTTACTGTTTTAACATATCACCCACCCCTGTAGAAGTAAACTCAAAACTCAAACCCGAAAAACAGTCCTAAAAGAAAAAAAAGTATTATAACATCGTATTTGAACACATAAACAGTAACAATATCAAGATTAATGTGTAAAAAAACAATAACAGACAGTTGGATATAGTTACACTTCAGTAACTAACAGTAACCAGAGCCTGGAAGAAACAGTACACCAAAACAATTTGTATAGCAGTTCTATAAGTGGCGCCCCGACATCGAAAACTGGTGTTTCTGGTTGGCAAGCTTTCTATAAGCATTTGGTGACATGAAATACATCCTGGCAATCTAATACTGTTAGCCTACAAAGCTGTTTTGAAGCTCCACTTTAACAGACAGATAGGCCTACACAGGATACCAGTCTACCTTTGTTGTAGTACACTGCCTGACAAGGTTGTATTCATGTTATGTGAACCCACATAGCTATGAGTGTGAGCTGAAACATGGCTTGGTCATGCCTGTGTGAGCTGCACCCACTTGCTAGGTTCAGAAGTGTCTGTGAATTTTGGACTATGACTTTAACTTCTTGATTTCCAAATGTGGAGCAAAGGTGCAATGCAGTCAGAGGGAAATGCTAGTCCATAAGGGGCTTTGTTCAACCACATTCCTCAGTTTTAAGCTTTTTATAAGTGGGCAGTATTGTTAAGACTCCAATAACAAATATTCCCTTATAGCAGTTTTAGTTATAGCATGACTGTATTAGATTTACAAGAAAATACTCATAATAATACATTATAATTATGTTACATTGCTTTTTACAATTTTATAGGCTGTTATAAAACCATAATGGTTCATATATTTTTTCGCTTGCTTTAAATATGACGTGAAGCTGCAGTTTATGCTCTGTTACAATTTAATTATGGACAAAACAGTAGTCACAGTAACAATGACTTGGAATAAAATCTTTTATATAATCTGTACAGACAGCGATAATATTGACGCTGTCCAATGAAAAACATGTAGCTCCACTTTTGGTGATTTCTATTTTTCTAAATCAAATGGAATGCAGTTTACATTGGGGGAAAAATTTCATGATGAATGGACCAAAATAGCTTGGGAAAATTCTGGTTCCATACAGCGACAATATGTTACAATACATTATTAATGTGTTATATATGATAAAATATGATAATATCTTGTTAATATCTTGTTATTCACATTTATGTTATGTGTTATATGTTTACTATGCATGTAAGAAAACACCAATACACTTTGCATTATTATGTTTTGTGTTACTGTATCAATTCTGTTAAACACAGTATCAGTTTTTAATAGATCACTCGAAGATTTGCAGCAGGCTGTGGTTAATTTTATGTTGCGTTTAAACCCCTGACCACTAGATAGCAGTGTTCTTCAGCCACTCCAATGTAAACAAGTAGGATAAGGCTGCACTGATAACAGTAACATTCGCAAACCTATGCATATGGTGGTGTGTTTTTATACAGAGAATTTTTTAAAATGAAAATCGTAATATATATCTCAATATATCGAATCGTAACACCTGATTTATGTCATGTATTGTATCACCAGTTTCTTGCCAATACACAGCTCTACTAGATAGCAGTGTTGTAATGCTTACAGTATCACAGTCCATCGCAGTATACTGAGTCATAACCCCTGTATCCTGATACGCATCATATAACCAGACTGTTCCCAGTACAGAGCCCTAGTGTTTGCTTGTCAACACATGTTTTTAAACACTTCACATATGTTCAAGTGCTTCATGTGCAAGTGCTTATATCGGTGTAATGAAGAAAACAGAACCCTTATCTAGTGTCCCAGAAGCTTTTTCTTGAACATGATTGTGTATCAGTGGGGATTCCCCTGCTTACATTCTTTCTGAACATGAATCTACTACCAGAAACCAGGCTCTTAATGTTTTAAACCTCAGCCAAGTTTGGTGTTTCAAAGCCTTCGTCTTTTAAAAGTGATACTCCGCACCTGTTTGTGTCCTCCTCGTGCCCCACACACATCCTGCTTGACCCAGCGGAGAGCCAGCATCGCAAAGGATGTCTGCACAAAGCATCTGTCTATATCTGTGTTCCGAGAAACGTACTCTATTTCTAACCGCAGTCTCTGTGTGCCTCTCATGCTCCTCTCAAAGAGTTTCGAAGTGTGCAGAGCTGCAACGAAGAAGCCAAGGAGCTCATTGCATGGTGTGATTAAATGTACGCACGTACAAGAATGGTTTATCAGCGATGTCTGCTGTCACAACAAAAGCCTTTCTTTCTCCTTGAGGCTGAATCTGTCTGCACCCTGAGAAGATGTCTGGCCTCAGGTTCTGTATGCTAAAACTCCAGCCTGTATCCTGTGATTCAAAGCAGCGTTTGATAAGCCTAAGGTATCAAATTGCATAGGGTTTTTTAATTGATCTGCCAGGCATTTGTATGTGCGTGTGGGTGTGTGTGTGTGTGTGTGGGCGGGGCGCATCTTCAAAGCGATGGTTGTCTGTAGAAGACGAACTTGAGACTGTGAAAGATGAATCATGGTTATTGTTTTAGGAGGCAGACAGCAAAATCAACATCCCAGTGACAGCTCCTGTCGCTCCAGTAGTCTAGTGACCGGGAGTTCACTGGGTCTCAATGCAGTTGACAGTCTGTTTGAAAAAAATCTCTCAACAGTCTGCGTTGGGACTTGTGGTTTGCTTGTTTGATTGCCAAACAGTTCCCCAGAAATACCACAATCAAATACAGGTGTAGACTTCAAGTTACTATGTACAATTACATGAGCATTTAACAAATAAAACACGTAAAACTCGAACTTGTGTCTTAAAAACATGAAGCTTGTGTTTGGGAGGAACTGTTTTGTTAACATGGTTTTCTCCATCTTTCTAAGCTAAGCACCAAGGGTGTATGTTAGGGCTGTGTATTGGCAAGAACCTGACGATACGATACGTATTGTGATACAGCGGTCACGGTTCAATAAATTGTTATATATTGCGATACTGCAAGCAAAGTGATATATTGCGATTTTTCCGATCCTACTATTAAAACACACTACTATATGAACAGGTTTGTCAATGATTACAATAGCATTGCAACCTTGTGCTGCGTGTTAATGTTGGAGTGGTGCTGAAAATGGATTACAACACTGTCATCTAGTGGTCAGAGGTTTAAACACAACACACAATGATTCACTGTCTGCCGGGAATCTGTGTATCGATACTGTGTTTTTGAGAATCGATACAGTATCACCAAACAAATATCCCGATATTCGATATTTCTGATATTTTCTTACACTCCTAGTGTATGTACAGATCAGGGGCTCAGCCCAGTTCATTGATGGATTGTTTTAGGTATCCTCACCCAGATTTTGTTTTAATTTACTTTATAAAAAAGCATCAGATCAGATCAACTAAATCAGATTTCATGTCTCTATAGTCTCAAATGTTCTGTTAACAGAGAAACAATTCTCTACTTTTATTCAACTTAAAATGCTAGACCAGTCAGTAAGCCATCCTTAAAACTAAACTAGAAACACAATTTAAGGTATACAAACCACAGTAATGCAAACCATTCTGACTTGGTAATTGGGTGAGAAGTAATCCGAGCCAAAGATTTTAATATTAAGGAGCCCAACAAAGTATCTATGATTATTTTTTTATGGATATAAACAAGTTTGTCTTGTTTTTTGTGTAACAGATACTTTTCTATCGAAATTCTAGGCTCACATGTTATTTTTTCTTGAACTTTCACTCTCCATGTGCTCTTTCTTTCACTCGCTCTCTCTTTTATAAAGTAATAATCTGTAGCTGTGTTGGGAATAGCATTTGAGTTTTAGAAGTGGATGAGTGTGCCCTTTAATAAAACAATGGATGATGACAATGATGTGCAAATGAACTAGCTTGAAATGCGTTAACGTTGTTCGGTTTAAGGATGCTAAAATATATTCAGGACTGTAGTCCCATAAGTCCAGGTCAGGTGACACCCATGGTTGGAGTAAACTGTATATCACTTATACTATGACACTGAGAGAAAGAAAAACTTTTAGTAGGGCCAACGAAAACGGTTGGGCTCTACTTTGGAATATGTGATTTGGTGCTAAATATCTAGGTTCTAGATTTGTACTTTTGAGAACATGCTTTGTCCAGAAGATACCAGTTATTTCTCAGTGACAGCACGTCAGGCTGCTTTAATGCAACATTCCACAAAGAGGTCATTTTAACTTGTAAGTCAGTTCACAGTATTTTTAGCGTAGCAACTGTATTGCGTACGTTTGACATCTGGACTACGTCAGTTGGTGTGTTTATGACCACAGTGATGAGCTCGAGTGCAGGTGCCAGGTTTGGCTGTGGTTGTGGTGAGTAGTAACTGTGTGGGTTTTGTCTGTGTGTGCGCACGACACGTGCAGTTTTAGTGCGTAGGTGTAGTGTGTCTTTCACATTCATGCCTGTAATGTGTGTGTGCGCTTGTGAGGATGTGGATGACCGCACCAGTACAAATGGTCCAAGTATTGTTAGATTTACACTCATTAAAGTTAGGAACGTTTTTTGCCTTAATGGACCTGTAAAGAGCCTTTTTTTAGAAATTAGAGAAATAAAGAGAATTAGGGATGAAAATTTTAGATACCGATGCCAATTATTCCCACTAGGGCTGTGTATTGGCAAGAATCTGGTGATACAATACGTATCATGATACAGTGGTCATGATTCAATCTATTGCAATATATTGCGATACGGCAAGCAAAGTGATACATTGTGATTTTTTTCAAATGCTACTATTAAAACACACCACTATATGAACAGGTTTGCCCATTCTTACAATAGCATTGCACCCTTGTGCTGCTTGTTAATGTTGGAGTGGAGCTGAAAATGGTTTACAACACTGCCATCTAGTGGTCAGAGGGGTAAACAACACACAAAGATCCACTGTCTGCCAGGAATCTGTGTATCAATACTATGTTTTTGAAATCGATACAGTATCATAAAACATAATATGCCAATATTCAATACTTTCTTACACCTCTAATTCCAGTCTCAGTCTCAATCTCAGTCTCATGCTGTCACCATAAGAGGCTACCATCAGAACATCTTAGTGTTGTTTTATTAAGACCAAAAACAGCTCTCTACCAACTGATGGTGTCACCTGCTGTGGAAGAATCCGCTCTGATGGTGTAGAAGATACCTGTACACACATACACTTGCATGGAAGTTCTGACAAAATCGGCAGTACCTCCTTCTTTTCCCACCACCAAGCTACAGGATCGCTCGAAGTCAGCAGGGCCTCTCAGTAGTTCTGTATCTCCATTTTCGCCCTATCTTTAGGGGAGAAGACTGCACTGGTCTGAACTGCGAAGGGCCCTGCCCACCTCTTAAAACCAGGGAACACCTAAAAACTGTTTTAGTCAACATAGGTACCTGTGTTCATCAGTATAAGTATTAGGTATCATGGTAGACCAGAATTAAATACCATATGAGTGAGTGATTGATATAACTTACATTGGCAGTAGTATTGTCATAGTTGTATTGTCATTGGCATACCAGGCAGGTATTAGTGTGTTTGACGGCGTATCTCTGAATGGGGACTGATACTAGAGATTTATTGCTTTTGTCATCTGCCTGAATAAATAAAAACACAGAAAAAACTAAATCACAAAACACAAACACATTGTTGTAACCAGTTATAGGTATGCCATAGAAGGTTAAAGAAAATTGTCTATCCTAAACCTAGACCAGGGAGATTCAACAATTGAAAAGGGCTACAATCCTTTACCAACTGGTTACTGCTCTGTGGCATTCCTCCCTTCTCTCGACCGACATCCTCAGCTTTTCTGCTACAGTGAAAGGGGTTGTTTCTCCGTGGGCATTAGCTTGAGAACTGGCCTTAGCACTGCCAAAGCACTCTCCAACAACATGAAATCGACATGCAAGTAACTGTTAGTTAATAGGGCTCATCCTACCTACAGAACATGAGTGATGCCCAACAACGTTACAATGTCACGTTGTTAGTTTTCTCTGGTAAAGCAGGAAAGAAGCACAGTAAACTGATGATACCTGATGATATTTCATCACTGGAAACAGAGTCTGAGTGTGCTTATAAAGCCTTTAGCCCATCTTCATGCAGTCGAAAACTCTGCAGTTTTCTTGACTAAGATTAATTCTGTGTGTAATCAGATGTTCCATCAGATTAGATGTATTACCTGTTCTGGAAGCCACTATCTTGAAGCATTTGCTGCACCTGCAGCTGCTCTCAGACACTCGTTCGAAAAAGAGCCAAACGTTTAGCTAGCTGTGTTTGCTCTCTGCGTTTCTGTGCATCACGGTGCGCCAAATTTTTTTAGACTTTTCGGTATTCGGTAGTACCGAGACGTTTTGATACCCAGCCCTAATGAGAATAATAATATATGTTTTTCTTAGATTGCTTCCAGGGATATAGGCATACAGAAATAACACAGCATGATGTCAGCCAACAGAATCAACACAGCTTTTTAAATATATATTGCTATATGACACTTACATAAGACGTTAATGACATAAAGATGTCATAAAGGTGTCTTTAGCTAATTTGGATCACAATTATCAAATAAACCTTTATAGTGATTGATTACTATTGGAAGAAATTTTTTTTGGTTTGTTTAATTATATTTTATTTATTATTATGTAGGTTAATGTCACTTGTCATGTAGGTCTCATGCAGCCTTATTAACAGTACCCCAAAGTAAAGATACCAATTTAAATTTTGTACTTCAGTAGCTTTACTTAAACTTTGTTTTTTTTGTGTTACAATATGGTATTCTCATGTTTTCAGGTGTGATACATAATATATTTATTGTCATACTCATTGTGATGGTGTTTTGTGTTCAGCCTGAATTGCTGTGACCTGTGTTGGTCTTCTCAGTGATATAACCTTCTTTGAACTGACTTGATTAAAAGCTGTTACCTGGTTATATACACAAATACCCTATAGTCGATAGCATGAACACAATAATTTCCAAACAAGCAAATATAAAAAAGCATGTGTGTTGATGCTACATGTTTGATTTGTGTTCACTCACTGGACGCAATGAAATCATGAACCATTGGTGGAAGATCCTGTCCTGTTGTTGAAAGGTAGTGAGTTTGAACACAGTTGACTTTAAAAGTTGCTAATAATACCCAGAACTTTTGCTGTTGAAACATCAACTTCAACTTCCTTTATGCACTGTTTCTGTGTTTTAGCTTCTCTTTTCTTTGTTTATCATGTGATTGTTTAGTGCTGTTGCTGTTTGTATAAAATTAGCAGATTGTAGTTGTGATTTTTACTTGTAAATGTAAAAATTTTAATAATGCAGAGTTTTCAGTTGTTTGTGAATTATTAACATCTGAAATGATATGGTTGTCATTGGGGTTTAGGCCTGTACTGTGGTGTGCAATTAACACTACCAACCATCCCATCCTTAGTGTGTGTGTATGTGTGTATTAGTGTGTGTGTGTGTTAGTGTGTGTGTGTGTTAGTGTGTGTGTGTATGTGTGTTAGTTAGTGTGTGTGTGTATGTGTGTGTTAGTGTATGTGTGTGTTAGTGTGTGTGTGTGTTAGTGTGTGTGTGTATGTGTGTTAGTGTGTGTGTGTGTTAGTGTGTGTGTGTATGTGTGTTAGTGTGTGTTAGTTTGTGAGTAGGCACTCTGTTATGACATTAGTCAGCCTTGTGGAATGCTCTGTCTACCCAGGGGAGGGCGTGGGCCACTGCTTGGTTTGTGGTTGCTGCTGGGGTTGAAGGTTTAGAAAGCTCCTTGCTGCCTCCGTATCTGCTGGGATAATAGACACTCTGTACAGCAGACAACAAGCCTGCTTTGTGCTGCTCTGTCATCACGGCTGGGACCACGCGCAACTACAACTACCACTACTGGCTCTCAAGCAGCCGCAGACTGCCGTGCGAAAATAGCACTTCTTTGAGGCTCTGGGGTGTTTCAGAACTAAGTGTGTAAATGTATGTGTGTCTGTGTGTGTATTAGACATGGGGAGGGGTGGGTCATGAGGGATGTTTAGAAGTTTGTCTGCGCTTTTCGGGAGACTTTCTTTAAAGCCTGCAGTGTGTGTGCACAGACTAATCCGCTTAATCTCAACAGCCTTTAATTTATCCCATTTGTTCAATGGGCTTTAAAGGTATTTCTTCTCTTTTCGTCCTGAGGTTTTATTTATTTATTTATTCATTCTTTCATTCAGTTATTTCAAATACTGCCATAGCGTTGATTTTTATGAGAACAGATCCTAGATCTTTGATAAGCTACTTTGGAAGTTCTTAAGCAAGCAGGCACGCTGTAGCACCCGCCTGTGTTTTATCATTGCTGTTGTAGACTGACTTTTTTATGTCAGTAATAAGTCAAACACAGTTTGTGATCTGATCTGAATGTTGATACATGCCCAGTCTTGTGTTCACTTGGAACTTGAGCTTGGATCAACTTTCTTTTGAAAAGCATGATGATGGAGTTGCAGATGTCTATGTGATAATATGTGATACTTGTTGACTTACATCTTTATATTGAGCATCTGTATTCGTTTATTACATCAAAACTGAACTATAATTTAAGCAAATATGACATTATCACCAGCACTTCTGTATATTTCGGTTTGATTTCTTGTTATGAACACTTGTAACACGCGCCTGTACCGAACACTTCAGCAGTCTGTGAAACAACCTGTAACTCAACAAAATATTTGCATTGTGTTTATATTGTATATTATATGGAAAATTATTTGAACAAAACAATTCAAGGCGGCACGGTGGTGTAGTGTTTAGCACTGGCGCCTCACGGCAAGACGATACGGGTTCGATTCCCGGTCCGAGTTTGCATGTTCTCACCACGCTTGAGTGGGTTTCCTCCCACATGTCCAAAGACCTGGACTCAGGTTGGTCGGTCACTCTAAATTGTCCGTCTGATGATGCTGGGATTGGCTCCAGCCCTTCCGTGACCCCAACTAGCAGGATAAAGAGGCAGATGATGGATGGATGGAAACAGTTTACTTGTTGGATTACGTGGAAACCTTGATTCTTATAAAAAACACTAATTTGGAGTTGTTATTGGTCAGGATTCTCACAGCACGTCTGTGGTTGGATAGATATTGCAGGCTTCTGCTAAGATCATGACAGTGACACACTGTTCAGCCTTACTTGCAGCATACTTTCAGCAAAATAGTGTGGGCTTTAGCGAAGTTGCAACCACTTTCACTGGTTTACCAATGTGCACACTTTCTGCTGCTTCTTTTTTTAACCTTGAGTGATGTCATGCCTTTCTTCTCACCCACCAGTCACATCATGCCATATGGTGTGTGTAGGATGTATTCCTTCACTGTGTTCCCTGCAAAAAGTATACCGAGGCCTTTATCTCATTATGATGAAATCACTGAATGAGTATCTTCTTCTATACCCTAGAAGATGAACAGCCATTTGCTATATTATATTGCTTTGAGCTGTATGTACTTCAGGGGTCATTGTCTCCTACCTTTATTTAACGAACTAGTTAGCTGCAGCATCTCCTACATACATACGCAGAGCTGGGTAGAGGTCTCCAATATTCCAAATTGTGTACTGACCCTAGGCCTTACGGGGAGGCAGTCTGTCTCTTTTTGGAGTTTAGTCTGCCATGCTCTGCTCCCCTGCTGAGTTTGGGCCCCCATAACCACCGCCAGCCGGCCAGTGATATCACCTACGGATCAGTCTCCAGCTAGTTTCTGTTTACACAAGGAAGGCCCTAATGGCTTTAGCAGAGGGGGAGAAAAACGAACCAGCGGAGGAGAAGAAGATAGATTTTCATAAATCCTGAGTTGCTTTGCTGATTCTGGCTTTGTTTTGCACCAAGTTCATAAGTCTTATAGTACCGAGGCGTTGATTCAGGTCTACAGCTGTACAAAATACAAAATTAAGTGATGCTAGAAACTTGAGGCTTGAGTTGTTTGTTTTATTGTTTGTTTTGTTGATGAAGCTCTATTAATGAGTTGCATTTAATAAATATAAGCTTGTTATGTATCACCACTCATAGGAACCTCGCTGACTGGGTTAGGGTTACACTGGGATAAAATCAGTGTTTACTTGCCATGCAGTGTGATGTGCTTTTATTGTTTCTATATTGATTATTATATGTGTTTTTTTACAGAACAACAATTTCAAATAAAGATTAGGTTTAGGGTCTGTAGTAGTCATGTATGTCATAGCATACCATGTCATATGTATCCAGAGCACATTTCAATACACGTTGCAATGAATCTTTTCAAATAACAAAACATATATTAACCATTCCACTGATTTGGATGGTCAGCAAGTTGTGTTTTGTTTTTTTTCTGGACAAACCTTTATATAACAATCTAAGCTTGACTTATGGTTTTGTGGCTTCTTTATTTTAAATACTGGGCATCAACCAATGCCAGTTTTTTAATGTTGTGTATACTGTTTTCGTTGCAAGGCCTCAGTTGAGGTGAAACATTGGAAGTTAGCTGTGACATGAGAGAAAATGGCTATCCTTAACCACACCACGAATTAGTTTGTGGCCCTGCTGTTGACCATAGCCTGCATACTACTGCTCTACCTACTCTCTGGCTTTGGAGCGGGGGGAGGGATGGCAGTAGTGATTGTGGAGAGAGTTTTTTTGGGGGGCTCAAGGGCATGAGGGTCAAAGGGGGGTGAATATATGCTGAAAGCAGTCTGGTCTGTCAGTTCCACTGCTTTTGTCCTCTCCCCCTCTCAAATAGCCTGCTTCTGTGCATCACATTTGCATTTAGCAGAGTTCAGCAAGTTCATGTCTTCTGAAACTTCCAGAGCTTCTTTCAAGAGCCTGCAGTTACTCAAACCTTTAAATGATTTTTTTTTCACAGCATAGCAGCACTGAAACATAACCTTGGTAATGTTTAAGTAATACAGCTATGCTTTATCAATAGCATCTCTGGAATACTCCATGTATTACGCTCACTCAGATGTTGCAAAGGAAAGCAAAATAACCCAATCAAGGTTTTGAATAGAAAGCTAATAGCGTTGATGTGAATGCACCAATGCCACCCTTTCTCTATCGCTACAGACTAATGAAATCTGTTCTCATACCAGTGATGTTTTTTTTATTTTTTAAACTGAAATCTAAAAACCTGACTGTGTGGGATAGCTAGAAGTCTTTCTTTCACATAAAGCTGTAACTACCCTAAAGTAACTTTTAAGGATCAAAAACAAGATAAAGAGTAAGAGAAGACAGTAATACAAATTATTTTTATGCTAATGTAGGCTACTGGGTAAGGCACAGTTGCACTTATTTTAAAAAGCACAAGTACGTCAACATTATTTGATACTAATCCTAAAAGTGAAATAACAATATTTCTATATTTAGGTCAAAATTATCATCTATAAAATTTCTAAGAATGTTACAGCACACTTGAAAGCTGAAGTACTTGTAGTTATAGAGGTTCCAAGTTTGTGTTGGATCACGAGTCTCACTCCCAATATCTGCCGACTTTCTGTTTCAGCTCTACAGACTACATCTGCCTGCCAGATTCAGTCCTTGTGGGGTCATCTCTTTCAGCCCGCCCCTGATTCCACTCCTCCATTACGCTCCCACTCCTGAATGTTTCTCCCTCCACCCCCCCCTTTTACCCAAATCTCACCCGTCTCTCTACTTAAGTGACAGCCGGTGCAGGGGTTAGTGGGACAGACCCTCCCTCTGGATATGTGTATTTGTGTACGTGTCTGTTTATAGGATCTCCAGTGCTGTATTTCCCCCCCAGAGCAAAATCAATAATCAGTCAGCAGGAAGCATTCTCTTTCCCTGCCAGGTTTGCTAATAGTACACAATGGGCATGTGTAGTCTGATAGTGTAGCCTGAGTGCTGCGCCTCGATTGTAAAAGAATTGAATAGTGACGCAAAGCAAAAGTGAGCGTCTAAGTGAAAGAGCCTCTTGGCATTTCTCTGCTATTGTGTTTTGACCCCAAGCAGAGGTTGGTATATTTAGAATTCCTGTTCATTGCAGCAGGCTGTTAAAGCAGTGTTCTGAGACATTCACCATCACGAATAACATTATTCATTTATTTACAGTACTTCCCAAAAAGAGTTGATCTCAGCAGTATTTAGTACTCAGTGTGTTTTGTTTTTAAAACACAACAATACTAGAATTAATTCAAATAAAACAGTTGTTATCAAAAAATAGCTAAATATTTCTTGTTTTTTAGTTTCTACAATCAAACCTACCAGACCCCTACACAGATGGCATTATTAGGCTGTCGGTTAATTCCCAGCACTGCAGCGACTGGTGGTGGTGTGTTAGAGTCTGCTGTGCTGGTACAAGTGGATCAGACACAGCAGAGCTGCTGGAGTTTTAAACACTGTCCACTCTAATAAACACTCCTGCTTTTTGGTTCACCTTGTGGATCAGACATTATAGCTCATCTGCTGCTGCACAGTTTGTGTTGGTTGTCCTTTAGTCCTTCATCAGTGCTCAGAGGAAGCTGCATGCAGCTGGCTGGATATTTCAGGTTGGTGGACTGTTCAACTCCAGCATCACTACTGTGTCTGATTCACTCATACCAGCACAACGCATACTAACACACCACCACCGCGTCAGTGTCACTGCAGTGCTGAAAATGATTTGTTAATTGTTTTTTTTTGTTTGTTTTCTTTTTCTTATTTTTTTAATACTGTAAGAATTTTTTTATGGGTAGCTTAATTTGTTATGTAGGACAGACATACTAATGAGCATTGTGCTTCAGCCTGTGCCTTTTCAGTCACTACTTTGTTGACAATGTTTGTCATGCTGATAATCTTTGTCCTTGTATTATGTGATGATTATTTGACCGAATAAATTATCATCATCATCATCCACCACAAAAAATAATACCTGATAACATATTAGGGCTGTGTATTGGCAAGAATGAGGCGATACAATATGTGATGCAGTGGTCACGATTCAATATATCATGATATATTGCGATATATTGCAAGCAAAGTGATATATTGCGTTTTTTTGAAATCCTAATATTAAAACACAGCACTATATAAACAGGTTTGCCAGTGATTACAATGGCACTGCGTTCTTGTGCTGCTTGTTTATGTTGGAGTGGAGCTGAAAATGGATTACAACACTGCCATCTAGTGGTCAGATGTTTGAACCCAACAAACAATGATTTACTGTCTGCCAGTAAATCATTGTGTATCGATACAGTATCACGAAACATAATATCCCGATATTCAATATATTGATATTTTCTTACATCCCTATAGCATATACAGTATACAGAGAAAGAGATAAACTACAGACTGTAACTGTAACCTGTAGAGCCACAAAGCACCCATATTGTAAGTGTCGCTGATAAAATGGACACATATTGTAGAAGCAAGGAGGCGGTTTAGCCGTTGTATAGGACGTTAACATGCATAAACATCTCTGTGTCTACTGTGACATGAATGGTATCTGTGCCCTGGATTCCTAAAGAGCTTGGGGATCATTGCTAAACCAGGGCAACCTTGTCCATATTTCTCTCTCACCCTCGTGCTCGCTCTCTTTTTCACTCACTCAGGGTATGTGGGGTAAGAGCGTGTCATGGATGCCACTGATGCATATCTAAAATGCATAATGTAGCAAGCATGCATAATGCATATGTGGAGTGGCTGGAGTGACTTCAGCTGGAGCTGACTTCAGGGGACTGCAGTGTAGGCATTCCAGAGGAGTTTCTGTTCACAGATGTTTAACATGTGGCTTTTTTGCATATAGCTTTGGCACACTGTCCCCAGATCACAGTTTGAGCTGCTTAGTACATTCTGCTGTGTGGTTAAAAAGTACGACTTTTGTAGCAGCTGGCATCAGAGCAAAACAATTAAAACTGGTGTACTTTTTCCTGAACAACAAGTTAGAAGTAATCAGATTTGTAAAGCTAGTTATATGTTCGATGTTTAATTGTATCGTTCTAGAGAAGCGAATCTTGTCAGAGTTGTTCGCATTAGTTACAATAATAACCATAACATATCTCTCTCACAGAAAGTTATTACTTGAAATAATTAAAAGATTGGTTGAGAATGTTCTTATAATGATTTTGATAGAGGTTTCGTTATAAATACATTATTTTAATGTATTTAGTAGAGATGGAAAGATCGATCGGCTATGTATCGGTATCGGCCGATTTTTAATTAAAATATGTGATCAGTGATTGGCCGATATTTCTCCAATTTAGCCGATCCCGAGACCTAGCAGTTCATCCAGGAAGAGGAGCCCTCCTGCCAGCTCCCTGCAATTCCTATCTGAACCACTAGGTGGAAATACCCTTTCATTTTCTACAAACTGACTAAAGCAGCGGCCTCGCGAGAAAAACATGTCGTCCGTCCGGCAGTGTTTTTAAGACTCATCCAGGATGTTTTTAAAATTAGTAAAATCAGTGTGTCTCGTGGGGGAACCAAGACAAAGACATTTAACACTACTAATCTAATACAGCACTGCACACAGCTGAATACAGTGAGTATCAGCAAACAGCAGAGTTAGCACACACAGCTAGTACAAAACAAATAACCCAGAACACCATACAGACCAGATCTGACCGATACGAACAGAACAGCATCAACAATTCAAGATCTACATTTAATCATTACAGATTGTTGTTTAAAATAACAGAGTCTGCTTTTAATGACTGCCGTTTTTACTGCATTTATTTAATTAGATTTTTCATTTTAAATGAAGGGTCTAAATTTAATGATTGCAGTATTGGGGATATTTGTTTGATATTTAATATTTACTTTGTTTATTTACTGTTAATTGAGTTAAAAATATTATGCTGTTTTATATGAGTAATATAAAAGAGCATAATAAACCAGTTTCCACCATGTTTTATGACTTGCTTGCGCTAATAACTACATGTAGCCCTGCTGTGGCATATACTCCGCCCTCAATTGGTATCGGCTATCGGCCGATCGCGCTGAAAGGTGATCGGCGATTGGAATCGGCCTTAAAAACACTGAATGGTCCATCTCTAGTATTTAGTGAAGAGAAATACATCTATGCCATCGTGAGATACAATGATACAGTGATAACCAGAGGTAACCTCTGTTTAGCTTTAACAGCCCCACATATCGCTGCCATTGAAACAAAACTTTGTGTCTCCAAAATGATAACTTGACAGGAAAAGGAAAAATACGTACTTCACTTTTAGTGTAAGTCGGTGGAATTTTATTTATTCTTTTTGCGGCCCCTGTTTGTATCAGCAATGTTAGAACGTCTGTAATTTTCACTTCAGTGAACCACTTTTTCCTTGAAGGCATCTTTATGTTAAGATCATATTCTTGTAGGCACAGTATAAAAGAAGTCTTGGTTTTTTTTCTGATGCAGGAAAGGAAATATTTTCATTTCACATTTGTTTTATTCTGGTCGTTGCTTGCTTACAGTTTGGTATCCGCCTTTGTGATGTTGTTTAGGCTACACTTCATCGACAGAGTGTGGTTTAATGAAAATTTCAGCATCTCTGAGATACTTGCTTTGTGACTTCTTCTGTGTCTGAGACATAAGACAGGATACTCTCTCTCCCTCTCCCTCTCTCCCTCTCTCTCCCTCTCTCTCCCTCTCTCCATTAACCTTAATTTGCCTTTGTAGCTGGGCTGGTGGAGCACTGAAGTGTAAACCAGAGGAAATGACAGTAAGTTTACATGCAGAGCCCTGCCCTTCCTTTTGCAGTCCAGCCACTGACCCTGAGTGTGTGTGTTTAGAGTGAGAATGAGGGACCTTGCCTTTGCTTGTATAGAGTTTTATTAAGCAAGTGCTGTGGATTATTTGAAAAAAAAAAAAAAAAAAAATTAAGGCCGTGGCTGAATAAACCAGAGCAGTATTACATAATTCATTTCTAATGGAGCTTTTTATTTTGTGGATTTGCTGTTGTAATTCTCCCCTTTCCTATGTGTCTCTCACTCCCTCACTCTCTCCTCCCCTCTCAGCTTCTCTCACAGACACACACACTCATACACCAGCACTCTCTCAATGGGACGTCTGGTTTTTTGGTTTTTACATAGCTTTTTTTCCCCCCTCTCTTCCTAACTGCCAGCGAAGTAAAAGCTTTGCTATGAAAAATTGAAAGCACATTTTGCTGCTGAGAGTGTTATAGCAGGCACTGGCAGAGGTCTCCTGGTGAAGGTCCCAGCGTCTTGGCTAGCCTGTCCCAGTTCAGCCTTCGCACCAGGGTGGATGCATAAGTTGGGGGGTTGGGGCTGTATGAGAGAGGTGGGCAATATTGGGATACTTTCTTAGCATATTTTGAGAATGGTCAGTACTTCTAGAACACTGACAAGCTGCAGGGAATTTTTAAAGAGGCTCTCAAGTGTAACTGTCATAATAATGTATTATTAGATTAAAAAAAGTCACCTTTTTGATAAATAAACAGCAATTATTTCATTTTTCTGGTTCTATTAGGTCTACTTTAAGTTATGTTTATGTTTCAGCTGGGGTTAAAAACATCAAAGCATCATAATACATTTTTACATGAGCATATTTTATCCCTTAAAAGTAAATAAACTTTTTTACTGTGCCCTTCAAGGAGCAATTTGCAGGATGACACTAACCGTAACCCAAAGTAATACTCCAAACAGTAGGAAGCAACATGTCACCAGAAATGTACACTCACTCGTCTTCTTGCATCAGTTCTTACCAGTCTAAAGTTCAGCATCAGACTTTATCCTGTTACTTGCCAAGAGTGCCAATGATAACTCTTGTAATATATATATATATATATATATATATATATATATATATATATATATATATATATATATATATATTATATTTTATATATTTATTTTATTTTTTTTTTAATTTTGTTTCTTCTTCTGTTTTTGTTTGAAATATTGCGTGGGCGAGCGACAGCAGTCGTTACAGTGGTGGCCTGCCTAAAGCTTCAGCTGTCGTTGCGTTTACTCTTCTTTTTACTCTTCTACCTGTCCTTTAATGATCTAACCAGGAGCAGGACTATCAGCATATTAACAAAAGTTTCAAATATACTTGACTCGACGCCTAAATACAATCAAACTCAACAATACTCTGACCCACTATCACTCCTTGAGGTTCAAAGTATCAATATAAGACAGGACAGGCTGGGGCTATCTGGTTAACATGATAACTTCAGTAGATATTTCTGCAGCACGATACACAGACGCCTTTGACATACCATTAAACTGTTATTTCTTCACATTCTGTTGATAGGGTCTAGTGGTGGTGTGCTTTACGCCACTGCATCCGATACTTTGCATTGTGCTTGGTGATGTAAGGCTTGGATGTAGCTGCTCGGCCATGGAAACCCATTCCATGAAGCTTTCTATGCCCTGTTCTTACCACATGAAGGTCTGTAGCGATTGACTCTTCAGAAAGTTGTCATTTTACGTGGCCTACCACTTTGTGGCTGAGTTGCTGTTGTTCCCAACTGCATCCACGTTGTTATAGTACCACTGACAGTTGACTGTTTGGTTTTAGACACCTGTGGCCTTGGAAGCGATTGAATGAGTGAATACTTTTGGCAATATAGAGTATATACAAATAGCTTGGTTTTCATGACATTTCAATAACACTGAATTTCAGGCTGTTTTGCCGCTTAGGTAAAGGTAAAGTCTTCTACAAGGCTTTATTTGTTACATTAAAGCGTGTGGTCTGTTGTTAGTACACTACAAGCTTGAATGCTGGTGATGCCCAGAGTCCAAAAAAGGTTTATTAACCTTCTGTACTCGATTTTGCCAGCAGAATGTGGTGTATTATTGTTTATGGTGTATTATGCATGTTCTTTAGTATCTCAAAAAATCTTATATCAGGACAAAATGCAATAGTGCATTAATAATAATAACAATAATAATAATACTAATATTGTTTGCTGAATTTTCCACCCTTACTGAGATGCTCTAGAAGTCCTTGTTTTGTATACACTAACAGATGTGGTTTAAAGGGCTTTTGGGCTTTGCCGTCATCAAGTGTTGAAGCATTTGTTT
The DNA here is from genome assembly GCA_021613375.1 of Megaleporinus macrocephalus. NCBI lineage: Eukaryota > Metazoa > Chordata > Actinopteri > Characiformes > Anostomidae > Megaleporinus > Megaleporinus macrocephalus. Next base: position 22,628,243 of record CM038728.1, on the reverse strand, counting down.
TTATGTGCCCATATGTGTGTTGTGTGTGCATATCCATGTTTGTGTTAAACACATGAGTGGTGTGTGCTTGTGCATGTGTGAGAGAGAGAGATGCCTGCTGGTGGTCTCATAAAGCCATGTAAGATGGTGTTAGCATGGCTGAGTGGATTCTGGTGATGCTGGAGGCGGCTGCTTGTCTGGAACAGCATAAGGAGGGGCTGCCTTCTTTATCAGCATTAAACTAGTCAGCTGTGTGGGGTTTAAACTCGAGCTGAGGATCACTGCAGACCTTGATGGCACTGAATATGCCACTTTTAAATGCACCACACAAACCCGATCTCATAAAACCTGTCACATTTACACTTCCTGTCACTTTTCCTTTCTCAGGCTCAAGTGCATAAATGAAAGCAGACTTTTTTATACAGGAAACTTGTTTTTTATACAGAAGCTCGTTTCCTACTTTTGTGGTTTCAGAATCAAATCTGTTGGTGCTATTAGTTTAGCCCATTCAACTCTAGCCTTATTTCTTAATTAGTAAGGCTTATAGGCAGTAACTAATTATTCAGACACTGTACAAGCCATGTTGTTATAAGAGTGTTTATATTGTAATGACTATGTATATATATATAATACAGTTATATAATACAGTTTTAGGATCTTATGTCACACATTGATCTTAAGGTATGATTGTTTGTCTGAGAGGCATATAAGTCTGTCATGACTTCATCTCCTTGTTGTTCCTTCTGCCAGGTCTCTGGACGGGCGGTTGCAAGTATCCCATCGAAAAGGTCTCCCCCACGTGATCTACTGCCGGCTGTGGCGTTGGCCGGACCTGCAGTCACACCATGAGCTGCGAGCTGTGGAGTTGTGTGAGTTCGCCTTTCACATGAAGAAAGATGAGGTTTGCGTGAACCCATACCACTACCAGCGTGTAGAGACCCCAGGTAAGAGACAGACCTTGCTGTGTTCTTAAATCACAGTGGTATACTTTGAACAACAAAAGAACTAAATGCAAAAGAACTAAAACTGCTTGCTGCACGTTTACTTACTAAGAACTCTTTTTGACTTTGGGCACCCAAAGAGACGTGCTCCATGCAGTGATGCAGGCAACCATGTGACTTGAGGACTAATCACAGACAGTGGAATGTCTATGTACAAATAATGAAGATTAACAATTCTGCTAAGCAGACATTGCCGGCTCTGGCATTAGATAAGTGATAAACCAACTTTAACACGTTCTTTTTCAGATTTTAATTGTTGGTATATGTGATATGAGTAGTTGAAATGTACATAACCATATTATGCAATTGTGCATATATTAAATTACACAATTATGCAACCATATTATGAGTGAATAAGCTTTTCTATATTCTAAAGTTTGCACAAATTTGGATTTTTTGAGGTCGACAGTTATTCGATGAAAGTCAAATTGACATCAACTAAACGTGAAATTACACGAGACAAAACTGCTTTGCAACACGCAACTTTAAAAACCCAAGACAAAGCCATGTGTGACACACTACCAAGCTCGATATCTGATATTCAGTGTCTGATATTGGAAGCCCTGGATCAAATTGATAGCCAGACCCCAAATTAATCACGCTTCTCAGCTGCCCGACTCGTCGACATCAAGCTTAAAGCGTGACTGTGGAGCAGTAAAATCGACTAGTAGCAGTCCGTACAACCCCCACTATGTTTTCTAATGCTATTTAAAATAAGTGCAGTGATGAGTGTTATTGTTCTGTGCACTGTGACAAGCATGTACACACTTTTGTAATTCAGATTGTTTAGGTGGTTAACAGTGTCACTAAAAGGCTGTGTGGTACACATTTCAATTATAGTTTCCAACACAAAGTAAAAATCTGCTAAATTGTGCATTGTGTTATTATTATTCAAGGAGAACCACAGATAAAAATAAAGAAAAAACACTCTTTGTCTATGTAAGGTTAATAGTTAAGTACCTTATATATCCATCATGGAAATTTACTCTTCTAGGACAGGATTAGACTGGTGGAGAGTGAAGACCACAGAACATTAAAAAGCAAAATGAAACGTATTTATATTGTCGCTGTCCAAAGAAAAGCGTCTCCATTTACGTCTGTTTTTAATTTTTCTATTGTTTGAATAAAATACAAGTTTATGATGAAAGGACCTATAGAAATGCTCCAAAATAGCTTGGGAAATGATCTGGTTCCATTGACTTACATTCAAAGTGAAGAAGGTTTTTTTGCCTCTCCAGTGAAGATACCTGTTTTTCTTTGGAGAGTGATAATATGTAGTACGCATACAAATATGATCAAGATGTACAGTTTGTAAACAATGTAATGAGAGCAAAAGTCTACATACTTGTGATTTTGAAAGCTTAAGGCAATGTTAGAAGTGGTACTGACGCTCTCCTCTTTTTCCTTCCCCGTCACCAGTCCTACCACCAGTGCTGGTACCACGCCACACAGAGATCCCGAGCGAGTTTCCTCCTCTGGACGATTATAGCCACTCCATCCCTGAAAACACAAACTTCCCCGCTGGCATCGAGCCTCAGAGCAACTATATCCCAGGTAACTGTGTCCCAGTATATATCCCAGGTAATGAGCATGTAGTATGGGTGTAAATTCCTGACCTCACAGCAATTTGAGTCATTACAACTTTCAGTAAATGATTCCGTGCATTGTGGAATGTCAGATTTCACAACAATATGATTTGATAATCTTAGTATGGTTCAGAATTATGTAAAAAAAAGCACAGTAGAAGAATGTTGGCAACTTCTGTCTAGTAGGAAATAGCCCCGAAAATGTTATTTACTTTATTTATGCACAGTATTATAAGTGTCTAGGAAAGTGTATGGGCCGGTGGGCTGTCATTACAGTGTCAGTACAGTGTCATAAATGTGTCTAATAACAGAAACTGCTGTTTTAGATCTGAGTCTAAGAGACACAGCAGAGTGAGTAAAAGTGAAAGATTACTGGTTGCATTTTCAGATTTGCTTGCAGTGCTGCCTGTTTCCGGGGTCTAACTGAATAAGCCATGTCTGTAGTCACAGCTCCTCTTGAAGTAGAGGCAGTAAGCTGGCAGGCATAATGAGACAGAGCAGACCAAGCAGACAGACAGAGAAACAGTTTAGCTCACGGCCCCCATTTCCTCAGTCCACTCCAAGCAGCCCAGCTGCCCAGCCACCCAGCAGGGGCCAGCAGCAGTAATACTGCCTCATACACGTGGAACTGAGGCACCCCAGGGAGCAGTTTGAGAGAGCAGACACTGCCTCATAGACACACACCTACATGCCCACTGAGTGTGTGTGTTTGCAAGTATGTGTACTGTTCAAAACTTAACAAATCACAAAACAAATGTCTTTTTAATGATAATAAACCAGTTATGTAAATAAGTCTGTTATCTGATATATAGTGCTCTACAGCTTCACTGGTTTTAAATACAGACAGATAGCTGCACAAGGAAGTGATATGAATGGACATATGTTGTATAGAACTTTTTGTTGTTTGCTCAAAACTTTGAATAACTGACGTTAGGGAGGGGGACCATGCCCAACACCCCTCCTTGTTTCAGTTTTCTGTTCTTTAAAGTTCACTGGGGTTTGGCCTTGTAAGCTGCTTCTTTTCACTCTTCCAGTCTCCTCACATGTTCAACTGTCTGTAAGGCCAGACTAGTTATAATTATTTATTATTATTATTATTATATATTATTATTAGACAGATAGGCAGTTTTACTGACTGTGTAGACTAAATATGTGTCAAGTAAAAGAGACATAAGGCTGAACATTCAGAATAAACCAGTCAAATAAAAATAAATCAAACCAAACCAGCCCACAATATTAGTGATGTCCAAATGAATAGCTTGGTGCATTACTAGGAAGGAGCTAGTGGGCTTTTCAATGGCAAGCAGTCTTTGAATCATAAAGAAAAATTGTAGAACACTTCATAGGATGTAGACATAGATGTGCTATTATAAAGAGGAGACTACACTTGGTGGTTTACCACAAGATACAAGCATGTACAAATGCCTTTGGTGCCCTGAGACTTAAAAGCACTGTGGATGATGCTTGACTCTGTAGTTGGACAATTGAAAGTGCAGCTGAAACGTAGTACTTCAGCAAATGTGAAGGCTTTCAAGGTTATAGTAAAAAGACATGGATCTAAATTCCACATGTTTCTTTGTTAGCAACAGAAAATAGAAATGAACAACCTGAAACAGGCCGGGAATGAAAATGATATCTGTAAGAGCATATGGCCATAGTAAGGTGGATCAGCATGTAGCCTTGAGAGCTCTCTGTGTGCTAATATGTCTCATATCATTTTGGAAAAGAGCTCCATGGAGCCTGTATTGGAAGTACAGTGATTTTTGTTTTCAGAGTAACTATAAAAGTGTGAAATATACTTCTGGCTGTATATTCCTTGATAGTTTATGACATGAACAAAAGGAAAGTCTGTGAATTTATGATTATGTTAGAACATTAATCAGTATACATGTAACAACTACATAGAGAAGTTGCATTTCTGATGTAGAAGAGTAAGTTAAAATGCAGAAAGAGGCTTTTTGAGCCTCAGCTTTAAAAGTAAGTGCCTCCGTAGCTTTGCTATGCCTTATTTGTCTCAGGGTGTATTCTTTGACTTGCGTCATTAGAATGGTATTTGATTCAAGGTTTGGAAATGTGGTCAGTTACTGTAATACAGTAGTTTGTTTTTCCTTTTCCCGAGCAGAGCTGTGCTCCTGCCACTGTTGAAAGTGAATGGAGTCTGACTTTGAACAGAAAAAATAGAGGAAAAGACTCATGAGTCATTGTCTGCACCTGTTAGCGGTTGAGGGTGCGAGGATGTGCATATGATTGTGGCCCTAGTCCTTTGGGTGTGTGTTTTATATATATGTGTGTGTGTGTGTGTGTTTTAGAGACACCACCTCCAGGCTACCTCAGTGAGGATGGGGAGACCAGTGACCATCAGATGAACCACAGCATGGACACAGGTGCGTTATCAACAGACAAAGATCAACAGACAACCCTCCGTTAAAGCATACTGTCGCCATCATATGAATTCATTGGAACTTGATCCTCGTAACTGTTTTTGTTTTGAAAATGTGGAAATGCCAGCTTCCTTAACAATAACTTTGGGTGTGTCTCAAAACCTAGTGGGTGTCTAAGTAGGCTGTCTAGGTAGGCAGCGGTTTAAGTAGCAGCGTTCTCTCCTCATCTCTCCTCATAAGACACATTACTGAGATGCTCTAGTTAGAGAGCAGTAGCGTCCAGCTTGTTCCCGCCCACTGCAGCACGTGACCGGTGGTTTAGCTGGTTGCTAGCCCGAGACTTAAAAATCCACTAGCATAAATGCTAATGACTCAGTATAAAACTGTAAAATGGTGAATGACTTGTTACAGAGTTGATAATAAAATACTGTTTTGTGTGATTATATGACAAGAAACACATTAAAACACCAGAGAAAACCACTTCACTGCTCGTAGATTTGCCTGCATTGCATCATGGGATTGCCTTAGTGGCTGAGAAAGCGTTCGATGCGTCCTTAAAATCAAGTCAAAACAAGATACCTCAGTAGACAGCATGTTTAAGGTATCTAAAAATTGGGACAGTCTACATGTTAGGAGCGCATACTATGACGTAAAATGCTGTCTATGTAGGCAGCTCACTAGGTTTTGGGACACACCCATTCTCTCTCTCTCTCTCTCTCTCTCTCTCTCTCCCACTCTCCAGTATAACTATATCTGTTTATCATTCAGACAAAGAAATTAGGTCACATTTTAGAGCTGATTGTAACACAAACCTTGTAGTTTTTCCTTTTCTGTTTTGGACTTTACAGAAAGGTCTATACAGCTGTGTTAAACAAACGTCCTTAAACCAAATATTGAGTTAGGCTGTTAGTAATATGTGTAGGCTAGCACCTAATCTCCATGTGCTCCAGGGATACCCTGGAGTGAAATTAGCAGAGAAGAGACATGTTACAGCATAAATATTGTGGTACGATTGTGGAACTGGTATGTTTTTACAAGCTCTCTCTTCTGTTGTGTGTATGTTTAAGTACTTATCATCTAAAAGGGTGCCTTAAAGACCCAGGAAACCTGTTTTTTTCTTGTACTAATTATACCTTTAAATGATGTTTAATCACCAATAAGTGATCATATATTTCATCATATTTCTATCTTCTCAGTGTAAACTGGGCGCATGTAGTCCTGGGTTATGCTTCTGTTAGCATTCCTCTGACCAAGCACGAGGCTGCCGTCTCTTGCCCGTCCATTTACACGTCTGTTTGTCCATGACTTTTTTCTTTGAGTTAAGGTCACATAAAAGCTGGATAATGATTTTAGTTCTGTATATACTGTAAAGGACTGACCACCAGGGCCCCCCCGTCACCTGGCACCAACCAGTTCTCTTCTCCATTTGAGCCATTTGCTCCATCCTTGACTGCATCACTGTATTATCCACCTGATGTAGCACCCGTACAGCTTCTAAAGCTTTTACCTTCAGACTCAGCTTTAGTTTATAAACTGTAAATACTGTTTGATCAGAGGAGGACGGGTCTCCCCTTGTGAGTCTGGTTCCTCCCAAGGTTTCTTCCTCCAGTTGAGGGAGTTTTTCCTTGCCACTGTTGCCTCTGGCTTGCTCACAAGGGATAAACAGCTGTGATTTCATGTTTTTCATGCTTTAAAATTCCTGTAAAGCTGCTTTGTGGCAACATCGTTGTAAAAAGCACTGTACAAATAAACTTGACTTGACTTGACTTGACTATGAGTGGTCCAGCAGGCTAGAAGGGTTAGCCACATCCACACTGTTAACGCAGATAGGTCAGAGCAGCAGGGTTTCTAAGCCATGAATGATCATTTTTATATCTTATATTTTTAGTTTTAATATTTTTATATTTATATTTAACTCTGTATTCCCTGCAAGCAAGCGTGTTTCTTTTTTAATGCCATTAAATAAAAAATAATAATTAAAAAATACAATTATTTTCATTCTGCGCATGATGTATTTATTGGATTAACTAAGTTGAACCAGTAGTCTCATTTGCAATCCATACAGAAAAATTGGTGATGGCGCCTTAAAAATCCTGCTAGTCACAGTTATCCACAGGACAGTGTATCAGATTGAAGAACTCTCAGTCTGAAAGAGCTTTCTTTGTGCTACCATGTTTTCTATGGAAATATATAAAGATGTTCAAGGTTTCATTTATTGTTGCAAGCTCTATGATTTTTTTTCCTGAGAGTCTGAGCCAGCAGACAGCAGTTCAGATCAGTATACTCTCACTATTGACAGGGTTCTTTAGAGTATCACACAGCTGTGTAACTGTGACGCAAACTGAACGATGAAGAACAAAAGATCGTGTTGTTTCTGGAAAGAAAAATTGATAAAATGGCCTAAATGGTTTAAGGTGGAGGGCCTTAAAAGGTTAATGTGCTTCACTCACTAAGACTGATCAGTGTGTGAGTTAATGGACAGTTGACTCATAACTGTGTAAGTTCGTGTAGCCTTGGTCAGTCATCAATGGCTGCTTTCTTCCTCTGTTTCCACAGGATCTCCAAACTTGTCACCAAACCCTGTTTCTCCAGCACACAACAACTTAGGTAAGACGCAGTTGTTGGTGTATATACGCATGTATTTTGTGTTTTGAGTTCGTCCCTCCGGTGGCGGGTCCAGAGGAAGCCACAGCTGAATGAACCTTTTGTCTTTCTTTAGTCCAGTCTCTGCATTCACACTTGGACAAACACCGCCCACACTTCACGTGCATTACAGTATCCTGCCGCTCATTATCTAAAGTGAGAATCCCACAGGGCGCTTGTCTTCCTTACTGCTGTAATAATAAATATCCCAGTTCCTCATGCTTCAGATGGGCGTTTACACTCACACAGCCTGGAGCCTGAAGCTCCCTGTTTTTTTCTTTCTTTTTTTCTTTTTTTTCCGTGTTTCCATACTTCTGTATTTCTTTCTGTCTGTGTTTCTCTCTGCATTTCTTTCTTTCTCTTCTTTTCTCTTTCCTTTATTCTTTTTTTTTCAAGCGGTTACAGGAACCTTTGGTGTGTTTATGAAGCTCTTGCCGTAAGGCAGTAATTTTCTTGCTTCCAAGTGGTGGTGGTGTTTCCACTGCTCTGGATTTTATTTCTGGGAATCGGCTCTTGCAATTGACATCACTGTGTCATCGATCTCCACCCATTTGTTATTTTTAAACCTCTTTTTTTTTTGGTCCTTTCATTCTTCGGCTCATCTTTTTATGTCCCTCCCTGACCATTTCCTGTCCTTCTATCTCTCGCCCCCTCTCTCTTTACTTCTTTCTTTTTCTCTCTCAGACTTGCAGCCTGTGACGTACTGTGAGCCAGCGTTCTGGTGTTCTATATCGTACTATGAGCTGAACCAGCGTGTGGGTGAAATCTTCCACGCATCCCAGCCTTCTCTCACAGTAGACGGCTTCACTGACCCGTCCAACTCGGAGCGCTTCTGTCTGGGCCTGCTGTCCAACGTTAACCGCAATGCTGCCGTGGAGCTCACCCGCAGACACATCGGTAGATGCTCACACTAGGGATTCACAGATATAGAATTTTTGCGTTGATAGTATGTAATTAACACCAGTACTGAAACAAATGACTGATACTGTTGTCACAGCAGGTTAAATATGGATTATTAATTTGATATTATTGATTTTTTGATGACAGACATCAAAATATGTACATTACAGTTGACTTTACAGTGGTGACAGCCAAACAGAAGCATTTTACTTAGCGATACTCTCTGTGTATATGTAATGTATTTAATAGTGTCACATTTAAATGCTCTGTTTTATTTCTCTGGTGACAGCAGGCATTCGTGTGTGTGTGCTTTACAGGCCGAGGGGTGCGTCTATACTACATTGGAGGCGAGGTGTTTGCTGAGTGTCTCAGCGACAGTGCCATCTTTGTCCAGAGTCCCAACTGTAACCAGCGCTATGGATGGCACCCTGCCACTGTCTGCAAGATACCACCAGGTCAGAGAGAGGCACTTCAACACCAACTTAAAACCACCTGAATGGTTCTTCTCTGTCCGTAGTGAACTGAAAATGCTATTATCAGTCGTTTGGTTTCATGTTCTAGACCAGCTTGTTCAAGTTGAGTCATTTGTTGAATCTAAACCCAACAGTATTAAGAAGGTGATTCTTTATAATTTATTTTTATCTTTTAGGGCTGATACTGGCAATTATTAATAAGAAAATTCTACAATTGCTTTTTATTAATTACTTTACTCTCTTTCAGATTATTTATATCTGTTTTATATGCCTGTTGTTTATGTTTTTGCTCCACATTAGGCTGTAACCTGAAGATCTTCAATAATCAGGAGTTTGCTGCCCTTTTGGCCCAATCGGTGAACCAAGGCTTTGAGGCTGTGTACCAGCTGACCCGTATGTGCACCATACGCATGAGCTTCGTCAAGGGCTGGGGAGCGGAGTACAGGTGGGCTCCTGCTCTCAATCTTAACTATACCACAGACTGCAGTCCCTTCACTTTATTCTCGTCAGCTGTACAGGGCTACCAAGAACATCACTATTAATCCGACACAAAGTGAACGGCGGCTTTCTTGGAAGTAATTGTAATTGTGGTTTACAGACTGACTGATATTATTATGATAAAATATTACTGCGGTTTCAAAAACATTGCAATATGCAAGTACTGTGGTAGAATATACAATGTGCAATCTTTTTTTCAAGTAGAAATTTTATCCCTAAAGAAAAACTTTGTCAACCTCTATTCTATCTAATGAGATACGTTTTTAGTCTGTTCGTCAGACCCTGCAGAGGTTTGCTGTAATCCCATTGAATTCATTCAGATTCTAGATTAAGAGGTGTGTATATGCTCACTCTACTCAACAATCTGCTGAAAATCTCTGTTTACATGCACCCTACAAGCAATTAGATCCAAAATTGCGCACATATGTAGAGTACAGCTTGGTGTAAACGTTACCATGACAATGAGCGTAAGACGAGTTCAGTCAGAGCGAGACCAGCAGAATGGTTTGTTACCTGAGTTTTCATTTGATGCTCGTGTTTTTAACTGCTTTAAAATCACGGCAGACAGAAAAACATACCTCACATACTTATTAAAGAAGGGGCGAGAGAAAGAGACGTCATGTCCTGCAACACCGTTTTCATCCGTTTTAGCTTTGGGTCCATCTCCCGTGAATTCATCCATAATTTACTAAAACGGGGAAGTGGACGGAGCGTAGCTGCTTTTGCCGTTCAGGTGTTTAGCTCTGTAATACTCCGATCTGAGAAACTTCCATCTGTTTTTAATTTGCTCTATAGTTCGTGTAAACCCACCCTCGTTCATGTGCTCATACCATTGTCTGAACAGCTCGTTATTGTGAGCAGCCATCCATCCTGCTAACTGTTTTAAATATTTTAAGGTTTGAAGCAAACTGCACATGCGCAGAACGTACTTAAACTTTCCGATTGGGAATGTAATCGGATACAGGCGTTTACACGCATTATTCACGGGACAATCTCGTTCAATCGAATAGAAATTGTAATCGGAATCGGATTGAGGTGTATACATAGACATATTCTATTCCGATTGAGCTATTAGTCAGATAATTAACGGATTATCAGGCTGCAGGTAAACATAGCTACTAAGAAAAGCTATTACCAAGAATATTGAAAACTGTTATTGAGAAAAGTTATAAGAACATGAAATATATGAAATGGTGACAAGTCATTTAAAACATAAAGAAAGATACTACAAAAAGCTTTACAGAGAAGGACCTTGTTCCTGATCGAACTGGTTTAATACATCTGCTATTTCTCTTAGCTGCTGCAGGTTTTTAGGTACACAGGTGCAAAAAAGTTCCCCTTTCTCAGATGATTTAGGTAAAACAGATGCTTTGCACCATTACGAACACCAATTATTTAAAGCCTTCAGGGTGCCCCATGGCATGTATGCATTCTGGTGCCTTTTTCTGCATTCCCTGTTTTTTTTTTTTGGTTTTTTTTTTGGGAAACAAGCAGATAAGTTTTGTTTAAAATGCATAATCATAGCATTCAAACAGTAATATTTGTGTTTGTTAGTAGAAGAGTGATATTTGGTTTGATTTGACATCAAAACAAATGAAAAAGACAGAACAAGTGTCAATAAATGTGTTTAATGATAAAACATTTAATTGTCAATATGCTATTAGATTTTAATAATTCTACTTTAAATATGCAGCAGAATATGCCAACTCAGATGTATCCATTGTTGTTTTTAAGTAATGTGGATTTAGAGGAGCTGAATGTGGGAATCAGGGTTCGGTGGGGCTGGATGGCTTGTCCAGTGAGCGTTGGTGCAATGTTTATAGGAGAGCTGGTGGTGCATGGACTGGCTGCACAGAGCTATTTGCCGGAGTGGGCCAGCTGTCTGATTGGGCTGGGCTGCTTTGGTGTTTTCTGGTGAAAGCTTGTCCGGTGGAGGAGCACCTGGTATCCCCTGACTCTGCATGCCAGCCATGTAAACTATTAGGACTACGCTAGCAAGTCACACCACCGCAAAAACAAATACACACCCACCGTGCACCGAGAAGTGTCAAAGTTTCCTGGTATGAGACCCTTATGCTCTCTCCCTCTCCGCCCCCTCCCCCTCCCCCCCCTCTCTCGTGAGTAATCTTATTGTTGGAAAGGGAGTAACCAAGACCATAATCGAAACCAGTTGTGGATTTCCACCACAGAGAAAAGAGAGAGTGAACTGAATGGAGGAAAATGAGAAACAAAACCGGAGGGGAGAAGAAGGAAAAAAAGAAAAAAGGGAATCAAAGAAAGGAAAGGAAAAAAGGAGAGACAGGAATAGAGACTGTGGTTTCCATAGTGTGCCATATTTCAGCAGTCACGCTCTTAGACTTTATTCCTCTCACATACACTTTCTCCATAGACAGGTTCTTCACCTCATTCTACAGACCCCTGAGTGGCTATTCTGCTGCTATTCAGATACTTTTAATTAGTATAAACAGTAGAGATGATTTTTTTTTATTTTTAATCAAAATATGTTATCAGTGATCAGCCGATATTTTTCTTCAATTTAGCTGATCCCGAGAGCCGATCGATGGCGTTAAACAAATGAGCCTAATTTCTGTATTTCCAGCTAGCGTTTCGTTAAAACCCCCTCCGGCCAGCTCCCTGCAATTCTGGACCACTAGGTGGAAACACATACCCTTTCATTTTCGACAGACTGACTAAAGCGGCGCGCCTAGCGAGAACAGTTTTCCTTTGCGTTGCGTTGCTTTGCGTTGCGTCCGTCTGGCAGCTTATTGCCGTATGTGACACAGACTCATCCAGAGTGTTTTTAAAATCTGTAAAATTAACCGTGTCTCGTTGGGGAACCAAGACAAAGACATTTAAAACTTGATACTCTGATACGGTTTTTAGAGTACACCCACGACTGAATACAGTGAGTATCAGCAAACAGCAGAGCTAGCACGTGCAGCTAGCACAAAACAAACAACCCAGAACACCATACAGACCAGATCTGACCGGTACGAACAGAACAGCAGCAACAATTCAAGATCTACATTTAATGACTGAGTCTGCATTTATTTAATTAGCTTTTTTTGTTTTAAATTAAAGGTCTAAATGAAATGATTGCAGTATTGGGGATATTTGTTTGATGTTTGATGTTTATTTACTGCTAATTTTGTTAAAAATATTATGCTGTTTCATATGAGCTCGTTAAAAATGGTAATAAACCAGTTTAGACCATGCTTGCGCTAATAAGTACATGTAGCCCTGCTGTGGCATATAGCCCCGCCCTCTATCGGTATCGGCTATCTCAAAAACGCTGATCGGTCCATCTCTATTAATCAGTATAATGTATTTTTACCTGTAACTCTGTTATCCAGTTGTCTAGGATACTGTTGGCGCCGTTTGTTGGAGCACCCTGTGCTTTGAAAGCTATTCACACCTGTTCACCCTCAAAACATTCAAATATAAAATATCATGAAAAAATCAATAAAAAATCTAACTTAAATACTACAAAAACACATTTATGAAAGTTGAGGTGCTTGCTTACCTATAAAGACAGAAATCTATGTCTTTGGTTTTGTAAATCAAACAAACCTCCGTCAAAATATAATCCATCAATCCAAGAACAAAAATTCAAAGTTCAAAAACTTGATTGACCTCAGAAACAGGCAGAACGTGCATTTTATGGTGGGTGTAAAATGGGATTAAACTCCTGCTTAATCCTCTCATTTTCAAACAAGTGATAATCCCCATGCATTCCTATTCAACTTGAAACCCCTAGTAACCCTCAACTCGACTATCATAAATCATAAAGTGTGACAGGACGGCACATAAACACTGCTGAAGAAATCTGAAGCTTCTCTACAGCACAGTCAGCTCAGTTTGCATTCATACATTTTGTCACATCTATCTTTATTCCACCCCTGTAGCCTAACTCTCACCTTTCCTATGAGAATGCCATCTGACCTGTAAATGCCTCCTGATTTATGCTTCTGCCGGCATGCATGTAAACATATCTGCGTCAAGACAGATCCTTGCACGACTTCAAAATCTGTATGGAGGAAATGCTTTTTGACTGTCCAGTAGCGTTCGGGGTTCATTCTCAGAGAAAGAGAGGAATAATATTAACGTTTCCCATTTGCTTTCTGTAACACTGTTCGCTACAGCACATGTAGACGTCTGTGCAGGACGTTTGCAGATACACACATGCAGAGGTATAGTTTTGCTTTAAACCTTGTATGCACCATTTCAATATATTTCAATATATTGTATATTATTATATTAAATCAAATAATAATTTAGACACCTACTGTGTGTCTAGTGAGAGGTTTGTTTGTGTTTGTTTTATTAAACTCTTATACCACAATGTTTTGTTTATGTAATTGTAATTCTGTAAATGTAATTCATTATTACAGACCTGGTCTCAGTCATTATTAATCTTTTTTTTTTAATGCTATTAACGTGATTCGAAGCATTCAGGGAATTCTATCTGCCAGGTCCTATACGTCAGTTAACAGACGTTCACATTGGCTCATTGGCTAGCAATGCAGTGAGTAATAAGGAAGGGGAGGGCCATCCTACGCACCCAGAGAAAGCAAGGACAGTCATGCTCTGCCGGACTCCCACTCTCAAATGGCTATGGCATCACTGAGTATCACATTTACAATCTCCTGACGTTTACCTTAGATTTCATATTAGGCTTATCGGTACAGCCTGAAATGGTCAGAGAATGTGTAGACTGATTAATTATGTGTTACAAATTAATGGTTTTGTTTGTTTTCATTAATAGCAACCAGTAAATTCAAGAAAAATTAGTTGTTGAAAGAGCATTGGATTCTACTGACATGAGGCAGTGTCCACTCTTATTTTAGAGCTAAACGAGCCAAAGCCTGGGACTGCAGACGCCTAGACTATACTGCTACACTCTTTGAAAAAAATATATATACAAAATTATTACTTATGGCTTATTTATGTTGGAATAACTAAACACTTCATCACCACTATTGCACATTAAACTGAATTCCACAAGCTGTGCTGTGCCAGCAGCAGGATTTGGACGGGCGTGTTCTTCTGCATTAGCGCAGTCAGAAAGTCATATTTTTCTGTCTTCCTCACATGATGAGAAGAATAATTTAAGCTCGTAAGGGGCCTTAACCCAAAAAGAGAAGGATATAGTCTGAGTCTTTTTCTCTCACTCCCACTTACTCTTGTCTTTCATCTTCCTTCAGAGTTCCACTCACTCTATCGCTACTGAACCCCTGAACCTCTATCCTCTGCCACCCCAGCATGTTTTTTCACTGTCCACGTCTCTAGCAGCGGAGGATCTGCTTGGCAGCCGAAGGCCATCGCTAGGAGTCACTGAGAGACAGAGTTGCCGAAAGTATTGTTGAGATGGAGCCAGAGAGACTCGCAGGGAGGAGAAGAACTAGGGAGCTGCTCTTTGTAGAAACATATCCTGAAGTGCCAAAGCACCTATTACAGTCAATTAGGAGCACAAAACGGAAACCGCAATGGGGAAGAGAGAAAGAGACAGAGTGTGAAAGAGTGTGATAGAATTAAAGACAGAAGGAGTGGGTTGAGGAGAAAAAGAGAGTGCAAGAGACAGGTGGAGTGGGATAATGGAGGAATAATAGTGTGTAAAACAAGAAAAACAGAGACTTGGAGTATGTAAGAGAGAGACTATGAAGGAATGTGTATAAGAGGAAGAGACAATGAAGAAGTATGTAAAACAGAAAGAGAGAACGCAAAGGAGTATTTAAATAAGGAGAAGGAGAAAGACTGTGTAGGGTATGTAAAAGAGAAAGACAACAAAGAAATATGTAAAATAAAGAGAGACTATGAAGGAGCATGTGAAGAAAGAGGAGAGAGTGCAATGAGACTAGACTAAATGAGATAGAAAAAGAATAAGAGGAGTATGTCAGAGTTCGAGAGACTGTGAGAGAGAGTGGTATATGGGACCGAGGGAAGAAGAGGTGTATGTGAAGGAGAAACAAAGATGAGTATGTAAGGGAGAGAGAGGGCAGCAATGCTTACATGGGTGGTATCTTGGAGGCCACCTGCCCCAGCCACCCCCTTAAAACCATGCCAAGTGATAATGTACACTGAGATTTCTGATTCATGCTGTTGTCTCTTTTATCTAGGCTCGTTGGTTTGTGATGTTAAAGCAATAAGCAGCAAGATTACCTGTGTAACTGTGGTTTTACAAAGCAAATGTTTGCGAAACACTGGGGCCTTGATACATTATACTTTTTGATATTTAGTCAAATGTGTATATCAAATATTTTATAATGACTCCAAACCTGCATCAGCCTTTTATTAAAAACTGAAAATATCTGTATAATATTTTTTTCTACTGAAATGCATTCATGTGTCAAAACATCATCAACACCTACACATGCTAAAGAACGATATCTGTCTTTGGTACAGTTACAAATCTTTGGTCTATACTGCATTCATACGTTCATACTGTACACGTTTGTTTTGAAATGCAACAAGACCTGCCCAGGGGCTCTTGACTTGTTTAGGTGATGCACACCTTTGAACAGAATCACCAGAACAGAAAAATCACACTTTGGTACGTTTTAATCAACCCTGTCACATCTGGGCACAGGAGAATATAGTAAAGCAGTGAATGTGAGAGAGAGAGAGGGGCTGTAGGTGAGGGTAGGTGAGTGACAGAGTGAGAGAGAGGGACACTGGCAGAATAAAACATTGGTATTAGATGAGGTCCCTGCGAGGAGTTCTATGTGTGTCTGCACACGTGTCTGTGTGTATAATAGAGAGGGTCTGAGGTATTGTGTCAGCAGTGTGGAATGTAGGAGTGTGTTTGGCAGTGATGGTGGTCCTCTGAGGCTGGAGTTATATGTGTGTGTGTGTGTGTGTGTAGAGTTTTGTGGGTCCTACAGAGGCAAGTTTACACACAGAGAGAGCTCAAGTCCAGACGGCCTGGCAGCCTCTGTACAGCTACTGTCACTGTAGCCCAATCAGCTGTGGCCCAGCTCAGACCCCACTACTTTACTGCCTTAATTACATAATTGTAGACGATTAGATGGGAATGATAGCTTGACCCCTTAAAGGCGCAGTGTATGATTCTAGAGAACAACACAAGTGTAGAGAGCAAAACAAATATACCCCTCCCATCAGTGCTCCTTCAGAAGCCCCTAATGTATGGACATGCATTCCCAACAAGAATGACCCTGGCCTCTAAAATGGGTGCTGCGATGCTACCCATCTGCTATCACAAACATTATTGAATAGGATAAAACAATACTGACCTTTTATTTCTACCTTCGTTTTTGAAAATGTGTGTCGTTCAGAATATGGCTCCTCCCATTCTGGAATAGTGTTGTGTTGCTCTATCTGAGCCACTTTTTATCCTAGCCAGGGCTTTTATCACAAAACCAGGGCTGTGAACAAACATCAGATTTTTTCTGTAACAGAAGGGACCACTAACGGAAAATGAGTTTTACAAAAAGTGTTTCGGATTGAAATTAAATATTGCACATTTAGACTCCTTATTTAGTTATGAATCATAATAATCTTAATAATCCTAATTAAGCTCTCAAGGTTTGCAAAGACGATGTTCACCTGGATTTGGTGAATACAATT
Organism: Megaleporinus macrocephalus; assembly: GCA_021613375.1. Lineage (NCBI taxonomy): Eukaryota > Metazoa > Chordata > Actinopteri > Characiformes > Anostomidae > Megaleporinus > Megaleporinus macrocephalus. The sequence continues at coordinate 22,611,198 of CM038728.1, read as the reverse complement.
ACAGAGAAAATAAACAATTGGTCAAAAACACTATGTGACAAAGCCTGTAATTGGTTGGTTAAAAAAAAACTGCAGTGTATTCAAGCTTGCAAAGGAGGTTCAGGCTTAATGCAGACTTCATATACTGAGGCCTTTTCTGTTTTAACTACTATGTTTTTTTAATTATTGAAACACATATGTATAGTAAGCTTGTTGTTTTTGCTTAACAATTTGATATTCAGTATGTTCAAGATGTGATGGCCACCAGATTATTTATTTTTAAATGGTTTTGGAGTTTTGGTAGAGTTTAGATATAAGGCTTTAAGTCATTTGTTTTGAATTAATATTATGTAAGACTGAGTTTCAGCTGATTATTTGAGTTAAATCATATTTGACAAATTATTTTGGACAAAAAAAAAAAAAAAAAAAAAAAAGATCTGCTTTTGTACAGCATTGTGTACTGAGGTGTATGATGAACTGATCATGATTCCATGGCCTGCATCTTCAAGAATATTCAATATACAATAAGAGTGTTCAAGAATGGATTCAAGAGTAGCACATTTGCCCATACAAATGATCACTGCTAATAAAAATAGTATAAAATATATATATATATATATGTATATATATTTAACTGTTAATAATTCTCGATCATATCGACCAGTAAGACACTCTTAACCCAGTATTTTTTATAGTTTTATTTTGTTAACCGAAACAATCTGCATATCTTTTTTCTGTGTGATGAGTGTAATGCTAAAATAGAGATTAATCTAATCATGTTCTCAAAAATGTATGCTGGTTATTAACTATATCAATATCATGTCTGACATCACCCCACCACCACCTATCATCTACTTGGTAAAACATCACAGTGTGCAGTGAAAATTCATTTTGACCATAAAACTGCAGCAGTTCTTTTTTATCAGATCTCATCACATTTTTCAGTTATATTTTTGGAGAAGTGTGCTAATTGGCCTTTATTTTAAAATGTTTTGAAATGGCAAATAGTTTGATTACACTGTGTTTGATTGTCTCCTCACCCTGACTCTTGGCCTTGCTTTCCTTCCTAGGCGGCAGACAGTGACTAGCACCCCCTGCTGGATAGAGCTGCACCTGAACGGACCCCTGCAGTGGCTGGACAAGGTGTTGACCCAAATGGGCTCTCCCACCATCCGCTGCTCCAGCGTGTCCTAGGAAATGCCTTCCTTCCATAAAACACCACCAGAAGTACCCAATCCAAAAACCAGAACTGAAACTGAAAAAAGGTTCAGTGGGGACCGAGGGTGATGACCCTGAAACCCAATAGGAAACCACAGCCTCACCTGACCAAGCGCCCCCATCTTTCAGTAGCACTTTCTGTAACATGTTCATCTCAAAGAGGAAGTGTGCAGTAAACAGTACCTTTTTTTTACAGTTTATATTTTTTATATAACGCCCATACCATTTATTAGGAGCATCATTTATAGCTTGTGAGATTTTGATATTTAGAGCCATTTTGGATGCTAAGCATGTGTACAGTGCCCTTGTTTCTCTTCATAGGTGTTGTTTTGTTACATATCGATTAGGATGCACTTAATCCATGTAAGAATAAGTCAAGTGCTTTCTGTGTACAGTGAAATATTAATGAAGTTTTATAAATTTCAGTTCAGATGTCTTTATGTTTTGGGCATTTTTGTTTTGGTTTTAACAAAATGATAGAAGAAACCCTGTGTTGTATGTATCATATTATATGTATCATGATAATGTGATTGAAAAGGAGAGATCCTCTCGTGAGGAAGTGTATAATCAGAGCCTTTCTTCTATCAGAGAAAAACAACACCTTCAGTGTTTAAACCTGTTCACCCCTTCTTTTTGCCAGGAAAGTCTTTAAGAGATACAACTGGACAAAGTTCGTTAACTGAGTGAAAGACGCAGCTTATCTGGAGCCATAATTGGTCAGTGCCTTGGGATGTAAAAGTGGAATTACCTACATTAACCATTAACTGTTACATTTCACTGGACCGCTTTAAAGGTGACTGTACAAGCACACGTCTAGCACGGCTCTGCCTTTAAGCAGATACACTATCATATGCATTATATAGCTTTGGAAAACAGTATGGGGTTGAGTAGGGGTGAAGGTGGGGCAGGGGGGCGGTTGTAGACGACTGAAGGATGAAAGGCTGTTATTCCTCCTGTAGTAGTTTTTAATCTGTCTGTATGGAGCCATGCCAAGTCTCGCCGTGTGTGTGTGTGTTCGCGTGCACGTTCTTTTAAGATGTGCTTATGGTAGCAGTTTAATCTGTGAGCCAGCTGTCTCCGCTGTGTGTGTCTGCCTGCCCTCCCCTTGAGTTTAGATAGGCCTGTCTGCAAGGAAGCACCCACACACACTCTCCAGTGGAAAGTGTGCTGCTTTGGACCTGATATCCATTCTTAACTTGGCTGAACGTTGAAGTCTTTTGATGAAGGCTGTTTAGTACAAGTGAAATGAGCATTACCTTCACCAGGTTCAATAGCGTTCACGCGTCTTTGGCGGCCTGCCACCAGCAGCCGCTTGCAAATGACTGCTGCGCTGGTCACCGACCACAGAACCACAGTGACAACATCAGAAGTAAATTGCATTATGCTGTAGAACAGAAAGGCTTTATTCCCTGCTCACACAGAACCCCGCGCCGGGGTTTGTGGCCATGTTACATTCCACACCTGTATTGCTTAGTCTGCTTCTGCTTCATTAGCTTAATGTGCAGTTTATACATGTGCCCTTTAAAGGGGAACTCCACCTGGTTTTTATTTAACAAAAGAATTCAATGTGTTTTGATGGGAAATATAATATTACAGAGACATACTCGTATTTTTTTTCCATGGTATTGATTAAATTCAGGGGTTTAAACACAAATGTAGTTTTATTTTGTTAACCGAAACAATCTGCATATCTTTTTCTGTGTGATGAGTGTAATGCTAAAATAGAGTTTAATCTAATCATCAGGTACATGTTCCAGAGTAACCTCACCAGAGTAAATGTATTTTATAAATCACAAAACTATTGAAAACTCCGGCATCAGTCAACATATTTGTAACCATTTTGCTTAATGTTTTTCTGTGAGGAAGTTTTTAGAGGCATTAAAGCAGAAGTCGTTCTGAGTGGTTTGATGTGAGCTGGCTCATTGTAGAGAAACATCTCCCATCCACAGTTGTGGTGATAGATACCAATGACTACACATAAATATATGGTGGTATGACCTGTGAACCTATTTTCTATATATAATGTTGATTTTACAAGTTAGATGTCAAATCTGAAAGCAAAAAAACTTGCCTTACAAAACCCTAAATGTCTTAAAAACATGTTATATGTCAAAGCCTTATCGCAAACTATTGTAAAACAGTGTTTCAGACATTAGTGTTTCAGTGGTATTCATAACCATTTGATGTAACTTTGTCAGAGGGAGCTTTGGAGCACCTCACAACAAACACTCCGAAAGACTTTAATGCAGAAATTCTGGACAAATGGTGGAATTCCCCTTTAAACACACTAATATCTGGTCCCTTTTACCACCACAGTAAGTCACTACATTACTTTGGAGTAGTGCACATCTCTTTTACATCGTAACGACTGAATAATGCGAACAGCAGTGAAATTCTCCTTTAATGTACAACAAGATGCATCTGTAGTGTAAATACACAAAATGTCAAATGACTTTCAACAAAAATAGATACGTTTTTTTGGTGTTTATGGCTTTAAATCAGTTTAACATGGACACCTCAGCTCAGTCTGAAACCATGAAGTCATGATGGTTTGAATTAATGAATTATTAAACAGTTTGTAAATATGTTTTATAGATTATTGCATGGCTTTTTTCAAAGATGCAAATTTCTACCCTAGATTCTATTTTGCTACCGATTTTTTGTGAGTGTAGCGAGAAATGCTAATGTACTCATTTATCTTTTTTTGCGAAAGATCAATGGAAGCAAAACTGCTGGCAGACTTTTTTAAAAAATACAATAGCCATGTATTTTTATACTAGAGACAGGTGACCGGGAAATGGGCTTTAAAAGGGAAATGTTTGTAAACAAATGGGCTTTTTCTAATCTTCTTTTAACACATTTCAGTTAGCAGTTGCATTTGTTTGGAAGCGCAAGCCTTTGCATGCCTTCTAATTACTGTGATCTCCATTAATATTTGGAGTAAAACTATGAAGGCAAAGCTTTGATAGAGCTCAGCAGGTTTGCTTTACCTACATCATACAGGTTCTTTAGATAACTTCTACAAATAAGTGCATCTATAACATTTCAGAATAGTTCAGCTAATTCAGTTTCAGACAACTGACATCAAATTTTCAGATTTTTACTATGATAAGTAATGGTACACAATATTATAAGCAATGGATAATTCGTAGCATTCATGTTGATTATCCTTCAGTTGACAGCTAAATGATACTTTGGCATCTTTGAGAAAAGAATACAAATCGCATTTAAAGTTTATCAGCAAATTGTTGAGTTAACTTTTAGTAGTATGCATTATTGTGCTTGTGTTATTTGGTTGTGTTAACTTCCTTATTCTGTGACGCGCTTAGTTGTGTTACGCTTTTCTGTATTATTTTTCTTTGCATCCAAAATATTTGTTGACTATATATACTCCATTGTATTTGTTACTGTTGTACTTTTAATAAAAAAGTTATATCTCAAAAGCTTTTAAATTGTTACTGGAATTTGTATTTGTCATCAGGCAAAACATTTATAGGCTTTTCAAACAGTACTAGTGATAACAATATATGTGTATTATTGTAATCAAGGAATTAATTAAAATAGACAAAAATGTATGATTTTCCTCTAAACAAATCTTACACATTTAAAGCATGTACCTTCAGATGTAAGATTTATAAAAACCATTTAGTCAATCAAATGTGTCAGAATTATGACAGAAATTATTACTAAAATTTGGGGCATACAGGCACAAATTGTTATTAAAACCTGGGGGCCATACAGACATATTTTGTTTGTAAACTTGAGGACCATGCAAGCATAAATTGTTAGTAAAACTTGGAGACACTATTAGATAGGGCTGGGGCAACGGGTGACGTAATCGACTTAATCGATTACGAAATAACGTCGATGGGTCGCAAAGATGGCCACGCCTACAGAAAGCATGGATTTATCTGTGCATCTAAAGTTGTGGGAGTATTTCACCCAGAAACACAGATTTTAAAATTATTAACATGTAAAGTCTGATTTATACTCCGTCTGCGTGCGTTTAAAGCGATATAGCAGCCACTACTCACATACGTCTCTGCGTCAGCTCCGCTAACATGGTTGCTGAGCAACAAGTCCAGTAAAGGACAGTTCGGAGTACATCAGCATGGCGACGGCGGATGAGCTCAGAATTCTTTATTTAGTTCAATAACAACTTAAAACGACTGTTTGTCTCCGCGCCGAGGAGAAAGTATTTCGGGGAATTTCTAATGAACGTGCAGAACCTCTCTTCTACCGTTCTACCGTTTCTTCTTCGTCGTGGAAGTGGTCGCGTCTTGCACTGCCCCCACGGTCTCCAGCCGAATTGCTCCATCCCGTCTGTATCCGTAAGCTTTCTGAAAACGAATGTATGTACGAAATGGACGCAGAGTATGGACAGAAGGCTCCGTGCGTATCTGTATTCAGCGTTGAGCATAATTGAGCCTTAGAACATGTTTCTTTCAGTAGTAGTCACTTGACCTCCGTTTCTTAATCCTCCAGTGTAGATACCTGAGACTGTTCTCGAGACCGCAGGAGCTTTCCCTCTAAACACAGCCCCAGATTTTAACGTCTGTCTTTTGGCTAAATAACGGTCATGACTTGATTTACCCCAAAAAACGACGCCTATACGACGTCTGGTGTTTTTTGGGTTAAAACACACGTAGCTGCTTCTTTTAAATGTCTCTCCGCCAAAATATATAGTCCACAAACTGTCCGAGTTCTTGTGCGTGAGGCGTGTAGGCTACGTGTCATTTGTGCCTCTGAAAGTCCTGTCAGAGCTTAGACTTTTAGTCTTTAATCATTTATAGATCACGTGCGTTTGAGGTACCCTTTAATAAATAAATAAACAAAAACATATATATATATATATATATATATATATATATATATATATATATATATATATATATATATACACATTCATATAAGAGTAATCTAAAAATTAATCATTGGATTTATCGACTAATCGAAAGAAAAAAGAAAAAAAAATCGTTAGATTAATTGATTATGAAATTAATCGTTAGGTGCAGCCCTACTATTAGAACCTGGACTTCATCAACATATACTGTTATCAAAACCTCTTGACTTTACTATATACTATATACTACATACTATAACTGAACCCTTAAGACCTTAGTGGCTAATACTGTTACCAAAACCCAAAAAAACTTTCTAGGATGCACTGGTTTTACACTTGAGACTCATGCAGGCATATATTGATGTTTAACAAAATAACATATTTTTACTGAAACAGTAAGGTTACCGACCTTACTGGCACATACTATTACTAAAAGTCGTTGCCCCTACTGTAAATACTGTTATCTACTACAACTTTGAGACCACATTGGCACAGACTGTTACTAAAACTTGGGGCACACTGGCATATATTATTGTTAACACAATTTGGGGACTATAATGGTAGATATTATTACCAAAAGTTGAAGACCATGCAGGGACATGTTGTTACTAAAACCTGGGCACATTATTGGCACATGCTGTTACTAAGGTTTTGGGACTTTGTTGGCACATGCTTTTACAAAAACTTAAACATGTACGGTTATTATTAACTTTGAAGCATATACTGTGGGGCTATAATGCTAATTACCGGGTGTGCCATGCGGGGAAAATTACAGACAGATCCACCTGACAGTACTGAGAGTGACGTCTGTAGGTGTCTGACTCCCCCACCGTGTGTTTATATTGCTAGGTTACAGGTAACATAACCCCACTCTCAGACTCATCATAGACACCATAGACAATGCGCTTGTCTTTGTTCAGGAGACCCTCAGGGCAGGGCGAGGAGAACCTGCTAATCCCTTTCTCTCCCACATACACCCAGGTAATATAACAGTGGGACAGAAGCTGAGTGTGTACGCTCGCTACAGATTTCCATTCTAATGAGTCATATTTTTAACACCCGCTACCCATTTTCATCAAACGTGTGAACTGTTTCTGCAACATGACAGAAGATGAGACAGAACAACCTGATGGAAATTTAGTACAAGAGAGAACATTGAAAACTAAAGAAATGGTTTTGTCCAACTGTGACATTGTACGATATAAATTTCAATTACAAAGCAAAAGGTAAAATATGAAGCAAATGAACAAATCGATAGACAGAAGGATAAAAATATGAATAAGAAAATAATGAATATAAATTCTAAAACAATAATAGGAAAGTAACAAACAAGAGTTAATGTTGAATAAGACCCAACACTTCCTAATTACATAAATGATACAAGATAATTAAATGGGTCTGCATTTAATTCTAACAAAGCAATAACTTGATAAATGAGAAATCTGATGACTGATGAACTTAAACTACAGTCAAATGGAACTCAAGTACCTATAAACCCATGCCCTACCTTTTTCACATATTCAGCATAGCAACCTGCCTTTCCCCTCTTAGCAACAATTCAGACAGCAAAATGACAAGTGACAGGACATTTACTCCGCTACCACTCTGCTTCAGAAGAAATGGGTTTGAGGTCAGACCCCACTCTTGCAAAACACATGAATGATTTACAGTCTTCAACAGTATGTGCTCAAGAGAGATGTGTAGTAATCAGTGAACTCACCCTGCGCTGTGTACTTAAGTAATATATTGTATTTTTATATACTGATAGGTCTAGTTCTACTCTTAATCATGTATATTTGTGAGAAAATGGAGCTGCTGTTACTCACATCTACATTAACTGTTCACGTGGAGCTCCTAATATCTTTAAATTCATTCTGTACTGTTGGTTTAGCATTTGTTCTACTTTACTTGCTCACACTTCTGAATTTGAAGTGTTACTCTGGTAAAAGAAACTACATATATAAAAAGTGTACTTTGCACAAGTGCCTGCAATTGCATTTGCAATGAAAATATAGAACATTTTGCCTGTAAACTTACTGTTTTGAAGATTCATTTCTATTCATCCATTTATCATGGAAGTTTCAAAGTTTCACAGAATATAAAGAACAGCTCTCGTGTTTAAATAATATAGAAAAATGAAATTGTGTTTCTTTGGACAGCAGCAATATATAAGAGAAGTTTCACATAAAATAGATTAAAGTAGTATGTAATTTGCAGACATAACTGTTTATACATGTATATTAAACATATACTATTGGATGTACTGCTAGACCATTATACTGTCATACTGTAACTAAAATGCACTTAAATACATATTTCAATGTTACCTAGTAAACTGAAATACAATGAACAAATTAAAGATGGCTTTATGTGTACTTTTCTAGAATACAGTGATTTTACACCTAAAATTTTATGTTGGAATAACTAAACAAACTTTACACTACTCTAACTCAGAGCAACTTATGTGGATTTTATTTTTAAATGTTTTTTTTAAATATATTCCACTTTAATTACTTTGAAAGTCATTGCTTTAAAATAGACCCCTAAATAATGCACGTAAGTTGATGATAATTCAATAGACTATGGTTTATAAAAGCTCTGGTATGTTTGTATGTCTATATTCTTACAGCATACAAATATATTTTTAATACAAAACTATAATACTTTTTCTTCAAATATGCTACTAAAATGCTTAAAATACAGAAAGTTTCTCTATTTTCAAGAACACATTAAATAATAAACTTGTTTTTAGTAATATTTTTTTATATATATAGTATCTTTCTTTATTTGCAAGCATCACATTTTATTCCAGATCAACAATATCCCAAAAGATAAGAACAGTGTCTAACAAACTTATACTGAATAAGATGCTGGATGTATAAAGAAACTCATTGAACATTCTACAGGGAGTTTTACAAATGCTGACCTGACGATAACTTGAATTAACATTTGTGCAACGTTTTCACTTAAGTACTCCAGAAAAGTCAGCTTTCTCCACCTGTATGGGCCAAAGATGTTCTAGAATGTTTTTGTTTAAGGACACAGATGAGCAGTGAGTGGCCTCTTAAAGATTAATTAATTATTTCATTCATTAATAAACCACATGGAGTTCTCTTCCTGCCTGAATTCTCCCCTTTGAACGCTGGTGCCCTCTGTTGGCTAAAGAAGGTAACACAGTGATCCACTGCCCTCTTCTGTCCTCTCAGTGATGTCAGTGTCTCAGATTGCTGACCCAGGAGGGCCAAAAAGCAGCAGCAGGACGGGCCGAGGCGGATGTGTCTGACACTGTGAGACTGTTTGGGATCACTAGGTGGTTTGGCCTTTTAAGCCGTTTTGTTTAAAGCCCTTTGATGGTCACTATTCACAAAAAAAAAAAAAAAATCCAACACCTGGTTTCCCTCTTACTGGGTTTAAACGCAGGCTGCTATTAATGTGTTATGTTACACTCATGTGTTGTGTTACTGGAAGCATTCCAACTAGACGTTTATGGCCCGGCTGAAAGAATGTTCTTGTCTTGCAGCTTAAACGTATATGTCACTGTGGCTATGTGTGTCTGCTGTCTTGTGCGTGACAACGGTCTCAATTATTCTACCAGTTCATGTTGCATTCGCTTTGCACGAGGCTGTTTTGCAGACGTCGGCTTTTTGTACAGTAATGACTGCATTATCACATTGTAGGCAACACAGGTCTGATTGTCACAGTAGGATTTTCTGTTATGCTGGCAGTGGTGACTGGAAACACTGAAACGGAAATGTAAGGGTTCAAGGGCAGAAGTCATGTATTTTCTTACTTTTACACAGACTTGCATTGCACTAGTGTGGAATTCAAGCATGCAGTTATATTTTATATTTTATGATTATAATGTAGCAGCTATGCACCTTATAATAACGTTGTATGTCTGTTCTTTGTTGCTCCACTGCACTATGCAAATGATCAATCTTAGTACATTTTAGTATTTCTGTTTTTTTGTACATTTTATATTCTACTTTTTTAGAATTTATAATGTTGAACCAATCATTTCTATTTGCTGTGATTGCTTGGGCTGGCCAAGTCGCTCACATTCCGCTGTTGTCTCCCAGTATTAAATGTAACATCCCAGTACATCCTGGCCCACCTGTCTTTAAAAAAAATAAAAAAAAGTGCTCCTGTACACTCTGTTAGCTGTCACAGGCTGATGATAAGGGACTGGCGGTGAGGTTAAACTGAACAGATGACTCCACTAAACTCCCACTCAACCTGCTGACAGTAACATAAAGGTCAGCTGTCATGACAGTGACGACCACTGGCTTTGTTGGTAAACAAATTAATCTTCTCAAAGGTCGCCATTTGTCCCTCCTCGCCTCTCTCTCTCTCGCTCTCTCTCTCTCTCTCTCTCTCACCGTCGCTCCCTCTTTGCTATCTCTGGTCAGGAGGAAAATCTGTCAGATCTGGCCGGCGGTCCGCAGATTGCGGTGGTATCAGCATTCTGCAGCAGCAACGCACACCTGATCGCGGCGTTGCGCGCTGCTGCGCCACAGCTGTCCCAGGACAGGAGCCTCTACATGCCAATAGAAGCTGCACTCGCTTCTCCAACTGCTGTTCTCTGGAACCCTGCCCACCAGAGTCCTGCTGGCCAACACCACCCACTCAGCCTTAGGCCTTCTGTCCATGAAAGAGACAGAAGCTGCTGTTCTCACTCTCGGGTTGGAAATGCGTCCACCTGCAGAGTTACAGTGTGTCATTTATGGCTTCGCTCTGTGGGGGGCTTTAAGCTAAGGAAAAGTTTCTGTACCGTCCGTACTGTACTCCAAACGGACCCCTAATCCTTGTTACTCTATTGTGGAGGTTTGTGAATGAGTCGGTTCTTCACACTGGCCCTTTTCTTTGCATATCTGAAGAGTTATTCTTCATTTTGCTGTAATCTGTAATCTAAGAGGAGTTTTTTTTTTAAAAAAAGGAGGAAAGTCGGCTCAAATCTAAAACATACAGCAGCCAATTACACACTGTTTCTTCAGCTAAAGCACAGAAGAACAAACATTTTTTTTATTTTTTTTATAAAGTTAATCTTGTTCCTCTGGGCCTTACTATACATGTAGACATGTACAGAGTATCTCTTATGAAGTCCTTCACCACATTTCTCCTCTCTATGTAAACTGGGTGGTCCTAATCTTAAGTAATGATTCCATAAGCATTCTACCCACCAATCACAGAGCTGCAACTGCTTGCCCTGCTTGTCTGTTTATCCATACATCAACGTTGTTCGTTCATCCGTTTCTTTATTCACGTGTTGGTTTGTCCTTCGGTTTGTTTGTCCATCCATTTGTTTTCTGTTCTTCCTGTGTGCATTGCTTCGTCCATCCAATTATTCGTCCTCCTGTTGGTCAGCATGTCTTTTCGTCCACAACTTCTGGTTGTGTTGGACTGTCACATACAAGCTGGATAATAATTGTAGTTCTGAATGAGCAGCGGAGCAGGCTAAGAGTGTTTGGTGCCACGCCCACATCTCTATATTACTATATAGTTTGGTGCCATACAAACATTTGTAATATTTTAATAGTTCTTAGTTCTTAATTGAGTTGAAAAGTTCTCCGTACTCACATTCTTGTTCTACATATAAGTTTGGTTAATGATATAGAATGTGTGATTGTACTTGGACAGATAGTACAGTGACTTGTGGTGCAACTGTAATGATTTGTTCCAACATCAGGGGAGTCGAGTTAAAGCCCGGCATAGCCACAACTGTCCATACCTGGAAGGCAAAGAGCAGAAAATCCCTGTCTGACAGAAAGAGACACAGCAAATGAGTTTTTGACTAAACAAAGTATTCAGAGTTCACTGCATTTCGTAGAATTCTTGAATCATTGCATTTCATTCTCATTTTTATGCTTCTGTCCAGTGACTGGCTCCTTTCTTTTCTTTATACACCATTTACTACTAAATAATCACTGTCAAGTGTTTGTTCTTTTTTCATATTACTCTTTTTCATATTGTCCTTGTGCTGTTTGGCTATTTTGTGTTGAGGAAAATTCCGTTTTGAGTTTTCATTGCTCTCAAGGCTTCTTCCTCCTGCTCTGAAAGAGTTTTCCTTGCCATTGTTGCCCCTGAATTGTTCATTTTTTCCTTGGATTTCTGTAAAGCTGCTTTGTGACAATGCCTGTTGTACCAAGGGGATCCCCTCCTGGGTCTGCGTGGTACTGCCCTCTGCCATGTGTCTTTTGATTTTTTTCCTGCTCCCCCCTGGCTCCACCTTCTCCACCCATTCCATACATGTGCAGCTGAACCAGGACTCAACTGCTACTTATACTCCTCCTTTTTTTTCTCTGGTTTTGACCCCTGCATTGTGTCTCCTGTTGCCTGCCTGGGTTTCAACCCCTGCCTGTTGTATGGACTTGTATGATTACTGAACTGCCCTCCGTAAAGCCACCTCACGCATGCAACCTGCGCCTACATTACAAAGCCATACAAAGAAATCTTGAATTTAATTCAGTTGAAAGAGTTTTATTATAAAATGCTGCATATCCACCGATAACAATTTCAGATACAAGGTCGTTTGGAAAGAAAAGCAGCTGATGTATAGAACAGCTGGCAACAGAACCCTTTCAGGTTTACCAGCTTTGGCGGTCTTGGGGATAAAAGAAGTCATTTTCGGGCTAAACTGCCAGCTCTTATTACTAAGCTGATTCAGATTATCTGACTCACGGAAAAGAGCAAGAATTAATAGTGTTACTCCATGGGGAAACCAGAAGCATGGTATAGAATATTATAGGGGAAAATAATAGATGTTTCAAGACATCAATTTTGTATGCTATCTATCTATCTATCTATCTATCTATCTATCTATCTATCTATCTATCTATCTATCTATCTGTCTATTATTGATTGTGTCTAATTGTGTCTGATTTTTAACTGAGAATTCTATTTTAATTGTTTTTTATTGTGACTCCGGCTAATTGTAAGTGCTGGAGATCTGTTAGTAAGTTGAATGTCTTTATTTTTCTCACAAAGCTTTGGGTTTCTAAAAAGGCAACCTATAAAGAATGTGACATTAGTACGGGGAGATGTTGCCAATGGAGTGCTACAAGCGCATTACTGGTACTCTATGTCACCTGAACCTGAAAAAGTATTTGTACACTACGTGTGGCAGTACCCTGGATATTCTTCACTACGCTCTCGAACATCGTAATAAAATGGTGCCATGTGTGATGAATAGTACATCGTTTCAAAAACAGCTTAGTTATTGCCCTGAACTTCCTTTATTCCTTATATATTTCTTTCTTTACCTTTTTCGTGTCCTTTTTTAATCTTTTTTTATTCCAGTTTAAGGGCCCTATATGATATTTTGCAAATTTTCTTCAGCGATGTAAACTATGACTCCAGTCCTCGGCAGCTCTCTTCTGTCCTCAGAACAAAAGTCTTGAGAATTCAGTTTTACTCCAGCAGCTGCCAGAGCCCTGATTAATGGCTGCCCATATCTCTGCCTGCTGAAAGGTAGCCATTTTGAACGGCGGAGAAATCCAGGCAGTGACCCGCAACTAATAACATTCTACTTGAGCAGGCTATCGAGCGCAAAGCGCCACTGTTTATTGTGCTGCTTGATGGCGGTGTGGGCCATAAGTGAGACAGGCCAGGGGGTTAATAATCTAAACTTTGGGCTTTCCCACTCCTGTGCGCAGTAGGGGAGAACAGTGACCTGGATAATACACTGGGAGTGCACTGGCTGATTGTAACCGATGAACAGTAAAGTATGTGGGAAGCGAAGAGGCCTTTGGAATGGTTTCAGATTTAAAGGTTAGGTCTACACTTGAGTTGGAGAAATGGTTTTGGGGATGTATGTAAGACATGACTAACTGATACATGTCTTTCACATCGGGGATATTTCTGACTTTTTAAAATGAAGGTTCCTAAATGATTCTTGGCTTGGATTTATGGTTCCAGAAAAAAAACCTTAAACTGGTTTCAGAAGCTCCATGTGCCATTATTTTTTATTTTGGTATTATTTTGTGGTCCTTAAATTGAATGTTCCACACACTCACCAATTTCAGTGCATTGTGTTTAAAAAGCTCTACAACTAATTTAATCAAGCATAAAGCGTGGCAAGACCAATGCTTGATTTCTAGGCTAGGCCCACTCCATTCTCTGTATGTATTTTAATGTAAGAGGCTATAAAAAGAACTTGTTATCTATATTTATTTTGGATTTGGCCTAATGCTGTATGTATGACTAACATCTTACAGACAAATAGGTTATTAAATAGGTCGATGTCCTCTAATCGTGTGAAATATAAAGGCAGATTTATAGGTTACCAGTAGAAATGGTCCCTTTACACATTCAGGCAACCCATTAGGCAAACCTGATATTGGGTACTGTTTTTGTTATCACCTTTGTTAAGGTTCAAACAAACTGAGCTGATACCAATAGGTAGCATTAAAACAATGTAGACTACTGATTGGCCACAACGAATTGTCCCCATCACACTAAACACATATACTAATGCTAGATAACAGATTAGCGTACACTCTGTTGATGCATCTGACTGAATAAAATGTCATCGCAGGTTTATGAGGTAGCACCTTAACAACCAACTACATTGAGAATACCTGCAGTGGTAGCAAATTCGTCAAATTGAGTCGTATTATGTGTTGGAAAAGCACCACCTTAGTGGGATATAATCCCACTTTCATGCATCATCCTATTATTATTTTTACTTTCATTTCACTTTTTCCAATTTTTTTCTCTGCTGTTTCACTTAATATGCACTTAATACTTAAAGTGTTTGTTGGTATAACAAAATTTGTTTGACTTTGCACCCTTCGGTTTGTTCTGACCCAGTTTATGATGTGGTCCTCGGTCCTGATCTGGCCCATATACAGTAAAGTGTGTAGAATGGATGTGGCCTAAATCTGGCCCATCTACATTGTTGCTCCTCAACATTTATTCCAGAAGCGCCCCACAAATATAGATATAGACCTATTCTGGTTTGCATGCCTTACATCTCCCCAGTCACTTGCATAGGAAAGTCAGAATTGGCCCAGAACTACCTGCTGTCTACATAGACTGTGACTTTAGGTGAAGTTTCACTTCAGCTATAGTTAACAATTGCAAACGTAATGTCGCTGTCTTCAAACTGGTGACTACTCAGAAGAAGATAAAAACATTTTTTCCTTTCAGTGTAAGCTAGCGTTTTATTACAGGCACTTTTTGCTTGATCAGCATTCATTTTTCACACAATATGAGGAGCAGCTGCTGAGCTCAAAATGTCTAGGAAAGTAAAAATATCTAAAAAAATGGAGATGCATATTTTTATTAGGACAGCGGCAATAAATAATATAATAAAAATTAATAAGAATTAGCCCAGCAATTTAACGTATTCATTGAGCCAATGCTAGAAAAGTTACTGTACCTAACTAGTAATAGTATAGTGTAGCTAGCTAACGTTCTCATATATTTCAGTCTGCTTTTATATTTTTATGTTTTAAGTCATGTTTCATCAGGTCTGGCTTTAGAGGGTCCTTTAGTGTGGTAATACCCCATCAACCAATCATCATGCCTTACTAAAGACATTACTTTTACATATTATATATTTTTTATATTTTTTTGTTATATATTTTATATATAACAGATCTGATCCAAAATCACTTTAAATACAATCTTCTTAAGGATGTTTTTGCTTCTCTGGATCTGGGAACCTGGCTCATTGTTATGAATAGTTATTATAATAATTATTTTTCCATAGAAGAGTTTGATTTATATCTGTATACATTTCATTAGGTAATGTTTCATAACATCAGTACCAATAACTGAACAAATCTAGCCAATCTAGCAAATCTTTTTTTCCTAAAGTTTGCACATAATTAAATGATAAAGACATTAATGGTTAATAATATACAGAATTTTTGAAAAATGAGTGGGCTTACCCTTTAAGGTTCCTTTTACTTAAAAAAGAAAAAATATTTGATGTTATCTTGCATTTACTGGCATTAAGCTATGCATAAATATTTGTGTATGTTATTTAATACGTATGTGTGTGTTATGGAGTCCCTATGTAGGTATGCTTTAAAAACTGTTTTTGTTAATACTGAGTGATGGGTCAGTTCTGACAGTGGTGCTTTAAAGGTATCTGAGATGCGATCCTCTCCTGCATGTATATTGGCTGTGTTCCAGCCACCACATCTGGACTGTTTCTGTGCCTTCAGTCAACACGGTACAAGTAAATGCCATATGTTTGGGCCTTATGAAATTTGCTATGAGGGTTAGGCTCTGATTTCTTCCGCTGAAAAGCCATGACTCTGTGGTCTTAGATAAAGACATTTGTTTGACTCATGACAGTTCTTAACTTTTTTTAAGAGACAGATTAATTCAGACAACACAAACATCACCAGAAGTTCTCCGTTTTCCACATCTGCTAATGGCTTACTTTTTCTCCAGGATGCCCATGTCACTGTCATTTCAAACATTATCCAGAAGGAATGAGAAACATTTCAGTGGGAAAGCGGTCTGAAAAGTACGGAGGCAGCTTGTTCGTTTAGCAGTGGTGTGTTGTCCCTGCGGTGTGCCAGCATGGCTGCGGGGAACAGTGGAACAGACGCTGGCTGCTAATGAAACTCTGAGGCGCTGGTTCTGGTTCCGGTTCTGCTGTCGTCTTGGCTTGTCCCCCTGTCTGTTCCAACCAGATGTTTGGTGTAGCTGTGAACATGGGGCGCACTTTCAGCCCTGTGGATATAGTCTGCAGTTAGTGATTAACTCAGGACAGCTGGCGCGACATTTGAAGAGGTGATGTATTGTGATGGAGTGATGGGATCGGGTGAATAAGTGATGGTGAGTGGAATAACAATGAGAGATGCAGAACCTAAATGCAGTGTATTGCCGTATCTCATCCTAATATGAAAAACTGCTTTACATTTCATCACCATAAACACCAGACCTTAAAGGAAAAGTACATGTGGTTACTTTTTTGGCAGCATTCACAGTTTTTATAATAAAAGTAATAAATAAATAATAATCATAATAATACATTATTTGTCAAAAATTAGATTCTTAAATTTCTCACACCATAAAATAATTAGCGTGCGACAATTTATTCTACCCAAAACATTCTAAAAGCTCATTTATACTCGACGTTAAATACGGATACGGATAGGCATGGAGCTTTCTGTCCGTACTCTGCGGACCAATACTGCGGGAGACCGTGGAAGCAGTGCAAGACACTTCCATACGAACACGATGAAGAAGAAACGGCGGGACTTTTTGAAGATTGGTTGTGAGAGTTGGTTAGGAATTTTAACTATGATGTAGCTTCGCCGCAGCTCAGAGACGAACAGTTGTTTTTAATCGTTTTTGAAGTAAATACAGAACTACGAACTCCTCCACCGTCGCCATGTTTGATTTACTCCGTACTGCCCTCTACTGGAAGTGCTGCTTGACAACCATGTCAACGGAGCTGAAGCAGAGAGGTATGTGGGCAGTGACGGTTATATCGCTTGAAACACACACAGACAATACCGCACCTAGAGGGGGTATAAATGAATCTTAAGACTTATTTTAATGCTAATAAGGCCCCTTCTTGTTTCCCATTTCCACCCTAAATATGGCTACAGTTAAGTTCTGGCACCTGAGGCCTTATAACAGCGGTCACTAATAGGCCCCAGACGTTGTCCAATGCAGACCAAAACAGTGTTTAGTTTAAGCGGAGAAACTTTTCTTGTCTTAAGGGTATATGGGCTTTGCGGCGCAATAAACTCACAGACCAATCGCGTGCATTGTAAGATCACCAAACGCGCTTCTTAGCCAATCAGATCTGTGCAGATTGGGGCGCGCACACAGGCGAGGTACGAAGCGTGAAGCAGCTGTCAGAGAAAGACTCATTCAAACGGCGTGCTATAAAAAAGAAACTCGGCAGCGAAAAACAACTTTTTAACCAGGAATGGACCGAGATATATGTTTATTCTTCCCACATGCAGCTCCAAACCAACATGTCCCATATGTTTTGAGACTGTGGCTAATTAAATATAGCCACGTGTATCTCTTATATGTGTGAGAATAGCCCTGGCACCATTTCAGCCAAGTCCTGGCTTGACAACCAAGAGCTCAATTCAATTACTGAACAAGAGAACGTCTGAGAGAAGAAAACAAGAGAAAGATAAACTGTTAAGATGTTAAATCGAGTTAACAAGAAGACGCATATTTCATTAACTTTTTCTCACTTTAAAAAAAAAAGCATTCTGTTTTTTTTATTACAGCCCTTGTGTTTACTTCAAATGAGGGGAAAAAAAACATTATTTTTTAATGTTTATAATTATACTGAAATAATTCATGCAGTTCAGCATTTAAATAGTAAATACACTGAAATATACTAAACGGTATGTGTGATGTGTTGGTGTTTCAGTTGTTGATGGTATAAGATGCTGATACTAGACTACTTCAGTAGGAAGGATACATCACTAAATCATAAAATGATGATGGTCCAAACCTTGGCCTGAAGGCATTTCCACCAACTGGACCTTACTAAATTCTAATTAAATACCCCTGCCTTATAAGAACTGCTGCACAGGAAAATTTAAACAAAAAGCCAGTGAATAAAGACTGGCTCCTGTCGTATACTTTTTTATGTTGGTGGTATTGTTGATAAGAAAATTTAAACTAAACATCTTACTTAATGTTTTACTACATAACTACCAATAAATATGCATGATGTTAGGATCATTTGACAAGGATAACATCTTGATGTGATAGGCTTATTTGTCTGAGCAAACAGGCATATGAATGTGTGCAGATCTTTTCAGCAGAGCTACTTTATGATTATTTCCTTTTTATTAGTGGATAACAAGTATGTGTAAAAATACACAGCAGCCTCCATTGAAAGAGGAATTTCTTCTATGTAGCTTGGGATGGCTCATTCTCAGTTATTGAAGACAGTCATTCATTCATTGATTAATTAATTTATTTATAATTTATTTATAATATAATTTATTTTTCAGGCTGCTGAGCCTTCTAGGTTGTACTGAGCCTTCGGGGGGGTACTATTGGGCAGAAAGCAGGAAAACATCATGGTCAGGTCGCCAGTCCATAGCAGGACCCAATGAAAACATAGCTTGTGTATTATTTTGTTTTCATGCTGGTGAATTACCCTAAATCTTATACACTGCTCTCTAAAGGACACATCCTGCGCATTTTTATTGCATAATTTTATTTTTATTTATACATTTTATGTGGGAAATAATACTGTCATAATTCACAAGCTTTTAAGCTATACATTTACAATAATAAATATTAATATAGTATTTATTCTCTCTTTGTCCCACATTTATTTATTTATATTTTAATTTGTTTTTAACTCATTTGTTTGTTTGTTTTGTGCTTATTTTGGCACATACTGCCCTACTCCTACACTCCTTATCACTTCATTAGAAATGGATGAGCGAAGCTACTGTAGTTATATAGAATTTTACATGTTAAAATAGGGGTGGGCCATATAATCAAATTCATGATTATCACATTAAATTATGCCACGCTTTCTCTGGCATATTGTAGACATTGCTAATACCTTAAGGACACTTGCATCAGTCTTGTTTATTTGAATTTAGTGCAGGAAAGTAAATTACTGTATTTGATGCTGAATTTGATAGCATGTTAAATGTTGTGCTACAGGTTGTTTTTGTTTGTTCTGACTTATCAAGAAAGTATTCAGTGAGGAAAATAAGTATTTGAACACCCTGCGACTTTGCAAGTTAGCCCACTTAGAAATCATTGAGGGGTCTGAAATGTTCATCTTAGGTTCATATCCACTGTGAGAGACATAATCCTCACTGTATATGATGTAAAAAGTGGGGGGGTAAAAAAAAGTACTCATGCTACTTTTGAGTTATTTGAACTTGAAATAGTATGTTTCTGTGCATAAAACACAGATTCTTGTTCTGCTGACTTGCCATTTAAAATTCAAATAAACTGAAAATGTAAGGCAGCTCGAACACTAACGTTTCACTTTTAAGTTAAACCAACTACTTTTCTTTTGTTGAAGTGTAGAAGCATTAGTGTTAGTGTTATACGCAGTGTGTTGTTTGCCATATTGGCCTACCTGTATATAAATCTGTTCATGACGGCCTGGTTTCGGAGCTTGGTTTCCAAGCTGTCCAAAGAAAAGCACATATTTTTCTGTGAGGTTTAAACGCCGCAGTTTCAGTTTACACTGTGTGAAAATGTCATGGTGATTGAACCAATAGAAAATCTTCAGAATGGCTTAAGAAAATATCTGGTTCCATTGACTTACATTAATAGTTAAGTTGTTGATGTTGTTCTCTTCGGTAAAGTTGCCAACAAAACATTGCATCAAAGTCTGTATTTAAAAAAGGAAAGTTCAGTTTTCTGCGATGTGAGTTCTTTAAGTAGGATCTGAAACTACACAGGTTGACAACTCAGGGTCTGTGTTGCCAGCATCAAACAATTCCACTGGGGGGAGCGTATACGCTGTAAAGGTTATGACTAATGAAGGCGCGTGAAGGAAGGACTTTGTCTTGGCAGATTTTTGAAGCAGAGAAGAAACACATGGGCAGAGAGGAGAATTGGCGCTGGCACTGCCCGCACGCACCGGCAGCAGCAGCAGCTGCAGGGCAGGCAGGGTGGCGGTACTGGCGTCAGCATCTGCAGAACAGGACTGTAGCACGACAGAGGTGGACACAGTCTGCTGAATTTCAGCATTACCCACTGACTTTCTATTTCTGTTTTAATCTCTCTCTCTCTCTCTCTCTCTCTCTCTCTCTTTCTATGAGTGTAGAGAAAGTTTCTGCACTTTCAGAACACTTTAATCACTTTCTGTTCTGACTGTTAGGCACAAAGGCAAAGAGTTCCTGGTTTTGTTCTTTGGGGAAATGTTTATGCTTAGAAATATTTTGCAGAGAACCAAAAAAAAAAAAAAAACCCAGGATTTTCACTTTGTTCCTTCTGGATTCAGCATGCCGTTCCATGGAGGCAGAATACAGAGGAATAGCCAAGGAGTGGCAAGAAGTGACCAGGGCCACCCTGAAAGTCAACCACAAAGCAGAGCTACTCTATGTTTATTTACTTTTTATTAGTGGATACAAGTATGTGGAATAAGTTAGCGATAAATTGTGTTATTTAATATTTTAGGAGAGACTATTTTGAAAGTTTTAGAATGTGCCATTTCTGCCCAGTCCATATGGTCCAGGATCTAAGCTTCTAAAACAACCCATATTGCAATTTACTGTTTTTATGATGTCTCAAATACCAAATGAATATAAATGTATCCCCTTATACAGCCCCTTATACAGCCTATGGCAGGTTAGCCCCACCCGCTCATTATAAAGGTATAAGGAGTGTTGCTGATTTTTGAAAGAAGCAATACACCTGTCAGCCAACTGGACTTGAGGTCATTTACATATGATAGTCTTAAAAACACAGTAGTAACAGTCTGTTTCCTTTTAATTGATAAGATCTTGGAAAATATGATGTTTTTGGTTAAGTCAATGAAAGCAGAATTTTATCCAAGCTATCCAAGCATTTCTATTGGTCCATTCAACATGAAATGTTTTTTTTATTGGACAGCAACTATATACATCACATAGGCCCAACCTAAAACAACAACAAAAAATAAATCCATAGTCTAATCTAATCAAAACGACATTGTTTAGTTTAGACTATGAGCACAGTTTACAGTAAGTTCTAAGTTTAAGTTTTAGGTAAAGTTAGACCTGAGGTTCTAGAACTGAGGTGAACTGTTATATGGTGGTGGCATGAGGTAGGTGGATGACATTTATTAAAAAAATAAAATAGTAATATATAATAATAATAATAATAATAATAATAATAATAATAATAATAATGATAATTGCAACACTGTTTGATTTTTAGCTAGCCCTTGCTACTGAGGTATGCATACATTGAGACTGTATGTGAAATGTTAAGGTAAATGTTTGTTCTAAAAAGAAGATAATAAAAACTCAGTTAAATAAAAGTAATGTTTGAGGTTGTAGCATAACATTACACTTAATTTCAGTCTAATCAGTCTAATAATAAAATAACAGAATTGTGGTTTGCATTAACTACAGCCAGAGCCTGCTTAGTGTAACCTGAAGGTTTCTTCTCTGAAACCATTTCACTTGAGACTATTTAAAACAGTCTGTTTCAGCTGATGTACAAATGAGACGGACTGATGTTTTTATGTGAAGCTGCTTTGGCTGATATGTAAAACCTGATGGTGTGGTTCAACCAGTACCGCTCAACCGCCACATTTCTACATCACTCTCATCTATGTTAGGCACAATGAGTATGTTATTAATGTATCACATCACTCAATATGTTTATGTATAAATTAAGTTATGGTCATGTTTGGGCATAGTAGTCTCTTCCAATGCTTTGCATAAAATTAATTATTATGAACAGAAATTAAGCTTAACAATATGTGTGAATATGCAAGTCATACAGGTGGCAGTAGAGAGTCAAACTAAATGTTTTAATTCAAATGTACCCTGATCTAAAAGGATGAATCTCATTATCAGCGTCTTTTTCATTTGCTTTCACTATTTTATTATTGTATAATTTACAGTCACCTTTGGGGGCCCCCTGGTGGCTGTAGATAATACAGACTTGTGCTATTGGCTATGTTGGTAAATTGTAAGGATACAGTACAGGTACTATTCGGCGTGGATGTCTTTTTCAATCTCTCGTAAACATTTTGTTCAGTGCTAATAGTGCTCATTAACAGAACTAGGCTACACTGCATTGTCTGTTTTTTGAGTCTTTAGCTTCTTGGTGTACATTTACAAACACTAATCTATTACAGAAGCACAGTCATGACTGTAACATTGTGTGTGTGCTTCACAGAGACATTTGTTTTAGTTAATTACTCCCATAAAAGTCTCCTTACTAGTCACACCGTTCTAGTCACAGCCAGTCCTGGGCACTAATTGTACTCAAAGGTGAATTTGTCACTGCTGATTTTATTGGTGGTGTAGCTCTTGCACCCATATTAAACAAAAAACAGATTGCTGCTGTGGTGACAAAACATGTCTCAGAAATGTACATTTTATTGAAGGAGAAAAAGTGTTAGCTGGAATGGGTGATATTTTCTTTTATGTTCTAACTATATAAGTGTGACATTCCTGGGACCCCCCTAATAGACCTCTTAGATCCCCACAAAAGTCACAAAATCCTATTTGTGGGGTCCCAGAAAATAAATTTATCATGACATTATGCAGTCATTGTTTACCTCTCCTATCTGAACTGGTTTTAACTGGTCTGATTTTAACTGCACCCTACACTCACTGTACTGCTGTTTACATACAATACTGTTTACATTCGCTACTCGCACAAACACTATTGTTTACATTTGTTACTGTAACTTGCACTTTATGGCTGCTGCTCTTCATACTAGCACATAAAAGCACACGTAACTTTTATTTTTTATTCTTTAACTATAAAAATACTTTTATTTACTTCAACTTATATTATTATACTTTGTATATTTTACATATATTTTTATTATTTCTTTTATTTGTTATCTTTATCTATTGGTGAATGGAAGAACAGCAAATTAAGAATTTCATTGTACAGTAAAACTGTCTGTTCTGCTGTACATATGACAATAAAACTCTTGAATCTTGAATCTTTTATCTTGACTCACCCAGTTGATCCTTCATAGCCTGGCAAAAGTAACTATGCTGGGATATCACTAAAATAACTTTACAATACTCATACTACTAAAACGAATCATACTATTTCCTAAGGGGGTGATGGAAAGACTGAAATGTTACTCATTTTTTAAACTGAAGACAAAACATCATAACTCATATGAAGAAAGAGCATTTCAGTGTTTTAACTAAATAAACTTGTGGCCCTAAAATTTTGACCTCACTGAGCTTTTACTAGTACACTACCGCTCAAAAGTTTAGGATCACTTTAGAATTTCATTTCTTGCCATTTTCATGCAATTCATGCAGTTTTCTTGCAATTCACAAACAATACTGTCCATTTCACAATTAATGTAAGTGTATCAGATGATTTTTAAAGAATAAAAATGTTTGTATTAAAGTCTATTTTTGTATAGAGGCTTATTTTGCATATAGTTCTATTATCAGTAATTCTCAGTCCTCTGTCTAAATCTCCTGGTACGGCCGCCAATCCAAGTTAAGGATGTTATTGGGCTAATTGGTTGTTAGGACACTCTTGCTCAATTGTGATGCACAGCTGAAAAACATTCTACTAATAAGTGAGTATAAAAGGGAACAACATTCTAGGTTAGTTTAGTATCTGAAGCATCAGCAGTTGATGGCTTGCTGACCGACTCAAAATGACCAGAAAGAAACAACTTTCTTTAGAGACCCGTCAGTCCATTGTTGTGTTAGGGAGGAAGATACTCCATTGAAAACGAGAACATTTCACTGTGATCCTAAACTTTTGAGCGGTAGTGTATATCACAATATTGTGTGTTTTACAGTCTGTTCACTTATTTTTTAGTCCAATTATCTCAAAATTGTAAGCCAGATTACTTACATTTTCAATACAAGTGAACAACCAGTCAATAATGAATTAGCAAGTCACGCACTGAATACCAGGAGGCATTTCACACACTGTTTTATATTTGATGTTGAATCAAAAATGCTGAGAATTGGCATGAAATGCATTTTGCATGTGATTTTAATAATCCAAATGGGAGCTGTTAAGTTCAAATGACTTGAAACCCAAAACACCTAGTACTGTGGAGTTTATTCATCAGACGAATTAGGTTACCTAAAACATAAGGCTCTGTTAAAGTAAGCACTTCCCTTGAATCAAAGTTAACAAGTTCCTGTTCTAATTAACTGTAGACAATTTCTGCTGATCCATTCGTCATTAAATGTTCACACGTTATGAAAAGCAGCTGCTGTTTTCCCAGGATTTTGAGGCGACAGCGGTGACTTGCTTGTATGTGGACTTGTCTGTATGTAGTGTCTTTACGAGTGTGTTAACCCTCTTGTCAATGATCCATGTTTGTGATGATCTCTGGCAGCTGGCAACCAACTAGAAACACTACTTCCAGGACTTCCAGGAGGGCCATTACACAGCACCCATCATTACAACTCTCTCTCTCTCTCTCTCTCTCTCTCTCTCTCTCTCTCGTTCTTCATTACACACGCACACACATGCAACCATCACAGCCTGGAGACGGCCTGCTCGTCTTATTCAAATTGGTCTCGGCAGGAAAATGCGTTCATGATGATGGGGATAATAGCAGAGGAGAAAAGAGCGAGTCTTCAGCTTCAAACACCATTTAATTTGGAGATTAAGCAAATAAAAAGCCATTACGGGCAGCCTTACTGCAGTAGCAGGCTGCTGTTACAGGCCAGTATCCACTCTCATTTAACGGAAATGAGCTATAAAAGATTGGTATTGGGCGTGTTGGTGTTTTTAAGTGTGTATATTTTCATCCTCTAGCTCTTCCTTTTGCACTCTTTATGGATGTCTGGAGTGATGAATGCTTTATTAATGCAGGTTAGGCCCGTGTCTTTTCTTCAGCATGATAATAGGCATGTTGTGATTATATGTTGTAAAGGAAAGCTGGTAGTAGATGGTACAGAATCCATTGCGGTTTTAATCAAATGTGCAGTCAACATGATTAGCTCCAACGTCTGATATTATTTAGATCTAATTACCAGCAGATGGTTGCTTTATCTGCACTTAGGGTAAGTGAGCCAAAGAGATGCGGCAGGCGCAGGAATCATTAGGAAGTTGTGCCGCGGGTTTTTTTTTCCTCTCCTCCACTCTCCTCCTCTTACACGCTGTAATAGTCATCACCCAAATGTTAATTAGTGTTAATTTAATTATTTAATTACATGTGTGCTCTTAATGCCACGTCTTCTCCTCACTCTCGGTCTCTCTTTCAGAGCTGAGATTGATTTCTAAGCGTAAATGCATTCATTAGTCTGATGTTATACAGGCTGTTATTGTTGCTACGTGTTTTCTGTGAAGCGTCTATATTTCATATGAATGTTCAACACTAGAAAGCTAGCTCACCTGTGACGAGATATGCATTTTGGGTGCATCGTGTTCAGAACGTTATAGGTCACCTGGGGAGAGGGAGATGAAGCAGCTCAACGGGATTCTAAAGGAGCCATACGGATTATATCAGCTATCAGCCTTAATGCCATCACTGATCACTTCATTTTCAAGCATGTGCTTTTAAGTGGCAACTCTGATCCTGCAGGAATTTCATCAGTGCTTCAATTGGTATAATGTAACTGCTCTAGTGGGGAAATCTCCTTTCCGGAGAATGAGCCATTCCACTGTAGCTGAAGAAAACCTGTGGCCTTCATTGCTGCATCATCATGTAAGATTAATGATTTCTGCACTTCTGGCCAAAATCTGTTCAAAGAGAAGGACATGTACGCTGAGATTCTAGTTTATAAGGTATACCGTGTATCTACGTTCACTGGCGTTTGGTAACATTTTCAATTACAATGCATTAGACATTCAAATACCTTTAACACCAATTTACATAGAATTAATTAATGTGGTTTATAAAACAACAAACACTGCTTGTCATTTCTTTTCGATTTTAAATTTTATACAGAATTTGAACACGCATAAACACAATGGTTGTTTACATTGTTTGAACATTTCATGATAAATGAACCAATAGAAGTGCTCCAAGACAACTTGGAAAAAATTCTGGTTCCATTGACTTACATTGAAATTAAAGTACGATCTTGTTCTCTCCTATAAAGTCACTCTATCCTATATATATATAACTTTATAGGAGAGAACTTACTTTAATTTCAATGTAAGTCAATGGAACCAGAATTTTTTCCAAGTTGTCTTGGAGCACTTCTATTGGTTCATTTATCATGAAATGTTCAAACAATGTAAACGCCAAGGGTTGTATGTGTGTATATATTTCTCTTTTTTTTCCTTCCTTCTCGTGCACAGTCCAAATTTTGGATATACAATAGCAGTGATCTCCCCTTCTTTCCTCTCTCTCTCTCCACACTTTCAGCACATCGGTGATACTGCCATTGCGGTAGTGTTAATGGTGTTGATGCATGTGTAACAATGATACGTATGCAACAAAGGTATCCACAGTTTTCAGACATGGCAGCAACAATTTGAAGACCATTTCAAAGCTTGTATAGAATATGTATGTCATGTATGACTGATCAGGTCATTTTCAACTGTGGGATGGTTTGCAGTTTCATGAATGTCCTGCAGGAGGCACTACTGTAGTCTTGTAATTGAATTTGGCCTGTAAATGAATTGTGTCACATTCCCTTTAAATGCCCACTTCACTGTAGAACATTTCAGTTCCTAATGAGAATTATTGGTATACTTTTTTTTATTCCCATACCAACAAACACCAGTTGTAGTTATTTCTCAGATTATATTTCAGACAGCCCTCAACATCTACCACAACCACAGCATCTTTTTTGTTTTACTGCTTTCTTCATGCCCGTGTGCTCGTCATAATGTTTTTTTTTCTGAGATGAAGAAAGTGCAGACTCCACTGATTTTTCCCACTTTCTTTTCATTTTTTTATTGATTTAGTCTCCTCTTTGACATTAAATTTGCCTGACATGTCAGGGAGATAAATCTGTGTTGGCGTACAGCCCTGACAGAAGGGGTTGGTTACGCGCAGGCTGCGTAAATACAGATGTGCAGCAATTAGCTCGGTTCTCAAGTTCACCGGTTTACACTGAAGATGTTACAGTGAAGTTTTTCAGGGCTCTTTTAAAGACTAGTGGATTAGTTTAAAATTAATTTTATCTGATTTACTTAAATACGCCTATTCAATGTACAGAAGTTTAGCTTGCCCATTCACACTGAAGTTATAAGGAGTGTTCATTCTAGACTGGTTTAGAAGGGTTCCATAACACAGGGCAGCCAATCGGAAAATAGCTATTTTGTGTATATACATATATCCATCCATCCAGAATCAGGTTCACGGCAGGGCTGGAGCCAATCCCTGCATCATTGGGCGAAGGCGGGATACACCATGGACAGGTCCATTGCATGTCCAACAAACACTCATGCACATACTCACACCTACAGGCAATTTAGAGTGATCGGTCAAGGCACAGTAACCAAAAGCACCTGTTTAATAGTAAGGCATAAAGATAGAGTAGTAAGGGATGTTCATGTGTAAATTAAATATATCTGTCATTTGCATATTTGCATCCCATATCTTAATGTCATGTATCCTTATTGCAGATTATGGACCTCTTTAAAGAGTAAAGTAAAGAGATTTTTTTCAAATTGGATCCATAATTCAAAGTCTTTGAAATGTACACACTGTCATTCGGAGTGGTTTCATTAGAAATTGTTCATTATAGAGAAACTTACATCTTATTTATTTGGAGTGGTAATGACGGGAACCAGGGATCACAGTTTAATTAAATTTTAAATTCAGTTCAATACATTTTTTTATTGTCGTTACCAATACAAGGCTGTATACAGTAAAATGAATCCCTGACAGAATACTTCGGCACTAAACTCTCTGTCAAATAGTTTTGTATATCATTAATTTGATATAAAGAAATTCACACAGTTAATTTTAGATCATAAATCAATAACTTTAGTAACAATTTTTAGTACTTTGGTTTCCAAAAAGGCTGAATACCTTACAAATACGTTAGTATGTGTTTCACACAAGAATTCAGTGAACTGCACTTTGGAATATGGAATATGTCAAAGATTAGTGATTATTAAATTCTTAGATAACAAACTGCAGAAAAAGCTCAACCTATAATGCTGCCCATTATACACTAATTATACATAAATCAGATCACATGTATGTATATTTAGTTAATGATTTTGAAGTGTTGGTAGTGCATTTATTGCATTTATTATAATGCAATTTATAGTGATTTACACAAAATAAAATCTAATTATATATGGGTCATAATAAACAAGCTCAATCTAAAGTAAATAATCCATTTAGGAATGCTGAGTTTTGGGCTATACTGACCAAATATCAAATAAAAAGATCTAAAAAATCTCCCTATCGATTTTCCAATTGAATACAGAACAAACTTTTTGAGTTTGTTTACATTTTACCAGTTGAATAATCCAGTAAATAAAACTCCCTCTTAAAGCTTGGGTGGTCATCACTAATGTGTGTGTGATTTGGCTACCGTTTCTGGACAGCATGGGCAGTGTGGGCTGCAGGGTCAAAGGTTTGGTAATGAGGGCATTTTCATCTTGAAACTAGACGCAAGCTTGAAAACATAGATGTTGTTTGAAGAATAACCTATGTGTCTTGTCAGTGTCTTTTTGTCTGCATGCGATTAAAATCCTTTTACATAATTTCTGCCCAGCACGATGCACTGCAGGCTCCTGTCTTTGGATAATTTGAGTGGGCTGGACCCATAATTATAGTGTAATTAGTGTAGACTGGGCTTTGATCTGTAGGCCTGTCTGGTGTGTGGTGTAAAGGGGGGGGGGACCTTCTAGGAAAGCCCTTCCATAGTGGACAATGGATGATAATACATGTTCGAGCCTACACTTTGGGCAAGAGCAGGAGCCATAATTCTGTGCCTGTCTAATCCTCTCGTGCCTTTTTTGAAGGAAGCAGGGCCGGTCCTCCATTCTCCCGCAATTATAGGCTCTTCACCCAACAGCTTATTTGTGCCAGCAGTTAGCAATGCATTGATTTAATATGTTTGTAATCAGTACATACAGCCTCGGGCCAGAAAATGTAAATTTCTTCTCTTTTTTTTCTCGCAGGCCTACAAAGTAGCCTTTGATTTTCTGTCACGCGTTAATTACTGCGATTCACCGCTAGATGGGAAGCTTTTGTAAACTAATTATGAGGGTGATCATCATGTAACCACGAGCATGTTGTTTTTCACCTTGGTTTAAATTCGCTGTCCAAGGTAGCGGCTGCCACCCACCTCGCAGTAAGCTACCGGATTCCCAGCCGCACCCTACAGCTATTAGCTTTCCCTAATTCAGTTTTGGGGAGGTGGGTGTTGGTGGGGGGTTGGGGGGTGGGTGCTGTGGTGACTATATCCGACCCAAAAATGGTCTTGGTATCAGCGCTGTTAATTACTGGAGTAAACGGTTGAGCCGCTGCCAGGGACCTATTGCGGCAGGGCTTTCAATTGTGTTTCCACCATCTGGGGAGCCTAGAAGAGGAGAGAGAGAGAGCGAGAGAGAGAGAGAGAAAGAGAGAGAGAGAGAGGCTTGATCACTTGCCTACAGCCTCAGGGTCTGAGGCCATATGGAGACAGCACTTTGCCTGCGCTTTATTGCACACCTTGCTGTTTTAATCAATGGCAAGCTCGCTCACACGATGGCGAGTGCAGGGGTTACTGCGGGGGTTATACGGTGTCATTGGACTATTTGGTCTGCTTTGTTTCTTTCCTGACTTCAGAGCAGCCCGGTTTTGCCTTCTCCCTCGTCTGTCGTCGATGGACCATTACTTATTCATATGGCACATCATAAACAGCCATTGTTAATGCACACAGGCCAAAGCATTTCCTATTATAAAAGTTTATGCTACAACGTGTAGTCATTGGTGCGTTTTAGTAGAGTCATTAAAAAGTCCACATAAAGTCCAAATCATCTGTGGCTGGGCTATTCAGAGATCGCGTGGTCTGTGCTTGTAAGGTTTTTATGAAAAATTGATGAAAAATTGCAGAAAAACATAATATATATATATATATATATATATATATATATACCAGTGTCCTTAACAGGTTAAGCAAATAAAAACTAGCTCTCCACGGTGAGCTCATTCTCTCTCTGTCTCTCTTCAGCTGCTTTCATCATGCCATCACGGTTGCCACAGTCACGGCTTCTGTTAATGGCACATTGAGTGTATGTGTGTGTTGGGTGTAATGTTATAGCTTGTGTTAATGGTGATGGTGTAAGTGTTAGTGCCACAGCTGTAGCTCCAGCCCTTGGTCCCCATGCTCCAGCAGTACTGGGCCCTGAAGGGTCCTCTCCAGCTCGGCCGATGGGAACGCGGAGAGGCCCCCGCTATTCAGCAGCCTGTGTGCATGTTGCTTAATTATTGTCTGCGCTCGGGGCTCTGCAGGAGGCCAAGCCAGAAAACTTACCATGAAGAACACGAGAATACACCCTCCTGTGAGGAAGCGGAGAATAAAAACCAAATGTCTCACTGCAGACACAGAAGGGAGGTTGAAGAGTGTGTGTGCGCGTGTTTGTTTATGCTCACTTTTGGGCAAAAACGTTTAGAAAACCAGAGGGAAAGCAGGGGTAACATATTGTGACTGTTCAATGAAAAACTTTTAAGGTAATCTTCACTTGGAGCATTTCTATTGGTGCATTCATCATAAAATAAAAATTCTCACAATGTTTGTCTGAAGGCTGAATCCACGTGTTTAGGTGACTGGGGTTAAGATAACTGTGCATATATATTATATTATATTATATTATATTATATTATATTATATTATATTATATTATATTATATTATATTATATTATATTATATTATAATACACTATATAAATATGATAAAACTCAATTTAGAAACCTCTGATCAGACCTGAATGACATCTGTGTGGGCGTGACTAATGGGCAGCTTGATTGACAGCTCTCTGTCAAACACTCCTAGCCTAACAACTAATACACAGCTAAAATCATCATTCAACTTTTAATCATGGCAATGGGTGCCAATAGATATATGAATAAAGCAACACATGAATGAAGGGTTAGACAAATGAACAATGTTGTTGTATAGATAAAGAAATTAGTGACAGGCAGCTACAGCTATGTTGTGTAGTCTACTAGATTTTGGCTTTGTTGGGTTAATTTTTGCTCTCTAAGTTTTTCTGACTCTGAAACCGTTTTGAGAGGGTGGAGCGAGAGAGACATCAGTCTTGTGGTTGGTTGGTTAACAATTGCTTAGAAAAGTTTTACCCAGGATTAGGACCACCAAGTTTACATGGAGAGGAGAGACATATGGTGAAAAATATCAGTCATTTATTAGACTTCCAGAAGATATTAATAAGACATACTTTGTACATCAAGGCCCAGAGGTTCAAGATTAATTTCATTAAAAAGAAAACTCTGATTTGGGTTCCCTGTGGCTTTAAAGCTCTCATCACTAAGAGACAGAATGGGATTTGAAAAAAATCCACTTTCTGTCCGTCCATCCACTGTAAGAGGACAATTCAGCACTATGGGTCTAAAAGGATGTGTAACTGTCATGAAGAGCTGAGAGCAGCAAGTATTTCTATATATTCCATTAGGAACATACAAGCCCACGTCCTGAGATTGTACAAAAACATGTGTGTGTGTGTTTTGGTGAGAGTTAGGGGGGTTGTGGGAAGTGTGCCTCTTGTTGATCTGACTGTTTGGACCCTGTATTGTTACAATGCCTGAAGCGATGAAAGATGGAGTGTTTGTGTGTGTGTGTGTTTGTGTATGTGGGTGTGTGTGCTGTCCTCAGGGTGTTTAACATTACTGACATGTGAAGGCCTCTGGGGACTGTGGGTTGCTGCATTCCATATAATGGATGCAAGTACCATTCACAGCTGATAATCTTCACCATTTATACAGCTTCCATGGACATGGAGTTGGATACATGGCCTCCAAACATAACAAGCAATGCACTTATTTACTAAATATTGGTCTATTTAATCGAGACCTGTATAAATATTGGTGAGTAAGAACGTTGTTTCATAAAGAGGACGTCTGTGGTGAGCTGACCCAAGACGCCATCTGGTCAAAGAAGCCATTACTTTCCCTGACATTTTGTGTATCAACTAAGCCATTTGAAATACAAATATTAGGCTTATTATAATGAGGGTAACAGAGAAACTGTAAATGTGGTTTCATTGCAGACAAGTCCTTGAGTTCTTGCCGTTTAAACAGTGGCAGTGAACAGTATTATCTTTTTTGTGTTATGTAAGTCTCACCAAGTGAAAACTTTTGATGCCTTTTTGTAACATTGATATTTATGAATGAACATTGATATATATGTAATGTTCTTTCTATATACATCAATGTTTATTCCATATATAACCGTGTTCATTCTATATACATCCATGTTCATTCCATATATAACCTATTCATTCTATATACATCCATGTTCATTTCTTTATATGTCCATGTTCATTCCATATATATCAATGTTCATTCCATATTTATATCAGTGTTCATTACATATATATGTCCATGTTTATTCCATATATATCAATGTTCATTCCATATACATCAGTGTTTATTTCATATATATCAGTGTTTATTCTATATATATATATCCATGCTCATTCCATATATATCCTTGTTCATTCCATATATATCAGTGTTCATTCCATATATGTCATTGTTCATTCCATATATATCAATGTTCATTACATATATATCAGTGTTTATTCCATATATATCAGTGTTCATTCCATATATATCAGTGTTCATTCTATATATATATCCATGGTCATTCCATATATATCCTTGTTCATTCCATATATATCAGTGTTCATTCCATATATGTCATTGTTCATTCCATATATATCAATGTTCATTACATATATATCAGTGTTTATTCCATATATATCAGTGTTCATTCCATATATATTAGTGTTAATTCTATATATATATATCCATGGTCATTCCATATATATCCTTGTTCATTCCATATATATCAGTGTTCATTATATATACAGCCATGTTCATTGTTTATATGTCCATGTTCATTCCATATATATATTTAAAAAATAAAGAGAAATGAACATATGTATAGATAGATAGATAGATAGATAGATAGATATCAATGTTCAATTCTCTTTATTTTTTAAATATTCAAATAGTATTACTACAGTAAGTAATGGTTTTACATGTCAGTGTGTTTACTTAACCCTTTCCAAGCTTTTTCTTGTGGAAACCCAGTATTATTTACAGTTCTCATCTAATACCTGCTTTGACTACTCAGTACCTCATAAAGCTACATCAGGATTGCTGTTGAAGGAATTGAATAAATTCATGCAATGTCTGGGCCGTCCTCTGTCAAGAATAACACATTGTAAATTAATATAATGTGTAAAAAGTCCTCCAAAGAGGCAGGAAGTGGCGGGTCTACTTCTTTCAGAATAAGCAGAATATTTATGGTTATTTATATCTGTTCTAATGCTATCTGGTGTTCGTAGTGGTGAAAATACACTTTAAGCAATAAGCTTTGGTGTCTAAGTCTTTCACAGTTGTACATATAGGCTTTGGTGGTCTCTGTAGACTTTAATGGTGGTTGTTGAATACAGATAACTGTCTTATTTAGCTCTTTTTAAAATTGAGGCTCCTTAACTGTGGCTTGCACGTGTGGTTCTAGGACCTGTTAAACAGTAGCGAATTATTATATTTCATGGATGCTTTTCAGGTCTAACAAAACTTCCTCACTGTCTCATATCTCATTCACAAATACTTCTTTTAAAAAAGAATCCACTGACAGGTTTTTTAGAAAACCAAAAATGGTACTTCTCTGAATCCCTTTCGGGGGTGGGGACTGGGGGCTTCCAAACACGGAGCATGTTAACTAACAGACGTCCTTGCGCAACCGCATTAACATATTTCAAGGGTTTCAAAGCTTTAAAAATACCTTGTTTCACTCACGTAAGCACTGGGCTGCAATTCGCTGTTGATGATATTGATGTTCTCCGCAAGTGCAGGTTAGCTGTGAGGCCAGGCATTGGAGA
The DNA here is from genome assembly GCA_021613375.1 of Megaleporinus macrocephalus. NCBI lineage: Eukaryota > Metazoa > Chordata > Actinopteri > Characiformes > Anostomidae > Megaleporinus > Megaleporinus macrocephalus. Next base: position 22,576,543 of record CM038728.1, on the reverse strand, counting down.
GCAGGCTCTCCATAGACAGTCATTAACACTCGGCTCCACTTATTGAATTTGTGAATTAATGCATCGTGCTGGGAATCTGCGGGCCTAGCCACCCTCAATTACCAACCTGGGGGACCTCCTACAGAAAGCTTAACACAGCAATTAACAACATAATTAAGTGCTAAAGTCGTTGTGCCATTTCTCCTGCTGCAGGAACAAGAGTGGTATTGATCAGAGGAGGGCCAGCTGACCCCTGATTGATCTGTCGATTGATCGGCTTGCATAGGCATTCATCACCTGCTCCAAAAGAGAGAGTAGAACAGTTTCAGAGAGGGTGTGTGAACGAGACATGGAGAGATGAGGCTGTTAGGCTGGCTGATGTGTCAGAGATCCTGTGTTATCGTCATTAGGATGCGGTGTGACAGTCCGGTAATGGCTTGTGTGGGTCCTAGCTGTGCTTCTTATATGGGACACCATTTGTAGGTTCTTAATTAATAAATTAATAACATTTAAATGTAAATAATAATTAAAATTACAAATACTGTTAAGGTGCAGATCATTCATTTGTCATTTTTAACATTTTACCATGCATATTTTTGCTGTTATTATTTTTATCACTGCCATACTAAAACATTACAGCTTTGTTTTGTTTTGCTTTTTATTTATTATTTTCATAAAAACAGAAAAGCAGAACAATATTACCTGCTATTGCAGGAAAATGTGACAAATTGTAAAAGGACCAATAAACAAATATAATTAAAAAACAAAAAGAAAACAGTGACACAAATGATTTACCAGAAATCCATCCACAGATCTTTGGGCAGATGTGTTGATGTGGTTTAGAGCACAGTATGACTTGACTGTGTTTAAACACCTGCCGAGTAAAATGATTGCCCACAGCATTCAGCAGCACTGTGAAGTTCTGCTCATTGTTTTAGTTCACAGTACGACATATTGCGCTCTAAACCACATCAACAAGTCTGTGCAAACTTGATAAAGCCTGGATGTGCAGAGGTGCATTAACCTGCTTGTAGACCCTGGGGCTACAGGTGGTCTTGGGCCCTGTGTTATACACATCATCCAAAAAGCCAAAACCTTTGTTTTTTATGAATGTAATGTTGGCAAGCAAAGGTTTCTGTGCAGTGATTGGAGGGCTAAGAAACAAAGGCAGAGCCTGGCAGAGACCGTAATGATTTAATTGGTCATAATATAGTGACATCACTCAAAGAAAACAATGGGAATAAGTAAATGTGAAAATGTGTAAAACAAGAATAAAACAAGAATAAAACAAGAATTTCAGTAAATGTGAAAAACAAGAATAATCACAATTACGGCCCCAGAATTTCTTACACAGTGAATGTGTTTTGAGCAGCTGAGAGAAGTTTTGTGGTGAGCTGAGAGACGTTATGGGGATCAATTTATTGAAAATGTTTGGGTGACTATTGACTTCTTGTGTTTGTTAGCAACGCTAAACTAAAGATGCATTTGGACAGTAAACATGTCGTGGCTGATTGTTTATAAAATGCCCCGAAGAGCAACCCCATGGAAGGTTTTAACACAAGATTGTTAGGAGTTATACTTTTGGGCTAAAAAAAAAAAAAAAAAAAAAAAAAATATATATATATATATATATATATATATATATATATATATATATATATATATATATATATATATATATATATATATATATATATACACATATATATTAAATGCATCTACACATTGCAGAGAAGTATACATGTAAAGCATCCATGAAGAGATTTTTTTTCCAAATCAAACTTTTATAACTATATTTGCATTCTAAACACTGCCACCACTATAAATATATTTCTCTACAATGTATCATTTCACATTAAAACATTCTGAATAATTGTATTTTAATCTATGACTAATTAATAGAAACGTGTGGAATTCCCCTTCAACATTGTTAAACTTCTGATTCTTTTTCCCAATCGATTGAAGTTTCAAGCTTTTTTACAACAGCAGTAATAGGTTTGTGCCTACTGACCACCAGTGTTACCCATCAGAATCACATCAAACTACACTCTTTCAAATGGAGCTTCATCTGCTTCATCATTTGATGTATGGAACATATGTCTTCAGCATTTGCAGAGATGATTGTGTGAAGCAGGGAGGAGGAATCGCCGGCTGCGAGGCTGCTCGTTTGCTGAGCAGATGCTGGCGTGCAGCATGGGTTAAATGCTTTTCAAGCAGCTCTCCAGGAACATAATCACTACAGATGTGTCCTGAGCCAGCAACATACTGCCAGAACGTAAACCACGCATTGTCAAAACATCTCACTTTCCTACTGAAATAATACCACCAATAACAGCCAAGGCGGCCTCATCCAGCCTGCAGTCTTCTGGGGTTAAACGATAGTAAACAGTGTCTTTGTCAGGGAGGGTCTTTTAGAAGCCCCCCGTCTGTAGGCCTCCCATGGGACCTGCGAGATGGAGAAACAAACAGGAGATAGGCGGGAAAATAGGGTGATGGGACATACAATAAAGTGCCAGGTCTTATTGTGTCAATAAACTAATCCACCTTTTAGGGTCTGACCTCTGACCTTCAGACACTGGACAATCCAGGAACGTGATAGAAAATCCCTGGAGAGAGAGAGAGAGAGAGAGAGAGAGAGAGAGGGAGAGAGAGAGAGAGAGAGAGAGAGAGAGAAAGAAAGAGAGAGAGAGAGAGAGAGAGAGAGAAAGAGAGAGAGCCTAAATAGCATTTTAGTATGCATGCCATCTGTTTGCAGGTAGCACTTTGCTGCTACTACCACATTTAATATATTTTATATAAGCGCTGTCCACAAATGTTATTTCGATAATTTTATTTTTCTAGATTATTTAAATGTTTTTCAAAATATGTTATAACAGACCTTAGTCAGCATTTAGTCAACATTACGTATGCACTGTGTGAGCAAATGTACAGTGAACCAGTGGCCCTATCACGTATTGACTCCGTGATAAGGAAACATGCGTTCACACTTGGGAAGCGTTTTTAATGTTTGTTGCATCCAAAAGAGCTAACATGCTATTAGCAGGGAGATCATTCTGAGTACCACTTTACTTTAACCTTGCTTCAAAATATTGACATAACGTTTGATAACATGTCATCTTAAGTCATACTAACTTTTTACTCAAGTTGGCCATCATAGCATCAAACATTATGATACTACCACTGGTGGTGTTTACATTACTGAAGAAAACCTGTCATGACTACGTACAACAGTATCTGCTATGACATCTCATTAACATCTACGATTATATCCATGTTATATAGTAGAATTCACGCTGGGTGTGCATTTATATGTTGTAACAACGACTTTCAACATCCGGTCCATCTCAAGAAGACCAGTCTGTGGGAGAATACTGTTTGCATATGTCCAACCACTAGAGGGCAGCATTATATGTTAAGGCTATAGAAGGAGCACTCAATCAGGTTCACTCTCAAATAGTTCAATATTAATTGCAGTAATTCATTGGTGGAAATTAATATTAGAGACTTTAGAAATGAATGTGTATTCAGGGCAAAGAAACATTGTTGAATGAAGTACATTCTGAAGCAGTGGTCACCAACCTTGGCCAACCTTGGCCCTGGAGATCTGCTATCCTGAGCACACTATTCCAAGCACAAGGTTCCACTCTTCCTCCAGCTGATTAACTACTTCAAAGATTTACTGGATCAGGCACGCTAGAATTAGATAAAGGGGAACCGATCATGTGAGGAAAGCAGGTCTTCAGAAAATGGGTTGGTAGCCAAAGCTAAAGCCAAAGTATTTGTTTATAGTTAGTTTCTGCTGGTATAATAGGGTAGGCTACAAGGTGCCCCCTCAACCTCACTCTTTTTTTAGCTATCCAGCTGAACCAGCTGAAGCAGAAAAATGAGATAACAAAAGGAATTTTGTATTATTAGGTATGACAATCAAGCATCTTAAGCACCATTATTAGTTTCAATGGGGAAAACAATCATCATGTAATTATACTATATATGTAAAGACTCACCAATGTACCTTTGAACTTGTACTGTTCAGAACAAAAATAGGCTGTTTTACTAAATTATTCTTTCTATCAACTTATGAAAAAATCTCATTTCCAGTTTGCTGGGAATGAAAATGATTTTGAGTCCAGCCCTACATTATTTACAAAGCGGTTGTATGTAATATTATCTGTTATACAGCTTATACTATACTCTAATGGTGTATCAGCATAATGCATCAAAGGAATAAAAGCAGACAAAGGCAGAGGGAGGCATTCTGTCCTAGAACCTTAAAGTAAAGAAAGCCACAGACAGACAAAACCCAAACAGCAGGCCGCCCAGAGAGACGCGTGTGTCCATTCAAGCCTCCATTTACATTCAAACCTGTTGCAGAAAACCATCTTGTTTTATTATAGCTGGAAGGCCAGCGGCAGGTCATGGGCGTTTGCCCTTGTGCTCCGGCGCTGTATTGTGGCTTCAAGGGGGCCTCAGCTGCACGACTGTGGTTTTTAATGAGAATGTGGCGCTATAGAAAACAGGTACAATCCCGGTTCGTATGTCAGCCGCCTTTGTTACGTCTGACAATGCGGTTTGATTCTTACAGACGTGGTAAACGTCCCTCTGGAGTCTGCCCATCACGCGCCTCTTTGGATCCAGCAGACGGGAGCCGTCTCGGGATCAATACGGCACTAAATCAGGATTACTCTTCCTCTCTCTGATACCTTAATCTGCACTTTTATGTCTCTATGTAGTTTTACTCATTGATCGGTCATTGGATCTATGTGTTTTTCATCACTGTGTTGAAAAGGAGATTATTTTTCCCTTTGACGGTGAAAATATGCAGATTGTTGTTTATATACTACTATATACTATAAGACAAATTTCAACTGTGAGATATTGAAAGAAAGGCTTTATTTTTTATTGAAACAGCTGAGACTTAACAGCCTATATATTGATAAGCTTTGAATGCTTGTTGTTGCAAAAGGAACCTTCTCTCAGTATATTAGTCTAAGACACTATATAACATTTTTATTTTAAGGTTAAGTTTCCTATTTTATTAAAATGATATGAGCATTTAGAGTTCATAGTTCATAATTCAGTTCAAAACATACAATGGGACCTAAAAATCTGCGTTTTAATTCTAGAAATCTAGAAAACAAGATGGCATATTCAACATTTAGCACAATTTAAAAGGTAAACTCACAGATTGTATGGTTTATAATACAGTAGTTCAGTGGTTCAGTAGTTCAACGTGATCTGCGTTGTTCTAAAGAAACATGAGAAAAGTTCATAGAAGTGGTGATAGAAACCAGATGTCTGAAGAGTTTAATGCCACTTACAGCCTCCTCACTTAAGTTGTTACAGGTAATGGTTAGATATGTGCTGCCTGATGTCTGACACATTCTTTATCATAGTTTTGTGATAATGTTTAGGCTTACAATGTATTTTTAATCCATTTATTGTAATCCAGTCATGGGTGGGGGATGTATACAGAACATTGCAGACGAAACACTCTCCAAAAATAATCATGATTGTAAAAGCTTATAAGACACATATAGCTTCACTGGCAGTCTTGGATGATAAATAAAATGGCTATAACTCTGTTGTAGACATTCTGACACCTATGACCACCCGAACCACTACTGTAAAGCAATACAAGTCTGTATGTTTCTTATGTTTCTAATTACGTTACTAGGATAAAACCTGCAGTTACAAAATTTGTAGTAAATTAGAACAGAATGCAGAGTAGAAGTGTTTTCACTTGTGATGAAAACATGATCTGGTTGAACTTAATGAACTGATTACTGTGATTTATTCATGTGGACATGTGAATCAATTCAGATCAACTAAATGCATCATCATTTTTGTCAGTGTATATGTGTTTGAATACCTATGTATGTGTTCTTGGTCAGGTTCTGCTCTTCTGTGACACTATGGGGTCAAGAATCAATCGTCAATTTGCCTGTCCTCGCAGGACAGATGAAGCAGGTGCTCTGAGAGTTTATGATACTTGCAATTCAGTTACAACAGAAATGAACCTGCTTAAAGAAGCATTCCTGCATAATTAACACTGAGCCACAAACAAAGTCATTCACAGTGATCAGATTTTTTATTACAGAGAAACATAATTGTCTGATTACTGTGATGGTGATGGGAACCAGGGGTCACAATGTCTACAATGCAAAATAGTTCTTTGGCTGTTATTTTGCCTTATAATGACCAAAATGCACCTCTCCACCATTAATGCTATTTGAAAATAGATTTAAGACAAAGACTCATGTTAAAACTATCCACAATGGCTTAAGCATTAGGTATTTGCAACTGTTTCATGTGTTAGCATTCTGTGAGGCAACCTCATCTCTTCATATCATCACCACTGTGAACAATTGACCAGCTGACCTGGTTTCTGTAGAATGAAGCATTTGACATTGAAACACTAATTGTTTAATGGCTTAACGTGGATTTTAAGCTTCTACTTCTACTTCTACTTCTACTATATATATATATATATATATATATATATATATATATATATATATATATATATATATATATATATATATATATATATATATATATATATTAAAGGCACATGACCCAATGCTATAGAACATATACTCTAATTTCTTCTTCTATGTTACTAAGTTTTGTAACATGCACAGTATAAAGACCTTTATTTTCAAATTACTTTCATTCTATTTGGGAAGGTTTTGTATTGTTATTACATTCTTTATGGTCTTTGGTGCTGCACATCCCTCTTCTGGAGTGCTTTTGTTGAATTGTGAACTGATTTCCTCTGTGACAAATTCCTCTGAGTAACAGCTGGCCTGATTTCTTTGAAATATTACTTTATTAAGACACAGAAGGAGGTGAGTTACTCTTTGTCAAAGCGTTGAGCTTTTTAGTGGAATCTGCCTTGAAATAGATGAGCAGGTAAAAAGATTTAGGATACTCGGAAGAGGGATACTGGTTACTGAACTCAGAACGTGCTATTCCGATAACGAATGTTGCAAAACAAGCATGTCATCAATTTTTCATGTGGTGGTCATTATGCATGTATCTACTCTTTATAGATGAAATGGACAAAATGATTCTGATTTACATATTGCTTACGTCTCAGCCATAAGACTTGGCTAAGCTCAGTTTCAGTATGGTGGTTCAACTAATCTTTAAGCCAGCCATTGTGCATCACAGTCACTTGCCATTCCACAACGTTACAGGACACATATTATGGAAAACATAATTTTTCCAGTTTTATGTCGCAAGCAGACATGAGTAAAGTTTCCAAACAAACCATTGACTCTTCTATCTATACAAGTATTTATGTGGAAATTAATCTGGATAAAATAACCAATTTTTAATTCATTCTGTTTGTGATGTCACAAAAACCAACATATTCACAGACATGCACCTATTAAATGTACAGGAGTTTAGCCCCACCCATTTACAGTTAAATTCTAAGGATTATTTTAGCCTAGGCTGCATCAATAAATGATAATAAATAAATAATAAATAAATAAATAAATAAAATCATAATACAATTTGGTTAATAAACTCACAATGACATCAAAAGTGAGTTTCAGGGAAAAATAACAATAAATACGAGAAATGTGTTAGATATGGACCCTTTATCACACTGAGGAAGACGAGGAAAGCTCAGTAGCTGTACATCTTATCAGATATATGCAATTGCATTATTATTATTATAGCTCTAATCATGACTCTGCTCTCTGAGCATCATTTACCTCACTCAGCATCAATTATTTACCTGGGATGGAACTTTCAGACTCCCCTACAGTTGGCAGTAATCTAACCCCGGGAAGATCCAGTGTGATGTGGTCAGAGGGTCGTCACCTCTTGTCCATCTCAACCCTGAACCACACTTACAGTCTGACCGTATCAGTTTTAAATATTCACCTGCTCTCTCAGGTGTTCCCAACTTTAACCTGACCCAAGCATTCAAACTGTCACTTTCCTGATGACGCTCCTTTCTTTTTGCTTTTGCGGAACTGTGAAGCACGTTCTTAAGAATAAAGCGATGCTACAGAAGAACCACTTCTGCAGAGGCCTGCAGTGTACGGTTCTTCATAGAGCAGTAAGAGGTTTTTTCAATACCAACTGAGGTTTTTCCTAGTGAAGTTAATTTATACAGTGCAGAAGGCATTGTCATAGAGCAGCTTTACAGGGTCCATGCCCCCATGGATAAGCCAAGGCCAACAGTGCCAATGAAAAACTCCCTATGAGCAAGAGGAAGAAACCTTGAGAGCAAACAACACTCAAAAGTGGAGGCCAGCACCTTCTGGTCGACACCAGATACTGAAATAATAACACTACAAAAGCAGTATGAAGAGAGGATAATACTTTACAATTCCCATCCAATATGGAATCTAGAGAGAAAAAACGTGGCATTGAAAAAAAATAATAACAGAAAAATAATGAGAAAAAAAAACTGTGAAAAGCAGTCAGTGTTACCACTGGAAACCAGTTAGAGCGTCACAGTAAAACACCATGAATGCCAAGACGGTTTGACTATCAAACAAGTATCTAAAGCTTCTAAATTTAATATAATATTGCACTCAACCATCAAAAGACCACCCAAAATGTCATCATCAAACACTAAAGCTTTCATCTGAGAGAAAAGAGAAAATTAAATCCACTCACTGCGCGCATTCAGACAGATCTCAGGTGTACCTGATCTACTCATCGGAGGCTTTTGCCTAAACTTGTTAACTCTGTGCCAGCTTGAGTGCACACTGTCATTAGAAGACACATCACTGAAGAAGAAATTTTGAAATTCATATAAACTTTTCAGATATTCTAGTTTGCACTAACATTGTTATACTGAAAAAAGAATTTTCAATAAAAATGTTTGAACTAAATTAGAACTGAATGTGAAATAGAAGCTGAGGAATGATCTGTATCAACACTGTTTGCTGTGGTTGGATTCACTCTAGTGGACATGATGTGAATCAAATCGTCAGTGCATGTATGCTGGAACGTGTATGTATGTACCCTTGGTCAGTTTTTGCTCCACAGCAACATTGTCAGGTCAGGAATCAAGCAACAATTTGCCTGTCCTAGCAGGAGAGATGAAGGGCAGAGGACACGGTGTACTGTATCTACACACTTGTTCGGAGAGCTTTTGCCTCTAATAACAATGTCACAGCAGAAATTACTCTGTTTTAAGGGTTTTTTTCACAGATAATTCAGTCATGAATGGTGGTTTGATGTCCAACAATAGTAAAATAGCAATGAATCTGTTTTATTTGGGGTATTTTGCAGGAATTTAGCCTTGTAGAGAATCAAGCTCCACTAATGACCAGATCTGAAAAATGCACAGGTGCCTCTGTCTATATTTCCACTGTAAGAAAGCAACTCAGCACTATGGGTCTGAAGGGATGTGTATCTGCCAAAAAGTCATTACTGAAAAAATAAGGAAATTTACTAATCGAACATGCTGGTGTTCTCAGACCAAGGGACTGTCCACCCCAGAGTCCAGACCTCAACATCACTGAACATGTTTGGGATTACTTGGATTGTAATAAACAGAAAACATCTATTCAGATTTCTTTAAAAACTATATATAACTGAATAGTATTATGTTCAGTTTTTTGTTGCCCAAGTTTCTGTACATGTTTCAGAGAAACATACTTTCTTTGAAATGCATGACTTATATAGGTTCTCCAAAATTTTACTTTCACTTATTTTTTCTAAGAATATGTCCACTTACATACTGGATTTATAATACCATGACACATACTTATCATCATGCAATGTGTAAATAATGTACTGTAAACAAGCTATCAGAGTAAATAATAGACTGTGTAGTGCAGGGTGTAAAACATTCCCATAAATGTGACAGCACATGTCAAGCACTGTGTGCGAGCCTCTTTATTGATTGTGTGGATGTAGAAGCCAATGTCAAGCATGATCCGTGATCTCTGCAGACACCATAAATCACATGGTAATCCAGAACTATAGCTGTTTTAGAGCAGTGAGAATTGGATATACAGTGTAATCACACACATCTTTACAGAACCAATTTTTCAGCCATCAAAATTAGATGCATTTCTGTGGTCAGTCTGTCCTACAATTATTAAAAACTAAGAAATGTACACATTCTCTCCTTTGGCTGGCTTATTTCGTTTTTAGCAGTTCATTTGGATTTGCCTTATACCTCCAGCACAAAACCAAAAAAGCTAAACATCAGACACCAAATATGTCTTGTTAGACCAATTTCAGTATGCTACAAAGAAATGTATACACTGGCCCAGTGTCGTAGACATAACTAACTTCTTTAAAACACAGTAAATTTTTGCTGATTAGTTTGGGTCTATTAATTTATTTGTTTTTAACTTTTCAACATAATTAGCCTCCTTCTGATGTCCAGTATACTGGACAGAGAAATCCACTAAAATCACTAGGAAATGTAAAAAATGATAGATCATCTACTATTACATGTCACGGGGGTCTCAGCAGGATCGGACACAAACGCAGAACTTTTAAAAATAAAGATTACTTTTAATAAACACGAGCGTAAACGGAGGGTAAACAAAACGGGGTACATACACAGAGGAACAACTATGAGATAACCTAGACAGATAACACGACATAACAAGATAATCCCAAGACATATCACGAAAATGACCAACCAAGACATAGGGCAAACACTGGGTATATATACACGGGCTAACAAGAGGGAACAGGTGACGAGATTAAACATCGATGGGGAACAGGTGTGTGAGGCGGGGCAAGGGCGGAGACAGGGAGCACGTGACAAAACAGAAACACATGGACAGGACATAACAAGGGCACATGGACAGGAGGCGTGACATTACACTAATCATAGCATCATTTAATTTAAGTCAGAACCTCCATGTGTACGTACAAATAAATATCCACTATTTCTGTTTTTACCTTTCACAAGATTTACCTTCCTAAAACATTGAGCAGTGTTTGATTTGGTCTTTTAGGTGATGAGTGTTTGTCAGGTGCAATGCTTGTTTGTGTTTCTGTGTTAATATTTTAATATTTACCAAGAGAAAAACTGAGATCTGTAGAAACATAAAAAAGTGAGTGTGGTGACGTGTCTTCTTCTTGTAAGCTTAAGCATCCAGTGTACTGGTCATTTGGCAGAGGAGGTTAAAAGTGACTTTTAAATGTTTGTCAAACAAAAATGTAAAGGTTTTATACCATTGAAATCAAATCTCTTTTTTTTAGTTTATTAAATAAATGAGCTTAGTGCAATAGACCAGCACTGCCTAGGTGATAAAACGTATTATCTATAAAGTCTGTATATCAAAAACAGTCAGTTTTAAACGTATTGTTTTTGTGACGCCATGAGAAAAATGATTCAGCCTACAGCAGTTTAACCTCACTAATTGAATGTGTTTGGGATTACTTTATTCATGAGAAGCAGAAAATGCTTCTAAATGCTTTTGGAAACTGACTGGATTAGAAACTGTAATGAAGGCAAAGAAGTGGACACAGTACATACTGATAAAAACTTTTATTATATTTAGTTGTGGAGACTTTTACCGTCAAATATATGTTTTAATATTTTTAAAAAAATTAAAAAAATAAAATTTAATTGTTGAATTTGGCTAAAAATTTAATATATGATTACACAATACAGTAATCCAATCCAGTGGTGATGCACCTGGTGAGTGGATGATGGTCAAAGACTTATATACATAACTCGATTCACCATAGTTACAAAATAGTGTGTAGTAGTTAATAATCAGTCATGCGTATTATATGTTTAATAATAATAATTTTGAGAGGGAAAAAATTGGGGTGGTATATGATTTTAGAGGCAAGCCAGTTCAGCTAATGGTGGTTTCTCACTTTTCTTTGTTTCCCCTTTTCTTCTGTCTGCAAAAAGTTAAATAACTCCAGCTCATACGTCTGGAGTCAAACGCAGCGTCTTCTCAGCTAAGCAGCTTGTCAATATGGAAGAAGAGAGAACAGAGAGAGAGTTTGGGCTGATAAAACTGCTTTTAATTACCCAGCACTGAGCGCTGGCCCTCTCTCTCCTTGTCTCTCTCTCTCTGATCCTCCTCTGAGCCATCTCCTGAGTTTGATTTCTGATAATTGGAAGTGCTGACTGGACTTTTAAATTCACACCAGCACAAGGCCGTAACACTGCGGCCTCAGAGGGTCAGTTTGACAAACTGCCATCTGCATTTGTTTCCTCATCAGCACTCTCCTGCTGGGCACATTAACCCTGCTCCTCCATTAACATCTCTGTCTGTGCCTTACACCCAGGGCTCGATACAAGAGGGGCCACCCCCCGTTTAAAATAAATGACAAAAATCATCCCTTTCTGTAAAACTGCCTTGCCATTCATTTTGTTTTAAAGTCGTTACAAGAATTCTTACACATGTCAAAAGTTTGTAGATAAAAAAGGACCTGTTAAATCCAAACATAACACAAAATGTGTAAAGGTATTCTGACACTCCTGTTAATTAGTGAATAGAATGGAACAATGGAATAGCAGGCATAATGCCTAATAAAGGTGGATTAAAGGTGTCATAGACTGGAAAACTGTATATGTATTGATATTGTTGTGTTTAAAAGTGTTTAATTCAATGAAAGTAACATAACATGATTCTTAAACACTGTAAAAAAAAAGAAAAAAAATCCAAAATATTCATTACATCCTTATTACATCCTTGTCATTGCATGTAATTAAAAAATTACATGCAATGACAACAGAGCAACAATAAAATGGCAGACTATGTGGAGAAATTTACTGTTACACACTGTGAAGACACTTTTTAAATACTTTTTCTAAGGAACCAAACTGTCAATGGGCAAGGTTGATGTTCTCCCTAAACAAGGCTTAATTGGTTTTCTATTCGTCACTATACATTCACAAAGAAAGCTGTAGAACAGGAGGCCAACTTCATCTCCTACATGTGCTCTGCACATTCCATTCTGCACAGTTTCCTTAACCTTGTTCAATATCGAGCAGCTTCACTCAGAATTTGACACTTATAAGACTGGAGAGAGGAGCAGTTCCCCTTGGATAACATCACAGCCCTAAGAATGACCTGTAAGTAGCAGCCATGCTGTGTGCTTGTATCCACTTTTTGATGGTTGAAGCAGATCATCTGAAACTGAAAGTTACATATCTGTAACATTAGCCAGGAGCTAGCCATCTGATGATCTAGTTTATTTACACAGAGGCTCTGTCTTTGTCTAGTTTGACTTGTTGCTTCTGTTTAATTTTTTTGGTTTGTTTATAAGGTTACCTGGAATTGGGCTGTGAAGCAGTGGAGCTGTATTCTGTGGAAGGAGATGAACTGGTAAGGCGTTTGTAATCTAGAACTAATCAACCGGTGTCAATACCAAATCTCACCAATGCTCTTGTGGCTGAATGCAAACAAATCCTCACAGCAATGTTCCAACATAATGTAAAGTCCCCTTAGACGCGTAAAGGCTGTTTTTGCAGCAAAGGTGGTACAAGCTTCCAATTAAAGCTCTCATATCTTGATTTCACTCTCTGCAGTCCATTTATAATATTGCCCCAATATTTTAAACACAATTCATTTTGTCAGTGCCCAAGTGCCCAGTGCCCAGTGCCCAGTGCCCAGTGCAAGGAAACATTAAATAAGCAGGTGTCTACAAACTTTTGGACATATAGTGTGTCTGAAAAGGCTTTTTACTATCCACTTAAAAAGTCATGAACAATGTTTGAACACCCTCTCCCTTTTTTACAGTTCATTTACTGCTTATACACCATAACAAATGACAATAAATGACAAAAAGCTCAGATTTTTGCATCGGCTAGCATTCAGCCAGTGTTGCACAAAGGAGCGGATATCCTTTGTATCATACAGACACAATAGAAAGTTAACCACGGATGTTAAATCAAATGGTCATACACTTGTGTGTGATAGGGTGGCCTCAACATTATGTGCATCCGAAGCCTGTGTATTCACCTGTATGCTTATTTGGTCACTCGTTCTATTATTTTAGGACTTCGGCAAAAGCTCTTTTCTCTTGCTGAAACTGAACATTAATCTAATGAGTTTGCAAACATACGAGTTTGAAAGCGTACTATTTAACTTTCACCTTGAGACGAGAATGCGCTGCAGTCGCACTTAACTCTGCTGAGTATTTAAGCTTTTAGCCTTTGTCCTCTCACAAAGTGTACGCAGAGAACGTTACGAGTGGCATTCTTCCACTCCCCATTCAGCCTTTCAAAGAAAGCCCATTGACAGTGCAGCTCGGAGCTGAAACGCTCTACCGGCATGGAGAGACCACAAAACACTATTGTTTTAGACTGTGATATGCAACCTGAGCTGCTTTAGCAGCCAGTCACCACATCGCTGACGGTTTCAGCTCAAAGACTTACTTCACATTGTACATTACCTGGTCAGCTGGATAAGGTATCAAGACTTTATTCACACAAGCGTAAAAGAAGGCTCCTTCTCTCTCCGTCCTTGTAGTGAAAGAATCAATGCCCGTTACTGTCTGTTATTCAAGTTCTATGTATAATTGAATGGCTGCTGAATTACAGTCCAAAGACAGACTGTCAGCAGCAAAACTCTGAATGGTCTTTGCTGTACATGCAGTTGAATTCAGTGCGCGTTGGCGTAGAGAGAAAACATAGTACTTTTACGGAAACTCTCTTATTGAACACGGCCCTACTGAACAGCCAGGACAGCACACTTAAACAGCAACAGTGACTTAAACAGACTGCACCACTCTCTCACTAAACAGGCCCACAGCACAGAATAGCCGCATAAGCACATATATATTAAGCTATCAGTCCAAATATTTACAAGATTTAAGGCTTTTTTATTGTTGCCATGGAGCTGCCCATGGTACCTCGCCTCTCACACGGCAACAGCTTTATGAGCTAGTTCGTTAGTGGGTTGCTGAGTATGCCTCTATGGTTTGTTGTAATCAGGGGCGTAGCAGCAAATTCTGGGCTCTGTACACTCTCAATGTCAGTGGGCCCCTATTCATGCCAGTACACGAGGAATGTAAGCAAAAAAAATAATCTGGATTTTCATGGGCCCCTCTCCCTACTCGGGCCCTGGATAGTCAGGTCTACTTTTTCCCCCCACTATCACGCCCATGGTTGTAATTATATACCAATACAATGTACTGTATGTCAGTTGTAGGACTGCCCCCTTAAAGTCAATGAATAGAATCATCGGTTGGTGTCCATTCAGTTGACTGAGACTCCTCAAGTCAAGTCAAAGTCAGTCAGTGTGGATTATAATAACAGAATAATCTTAAAAAACAAAACAAAACATGCATAATATTACAAGAGCAATCATAAACAATATTTGTATGTTCCAGCAGGGCTATTTGCCCACTTACGTTACAAATAATCCACGTGACAACATGTGCTGGTGGTTAACTGATTAGTTAAATCTGAGGAGAAGTGGTTGGTAAGATATACCCAGAAAATTCTTGAGTCTGGAGGCATTTTGAACCTTTAAAGAACTCACAACACAACATCTAATATTATGTGGCCTGATTTATTATAGTACAGTAGATATACACACATCAAGCAGGCAGTAATTTTATTGATAATCAAACAGCTACAGCTGATTCAAAATGCAGCTGCCAGAGTTCTCATTATAGGAGCAAAAGAGGGGAACACATCACCCCCATTCTAAAATCCTTACACTGGATATCTGTATGTTACAGAATAGACTTCAAGTCCTGTTACTGCTCTATTAATGTCTCAATGGCATAGGACCAGCATATCTATGTGATCTACTACAGTGATATGAGCCGAGTAGAACTCTTAGATCGTTAGGAAGTAGTCAGTTAGTCCTTCCTACGGTAAAAACTAAACACGGGGAAGCAGTGTTCAGTTAGTGTGCTGCTGTTAAATGGAATCAGTTGAGCGAGAGCATTAGAAGAGCCCTGACACTGGACACCTTTAAATCAAGACTGAAAACATTCCTGTTTGAGCAGACTTTCAGCTCAGTTTAAAACTCTGTTAGTTCTACAACTCTTCCATCATCCAACAGCACTTTTAAACCTCTTTATTAATTTTTATGTTTAATTTTCTTTCTTTTAAATATATTGTATTTTTATATTTTTTCTTTTTAAATTATTTATTTTCCTTTTAAATGCCCTTTTCTGCATTTATTTGTCCTCATGTCTTTATTTATGTAAAGCACTTTGAGTTGCCACTGTGTATGAACAGTGCTATACTAATAAACTTGCCTTGCTTTGCTTTGACGGGGGAGAAATCTTCAGGTAGGCAAAGAGCTTATTTAACATTTCCAGTTCTTTGTTTGTTTATTTATTTAATCTAAAAATAATTCCAGTCTTAAATGATTTCATTAAATTTTTTTGAATGTTTGTGTTTGTAGAAAAAAGAAGTAGGTTGATATTACTGTGGTGAAATAAGAATATAGTGTCCTAACATTATAAATAGGCCGGTAATGAAATCCTTCATGACATTCAACACCCTTTTATCAATTTTTAAAAATGTACGTTCGCATGTCAATGTGGTTGAACTAACCACTGACACATACGTGAACATACCCTAATACCCTACAGTAAAGTGTTCAAATAGAGAAGACGAGCCTGAAGCTATCAAACACATCACAACAAAGAACATTCTGAACTTTAGTTTTAGGCTCAACTGTGCCTTGCAGCTAGTTAGTCTGGGTTTACTGAGACTACAGCAAATGGACTTCAAGAACTGAATACATTGTAAATTCAAGCATGCTTCTTATTATTTTGCTTTCTGTTATGTCTTTATAACTTAATAAATGTAAATACATTTAGAATGTATGGTGATATATAATAATGTAGTAATGTATAAAAATTCATGCATAAGGAAATGTTTCAACATTTCTAACATTGTGTTGACAATAAATGTGTTTAACATTTTAACACATCATTATTACACATCATCATTATTCCATTGACTCACATTAAAAGTATCCGCTGTCCAAAGGAAAACGTGTATATCAATAAGATGTTTATAAATAAATTAATGAATAAATAAATGCCATTGCAACCATGACATTCATAGTGTATAGTAGTATGTAATTATGTAGTAATGTCTCAAATGTATTGCACAATTGATAGTTATAACATTTCCAACATTAAATTAAACATTTGAACACATTTATATATATATATATATAAAATAAGTCATAGTTTTGAGTTTTGACTCTATGGTGGTCTTCCTAACAGAACTCTATGGTGCGTTTCCGTGTTCCGGCTAAGTGCTGCTTTCTTCCGGCGGCAAACTTCCTCTGAGTTTGTGTTGACAGTTAGCACGTGAGAAAGCTTAAGCAGGATTACATTAAAACAGACTAATATTTTATGGGTTCTCTGTGTTTTAAAGGTATGCCGTGACTGCAGCTTTTAGTTGTACCCGAAACTGGAGCGATACGTGCACGTCGTCGTTTTAAAATGCTAGTGTTTGTTAGCTAACGCGCTAGCCGGCTAGCTGGGTAACTTTAGCCATGTTGTTGATGTGCCGGCGGCGGCTGAGACTGTAGATCAGCTCCAGCTCAACACCAGCACTTCATCCCACACCTTAATCTGTTATGCTTTTACTCGTTCTTAATAACGCCTGCGCTATGGACACCGAAGCAATTGTAATCCGAATAAAGACGCCGGTTGGAGACATGGATTCCTCAGTGGACTGTCCTTCACTGCTGAGCTTCAACGATTTACTGGTAAATAAAAGCTTTTCAAAATCTTCTGAGTCCGTACAGAACTTGTAGGAACCTTGTAGACCCTCCTGCACTCTTAGCAGTTTTATTTCAGAGCCTCAGACCAGTGTTTTGTTTCTCAGTTTCTTGTCTATCAGCACAGTGTTTCTCTGCTCATCAGTATTAAAGGTGAATTTATTTCAGTACAACATTTCTAAAGGTAATGTACATGTTTGAAGCAGTACATCCAAATTTTAAACTGTCATCGCTGTCCACACTCGTATTGCAGAGAAACGTACAGATTTAGATTTCCTTATTACAGTGGTGATTGAAACCAGGAGTCAGTGTGTCTTCAGCACAAGTGTATTCTTATTTTTTAATGTATTTTTTTATTTTTATCATTGACCAAAGTGACCAGTGAGCATATATGTCATCACTGTCCAAAGAAAAACAAGAATCTCCAAATCAGTTAATTTACAGGAGAGACCAAAAACATTCTTAACTTTCAATGTTAATGTAAATAGGTTTTATTACAGGTGATTTTGTACTATACCTGTTGATTTATACCTCATGAAACCTTCACAGGATATAAAAAACAGCTGTCCTGTTTAAATGGTATAGAAAAATGAAAATAAACAAAATAGTTGTAAATGATTTTTTATTGGTATGTGACAATATGTAAAGTTATTCATGCTAGAATAGTGGTTAATCTGCAAAAATAAGATTTTTAAATAATGGATCAGCAGTCAGGTGATACGTTTATAACCATTTCATGTGCTACTTTCTGTGAATGCCTTTTTAAAACATTAAATTACTCAGATTCTTTTTTTTCCCTGTCATCACCACTGTAAATAACACTGACTGGAATTATCAAAAGTATCTAAGCTCTTCTATGGCAGCTTTGTGGTGGTCCCTATGAAGATAACATTCTTCCCTGTTATTTGTATTGGGACAAATCTGGCATTGCAACTCATATCATTGTATCATATGGGGGTTATGATTTAATATGCTTTCATGTACTGCAATACTCTAAGCCAGGTAATAAATATATTGTGATGAAAATGAGTTTTAGACCATTCACATTAAGATTAATCCTATTGGTATCTGTTGGTAACTACTAACTTAATACTATACTATCTGTTGTGAAGAGCTCTATAAACATCTTTTAGGTTTTGTAAACATAGTTCCTATGTTCTATATGTTTACTTGTCATATATTGATCACAAAAATCAGATTTTAGGAAAGTGGTCCTTGCACTACTTGTTTATGTTGTAGAGGAAGAATCTGGCCAATTTTTAACTAGATAGTTTACTGCTATTTAGCCTTCGGATATTTAACACATCAGAAAATTAACCACTGGCTGCCATGAATCTTTGCATGTAGACTGTAGTTCTTTTAATTGTTTGAACTGTGGGATGTGTCGTTAGCCCAATATTATTTTGAAGAGATGTTCAGAAAGGAAGCACACAGTACTTTTACAAGTTGGGTTACGTACCAGAAACGCAAATACAAAACTGCATATGTAAACTTTGTAACAGATAGTGCACCCCTTGTTTGCCATCTTCTTTGGAATCCACTGTAACTTATCAAAACTAGTCGTTTAGATCTGTCATTATATTGTTTAAAGCAGTGTTGGTCCTCAAACCTGACCTGAGGGACCTCCTCTATCCCTCTGTTTTTGAATTGAGGCCAAAAGGCTTAGGAGGCCCTGAGGACCACTTTGAGAACCACAAATGTGTCGGTTGTAGTGTTTTATAAGAACACTGCTTTCTTTTCAAATAAAATTAGTATTTTTGTGTGCCATGTTGTATCTAATTAGAGCTCTAACTAGAGAATGAAGACATTTTTAACACATCATAAACCAAAGATAAAGGGGGCTGTCACCTCTCCTTGCTTCTCCTTGTAATGTCATTTATTTACTTCTGTTTTCCAGGTTGCTATCAGAGACGTCATGCCAGAAGCAACGATTACAGCATTTGAATGTAAGCATTGCTTGATGCTTATTCTAACTGTAATGACATTTGTTTGTTTGTTAGCAACAAAACAGTAGCATTTACCGCAGTGTGAATAACTGAATTGTGAATTTTCAAATCACATGTGCTGAAACTTTAATGATTGCTTAAATTTAATAGTTTTGTTTAGCTGTGCGTTGTTTAAACAAGAGCTAATCTAATAATACTGAGCTTGTGTCCACTTGTAGATGAGTCAGACCAGTCAGAAGTTAACAAACACCCATGTTCTGTATACATAACAGCACATCTGCAACTAACTGGAAGTTTGTCACAGTATGTTCACTGTTTAGGCAATTAGCCTGAAGTAGTGCCTATGCTTTATAAATGGTATACAGTATACACAGCTTTTAATGCTGATATATACCATTCATGGAATTTTGTAGATTTAATGGAACAATGTCTGGAGTGGAAAGTCTATCCGTGTTTTCTGCCCATTACCCAGTACCGTTTGGACATGCTGGGTTGCCAGATATGAAACAAATTAACCAGGAGATGCAGTGTTAGATTCAAATGGATCCTAAAAGCCTTTGGAACACAGCTGAGACACAGCTGGTGATTCTGACTAGGCAGCTTAACACAGTCCTGCTAGTGCATTTGAACGTAGACTGCTGTCAGTCACACCGTAGGAGTAGACGGACAATGACAAGCGTGACAAAAAGCTTCGGCTACCGTACATAACCAGTGATTCATCTGTTAAACATTCACAGGAGCTGGTTATCATTTTGCAAGCAATCCAAACATTGCCAGTGTATAAATTAGCTGATTAGCTTACAGTATACGACTTGCACGGCTTGCATTTGTCTCAGGAATTTTGTAGATTTAATGGAACAATATCTGGAGTGGAAAGTCTATCTGTGTTTTCTGCCCATTTCCTAGTACCATTTTGACATGCTGGGTTGCCAGATATGAAACAAATTAACCGGAAGATGCAGTGTTAGATTCAAATGGATCCTAAAAGCCTTTGCATTTTTCTAAAAAGCTCCAAGACTGAGGAAATATCCGTGATGCATTTGATAGAGGGAGACAACTAAGAGCTCAGAAGAACTTTAAGACTGTAGTACATTTCTCCTGAACAGCAGAGAGCTTCAGCTAAGCCTGACTAATTTATCACGGCTATTAGGAATGGCCATTTGTAGCAATTTCAACATTTGAGGACTCACATTTACACTCTGTGGTCTGTGTGCAGCTGAGTTATCAAGGCTGCAAGTATTGGAGACACAGCTGGTGATTCTGACTAGGTTGCTAGTGCATGTGAATGTTAACTGCTGTCAGTCACACCGTAGGAGTGGGCGGACAATGACAAGCGTGACAAAAAGCTTCGGCTACCGTACATAACCAGTGATTCATCTGTCAAATATTGACAGAGTTATAAAAAATCCACAGGAGCTGGTTATCATTTTGCAAGCAATCCAAACATTGCCAAAGTATAAATTAGCTGATTAGCTTACAGTATACGACTCTCCATGGCTTGCATTGTCTCAGTTTAATGTTGCACCCATTTGAGTAGGTTCAGTATCGACAACCCAAAGTCTGGGGGGGAGGGAGGCAGACAACTCTCTCCATTATTCTAAAATTATTTGCAGGTTTTTTTATGTAGCTTATAAAATATAACTCATGTCATAAGAAGTCTCATTAAAGCTGAGTGGCAGTTCAACAACCTTCGCTATTGATAAATTACTTATACGTTCATTTAAAAGCTATACTGGTTATGACTGCGGGGTAGAAGTGCACACTTAGCTGACTCAGCCTGCAGAGTGCAGTTGGTAACGTACACCTCTGTTTTAGATGAAGATGAAGTCGGCGACAGAATCACAGTTCGGAGTGATGAAGAGCTCAAAGCCATGCTGTCATACGTGAGTATTTGTTAAGGTTTGTGCTATGAGATATATGACGGTGGGCGTTTTTGAAAAGCCCAGTGCCGTATTTGTAAGACATGATAGTCTGAGGCGGTCAGGACTCATATGTACTTGAAACTCTTCTGTTTGAATAGACTTTTATTTCACTGGTGAATGACTGTGAATTTTGAAAGGGCGATTGTTACAATTGGTTGCTAGAAAATGCTGGTGCTTAACAGTAACTCAGTATGAATACTACAGTCTCTGTGAAGAGGTGATGAGAAGCTATTGAGTGATTCCTATGGATATAATAATATTAACTGGTTTGAAGGTTTTTCAGGGCTGCCCCTTGAAAGTAAACAAGTCGAATCATTAGTCAGAACGCTGTCAGGCGATGAGTAGAGTTTTTTTGGTCCATCAGTGTGTGTGTTATAATAAAAGAATAAAACAGACATACGAACAGACAAAACTGAACAGGAATAATATTTAAAGAGGAATTATAAATCCTGAGTATATCTGTATATTCGAGCTGGGCTGTTTGTCAGCCCTTTCCTTTGAAAAAAATTCACATGACAGCATGCGCCAGTGGTTAACTCATGAGAGAACCGGGTTGGAGTGGTTGGTAAGCTTGAGTAGCTATAACCGGGTCTAAAGATACTTTTATTTACTTCAACTTATATTATTGTACTTTGTATATTTTGTATATATTTTTTATTATTTCTTTTTTTTTGTTATCGTATCTATTGGCGAATGGAGTAACAGCAAAGTAAGAATTTCATTCTCTGTTCTGCTGTACGTATGACAATAAAACTCTGGAATCTTGAATAAAGCCTGGCGGCATTTCAAAACTGTGAAGAACTCTCAACACAACGTTGGAGGAAATTCTGTAATTATCTGGCTTCATTTGCTAAAATTTTCTTCATAAAACCAAGTAGGAACTGTCCGGCCAACTTAGAGAGCAGCAAGCCTCCGACTTAGAGAAGCACACAAAACAAATGATCTGTTCAAATCATAAATTACTACGAAAATTAAGTGTTTCCTTTGGTTTTGATTTCTCTCTTAGGTTTAAAGAAAAATATAGCAGTCTAATGAACCCATCATGGTGATGTTGTAAAGCAGACATTGCTCTGAATTTAAGATTTTCAAGCCTATTATAATCTTGAATCATCATATTTGTTCATTTCAATATGAGTTTTTGTGTTTAAAGAGAAATAAAGAAGTCTGCTAATCCTGGTGAAGACAAGAATTGCATAATGTTTCATTAATGTATCTATTTAAACAGTGTTTTTTAGGTCTAACGTGAAATCAAGAAGAAATCAGGCTATACAAACTTTATTTTACACATAAATACATGCCTGTCTCATTAATCGACTCATTAATATGGTAGCCGATCATTATATGTTGATAATTAAAACAAGTTGTAGTTCCGATTTTTTTTAATATTCAGCACCTTTTTTATTAATTTATAATTGATAAAAAATATGTTGTCATGACTCTGTTCCATTTGACTTTCTTAATGTGATTGAAATCATCACAAATTCATAGCAGTGAATTTTCTGATTGCTAGATAAAATGAAAACTATGGAACAAATAGTTGAATCTTCATAATGTACAGTAGAATCCGAGTCGACTGACGGAGGAAAAATCTTTAGTTTTTTTTCTGTCACGTAAATGGGGTTGTGTGCAAGGTGAATGTTGTTATCAGAAAGAAAAGATGAAGGAAAAAAGCAAAACTATTGCTTTATGTGAATGTGTCCAAAGTATTTGTGGTCCCAATGAATTATAATTACTGACCTCAGACTATTGAAGTCTGAACCTCTGCCTGTTTTCATTGTACTATTGAGTCTTGAAAGTGTTTTTGTTAGGAAGGAAAAGCTATTAAAATCTGCTATAATAGCTCTATTCACCCTCGGACAAAATCATCTCATCTTGTAGCAGATAGGCCGGGATAACAAGTAGCTACGTTCCCCTTTCTATCTCTTTATAGTCTTGCTTTTTTTTTTTACTGCAAGAATGTCAACTCCTGACCTCTGACAGGCTCCTTCTATCCTTTTTTTATATTCGGCTCAGCATTAACTATGTGCAGTGATTGTAGCAGAATGTAATATTCAGTTTCTTTTCTCAGGAATTCTAAACGCTGAGGTTTGAAATGTAATGCTCTGAATCACATCATGCAGTGAGGATTAAATTACATTTATATATTACATACAGAGTTATATAAAACATGTACAGTTTTAAAGTAAACCGTGTTTGCCTGCCCTGTATCTATACATGCACTGTATATACCATATTTCATATGCTCTATTGGTTTCACTGCTTGCTCAATGAAATCTTAAGGATCTTGCATTAAAATTATTGTCTTTGTCAATTTTATATTTAAATAGTGCAATGCAGAGTGAGTCCAGATCCAGAGTTTTGTTTTATGGAAATAAGCCTGACTTACAGAAGAGCATGAATAATTAGCTAATATCATTGATTTAGTGTGCTTTAACATTTAGTCTGTTTTTAATAATTTCATATTGATGCGTTTTAGGTCATTTTAGTGTGACAAGCAGTAGTATTAGGAAATAATATAATTGTAGTCAACCAAATTTTGGACTTTATATTGTACACATTGGACTATACCATTCACATTGCTGTACATACCAGTGGCATTAATACAAACAAGTGTAATAATGTCTGTGTTTCAGCTGTACTTGCCTTATATAACATTAAACCCAGTGTGGGAATGTGATCATACACAACAACTAGATACTAACACAACATTACAAACTGCATAAGAGCGCTAATACTGTACCATTTTAAAATATTATTATATTAATTATTCATGTGATCCCCTATTAAGACTCTAAAAGGTACTGCATTAGACTCCATGTATGTAATTAGATTACAGCAAAGCAGAAATAGACCTCTAAAGTCATGTTGGCATGTTTTCTTGGCTACACCTGGAGCTCCAGGTTAGTCACTGATGTTGCGTCCTGTGATAAATTAAAATGCTATGTACTTGATACGTTTAGTCTTGTGAACATTTTTTTCCTGACTTTCCCTGAATTATTTGACTCAGAAGCTTGTTTAGTGTTCTCAGAATGATGCTGCATACATGCTACAAGCATGCTAACTCGCCCGTGCATTGAAATAACGTGGCATAGTTGGTATGGGGTTTTTTTTGGTGAAGCTCTTGGTCTTGTGTTGTTAGTTTAGTGTACGTCAGTGTTAGCTTGCATGTAAATTCAAAAAAAGGTTTATTTACATTTCTAAATTCAAAGGATTCAGTGATTTTTGAAGGTAAAAATGTATGACTGGCCAAATATGTTGGCTTTGTAGTTGTTTTTCTTTACCACAGGGCGCAATAGAGGATTTTCAGAAATGGCTTTTATTTCACACATTGAATCTCTTATGGTTTCTGTTGTGGGCATGACGATAAATAGTAGCATGACTTGAAAGGTCTGTAAATTAATAGTGATAATGTAGTATAGATTATTTGTTTTGTCATAATAATTATTGATGTTTGAGAATATCATCATGCAGTGAATATTTCGTCTTGCTGTTGTGTTTGTTACCAAAGTGAAAACAAGTGGCATTGTTATCTTCTGTTTAGTAAGAATCGTTGGTTTTCTTCAAGAACATAGGATGGGCAGTTTTGAAGAAAGAGGTTTATTGCTTGTGCTCTTTTTCCAATGTAATCTGACATTAATTTACAAACTTATTGCTTATATACAGAAAAACCACACCCCCTGAGGTGTTACCGCACAGGAATCCACAAATCTGTCTGCAAGGGGGTGTCTGTGAGAACCTTCACATGGTGGAGATGAACCGTTTGGTAGATCTGTAAGGGAAACCATAGCAAAAAGAAACATATACAAAACAGGTCTAACACTATAGATGAATAGAACAAAAACAGGTCTCACAGGGGGGTGTTTACTAGAACAGTCTCACCTGTAACATTACAAGAGGAACAAAAAACCTATATACAGTATAACAGTAATCTGAAATTAGAACCATATCCAGCAGCATCAACAAGCTTTGTCAGTAATTTTATTAGTGATATTAATAATAGCCAGCACTGATTGAGGACCTGTTTTGTGTTTTTTGACGTGTTCCTTTTGAAAGCAGTTAAGCAGAATCACATACGTATATATATTAGAGCTGATTTAGAGCATTTTGAATGAGCTATAGTGACTTGTTTTGATGAATGGTGGAGCTGAATTTCTGCAGTTCATGGTGATTAATGGAGCTTATTTAATACTTGCGACCAATTTGCCGTCTAATAACAAAAATTCAACAGCGGTCGTTAAAATGAAATGCAGTCCTAAGTCTTAAATTTAAGACATGATGCATCCCGCTTTTCTCCCTTCAGAAAGTCCTCTTTCTCGGACTGTTTATCACAGTTTTGTTTATTGTTTCCCTTTGAGCCAATATTAAATGCATTCCGTAATACTTACTGTTCACACTGCGGACGTCAGGAGTAATGACTTGTGAATGTTTCTCTCTGAAGTACAGGGGAAACTAAATGAAGTATCAACTTTTATTATTTATTATTCAGTACTTAAAGTTTCGCCTCATTAGAAACATGCCCCCCTCTGGGCAGAGAAATTTTTCAAAATCCACTTTCAGCTGGTGTTGTCTTTTACCCCCCATCAGCTTCCAATGACTATGGTAGCCACGGGCTCAATAATCACGATTTCTGATTCTCCAGTAAAAAGCGGATATTGGTTTATTTATTTATTTTTCATCCGCGCCAGCTGCTTTATGACCGCTTCGCGAGACTTGACTGTTTTCTAAATTAAAATCAAGGTTTTCATCAAAGACAGCTATTATGAAAGCCTTGCTTAAAGCTTTGCTTAAACAGCAGTATTTGAGTGGTAGATATATATTAGTAGATATAATACAGATTATTTATAGGCAGTTTAAACTTCTTCAGAAATGAATGGCTTTGTCTCTTATTATTTACTCTGTGCCTTTTGGGGGGAAAATGCAGCACTAAAGGACGTGGAGTGTTTAGTGGAGGGGATGTAGAATGTAAACGTCTCATGGATCTTTTTCAATGCATGTACATTAATTTTTTCTCTATAAATTCATTCGAGCATAAGGGCTTTTTCTTTTGCCTACGTGGCCATTTGATCTCCAGTGAGACGTGTGCAAATGAATTGCTTTGATGTCATCAATTCCAGATGAATGGATGGCTATTATGTGGAATTGTTAGGAGAGATGACTGCTTTCTGAGGAAAGACGAAACTGAAAGTCAACGGAAATATAGAAGATAAAAACATTAATAAAGGAAGTAAAAATTAAAGAACCGCACGCCTTAAAAAGAAAATCTGCCCAAAAAGAAAACTTCACAGTGACAAGTCATACATGTGAACTGATGCCGGTCCAAACTTGTTACAGTAGCTTGGAAAGAATTAATTTGAAGGTGGAGCTTAAACAGATTCAGATAGTTTCTTATTGTAAAATAATAATGTGATTCTTTTCTAACTGAGAAACGGTGAGTTGTCTTTCTGCAGTGGACATCATGTGACCATATAATCACAATTGTTTCAAACCTGGTGGAAAGTTAAAAAGGTATTTATGTTGACCGCACCTCCTGAGTTCGCCTGGTCTCAGCTCACTAATAGAGAAGCACTTTATTCTCGCTGTGTTAATGATGATACGGCTCTTGCAGGAGGGAAAGGTCTGCTCGGGCTGTCCCCGCCGGCACGCAGCAGCAGCCAACCAGCCTCTGATCAAAATGCCTTTAGTTATTGTCCAACAAAGGGGGATTTCTTTAATACACTGCTACAGATTAGTTGGTAATTGTGTCCCTAATCAATAAAGAAGTGGAGCAGAAAATTAAAGGTGTGTGTGCTCGCGTGTGTGTGTGTGTGTGTGTGTGAACACACATATGTTTTGGAAAAGCCACATTGTTTCCGAACGACCCAGTGACAGTGCTCGAGGCAAGATAGAGCAGTATGTATAGAGGAGAGTGAGGGAGGAGAGAGAGGCACTGGTGAGGTGACAGTGATAAATAGGTCTTTTAATATAACAGCTGCAGCAACTCTGCTTCCACTGCATGTCTTCATGTACACTTATGTATTTATCTTGCGCGCACACACACATGCACAGAGGTACTCGACAACAGTGCACTACAATGCACAATTAGTTTGAGAAAAAAATGTTTAATAACAACTAAATAGACAGATTCATGCCACTAAAGGACTACACATTACATTATATTAGATTTGCCATAATTTGCTCAAACATTTGTATTAATTTACATTATGTTAAAATTATCATGTTATTATTGTAATGGTCATTTAAGAACAGTGATAATATAGTAGTGCAGTATTATTAACTAATAATATATTATTATATATTACTGTACTGCTATGTTATAATTCTTATTCATTATGCAAATATACTATTTTTGTACTATATTATATTGCATACACAATATAGAGCCAAATATTTATAAAATGCCAAAATTGTGTCGTTCCACTCCAGAGCCATGTTTAATTAGTCTTTTGCCCTTGTTCTGTTTCTCACTACTTCTAATTACTCACTACTTTCTGATAATTATGTGTAACGGAGTCAGGATAGTCAGTGCAAGTCAGTGTTTACATGCACTTGATGATGCAATACTAATTGGGTTTCTGCAGTCATCTGATTATTCACAGTGTCACATACACAGCACACTCTGATTTCCAAGACTGAATTAAGGGCTAGAAAGTTGATAATGAAATCTGATTGAGAGCTAGGTTTTTTTAGATTTCTCAGTGCGCGAGTACTCTTACTCTGATTTCTTTCGCTTTCTCTCAGTCATGTGCATGTGCGAAATCAGACTGCTCAATGGCACCAGCTATACACTTGACAATATGGAGAATTTCAATTATATTTTTTTAGTAACAACATGAAATTTGATTTTTATTGACCAGTTTCAAAGCAGAAAGCTGATTAGACTCTGGAGGTTTCCTATTATCTGATTCCTCCATACTGACAAAATCGGATGTTCAGTATGTATTGATTATTAAGAACTTGTATATGTGCTTAGATTATGTTATTTGCAAGATCTTTATTAGGTATTCACTTGGGTCTAAAAGCCACAGTAGTGATTTTGCCCTGTTCACAGTGTTTTCAAATCTCTATTTACATTTTGTCATATGTTTAATTAAAACACCTGCCCTTTAACAGAATTCAGTCTGTTGCACTTACATACAATAGATTTCCGTGTCAAGCAGGATGTATACTGTCTACTGCAGCCCTTCAGGCCCCCGTAGAG
Source organism: Megaleporinus macrocephalus (assembly GCA_021613375.1). Taxonomy (NCBI): domain Eukaryota; kingdom Metazoa; phylum Chordata; class Actinopteri; order Characiformes; family Anostomidae; genus Megaleporinus; species Megaleporinus macrocephalus. Next base: position 22,547,832 of record CM038728.1, on the reverse strand, counting down.
ATTTCACATTTTTGTTGTAGTTGAACGTGAAACACTTAAACCAGTTAGCAAAGGGCTGTAGAATACTGATTATCTATCTCCAGTCTATTGGGAGCAGAAATGGAACATAAATGTGCACTACTTCAAAGCCCTTCTCTGCTCTTATGCCTCAGTTTATTGTGTTGGTATTGAATTGTGTAGGGCCTAAATCATAGCCCTGTGGCACCTCTTATAGTTTAGACCAAAACCCAGTTCTGTCTTTTCTGTTTTGACATACATTGCAAAATACAAGATTTAGCATGCCACTACAGTGATAACTACTCTGCAGATATTTCTTGGCTTTAGGCCCATTATTTTCCATTAATTATTAATGAGATTTTCTGGATATTTCCCAAATTTGTTTTTTGGTCAAAATGTAGGTACGTACATCTCGTTGACTTTAAAAGTCTTCCCTCTACATATTTCATTCATTCGTGCACTCGCTTACTCGAATCCCCCCCACCCCCAAATGTCCATCTGGATTTGTGGTTGCAGGAGGTTGATTGTGTGTGATTGGAGCCTGTGTCTGGGTACAAAGGTCTCATGCTCGACAAAGAGGAGGGGTGGCCCAGCACAAGGCCAGATGGTTCTGTTAACACAAGCATCAATTGAAATGTCCTTTTGGCAGGAGGCGAGGCATGCGGGTGTGTGTGCGTGCATGCGTGTGTGTGGGTTGGTGTGTGTGTGGGTTGGGGTGTGTGTGTGTGTGTGAACCTTTGGGGTCATTTGACTAACTCACAGAAAATATCTTGACATTAAAGAAATGAATTGTGTTGAATTTAAATAGATGGTTTTGAGCAATTCTGGTCATATATAATTGTTTATGTTGATTCAAGGTGAATTGCATTCCAATTGGACCCAATTTTTTTTTAATTGATATTGTTCCATCAACTTTATGTATCTTTGTATCTTCTTTAGTCTACATATAATGATTATACTCAGTTTGATTGAATAGAAATGTAAAACATTAAAGAAACAAGTTAATACAATAGTTTTTTTTTAGTCTGGCTGTTTGTTTGGTGAGTTTAGCATATTGGAAAAAACATAGAATTTGTGCAAAATGTACAGTACATTTTCTATTTTATGTTTTTAATTTTTCAAGATGTTAAAATTGCAATAGAATGCATTTATTCAGCACTTTAAATTGTCCTCTGATGTATACGTAGAAGGTATGTGACGTTGGACAGGGTGAAAAATGCTCAGATGTGTTTTTATATGCCGATTTTACGCCCTGTGGTTTAGCTTTAAAATTAAACAAACTGTTTTCCATTTTTGGGAGTTTATAAAAATTTTGATGAGCTCTGCTCTGATTGGAAACAGACAGGAGAATAAAATGAACCTTCATGTAATGAGTTAGGTCATCATACTAGAGATAGAAGGATCAATCGGCTATGTATTGGTATCGGCCGATTTTTAATCAAAATATGTGATCGGTGATCGGCCGATATTTCTCCAATTTTGCCGATACCGAGAGCCGATCGATGGCTTTAAACAAATGAACCTAATTTCTGTATTTCCAGCTAGCGTTTCATCCAGGAAGAGGAGCCCTCCGACCAGCTCCCTGCAATTCCTATCTGAACCACTAGGTGGAAATACATACCCTTTCGTTTTTCCACAAACTGACTGAGGCAGCGGCCTGGTGAGAAAAGCATGCGCTGATAGCAAGCATGTCTGTCTGGCAGTGTTTTACCGTATGTGACGCAGACTCATCCAGGATGTTTTTAAAATTAGTAAAGTTAGCACGCACAGCTAGCACAAAACAAATAACCCAGAACACCGTACAGACCAGATCTGACCGATACGAACAGAACAGCAGCAACAATTCAAGATCTACATTTAATGATTACAGTTTTTTGTTTAAAATAACAGAGTCTGTGTTTAATGACTACAGTTTTTACTGCATTTATTTAATTAGCTTTTTTTGTTTTAAATTAAGGGTATAGATTGAATGATTGCAGTATTGGGGATATTTATTTGATTTAATTTGTTTATTTACTGCTAATTTTGTTTAAAATGTTATGCTGTTTTTATATAAGCTTGTTAAAAATGGTGATAAACCAGTTTCAACCATGTTTCATGACTTGCTTGCGCTAATAACTACATGTAGCCCTGCCGTGGCATATACCCCACCCTCTATAAGTATCGGCTGATCGCTCTGAAAGGTGATCGGCGATTGGAATCGGTCTCAAAAACGCTGAATGGTCCATCTCTACATCATACTGTTTAGTTAACTACTCTAATGTTATTTGGTGCTTGATAGTAGCTAATGTTACCTATACTAGCTACTTGCTTTCAATCTCAACATCAACACAAGTAAATTACTCATATCTAAGTTACTAAGTTGTTACTGCAAAGCTTTCAGTTTAAGATGATCTGCTTCAAGTGTCAAACAGTCAATACAGTTGAGGCTTTGATGGTAATAAAGCTGAAGCTGCTCGTCTCCTCAGTCTCTTCAGTGTTAAATGCTGAGTAAAGCTACTCAATGCCGTTACATTCTTAAAAATGTGTTTAAGAAGCTGGCGATAAGGAAACCACCCACAGCCTACTTTAAAGATGAACATTAAACATGCCTGCTGACGGTTTCACTCCTGGGCTAAATGTGAGCGAGTATTTGTACACTTTTGTTGCATCATTTTGGGTGGAGTCAGGATTGTTGTGTAACAGTTAAGTATCTTTTTTGCTGCCCTCTTATGTAGATGCAGGATTTGTATTTGAAGACCACAGTGTTTGATGTTCAGGCTACATCAAACGTCCTTATTCAACTGTGCTAATATAAATACAATCTTCCTTTCTGTGGAGTCTTTAAACTATGTTACTAGCTTTGGAACTACATAAATATTAGTTTTATGCCACAGAGCTATTCATTGTGGTAGTTTGGTAGTTATTTGGTAGTTTTTTTGTTTGAACAGGAAAAGATTAAATAGTATGAATCAACATTAATAGGTAGTGATTTTTATGTATGTTAAAAATCAGAATCAGACTTTATTGGCCAAGTTTGCTGACACATACAAGGAATTTGTGTTTGGTTACAGTAGCTTACAGTGCACGATAATGGACATTACACAAGTAACAAACACACCCAACCTACACACCCAACCTACACACACACACACACACACACACACACACACACACACACAGACAATGACATACACACACAGACACATCTGTAAACTGAACATGAGCTGAGTTGTATATTTAAACTGCAGCAGTAAAGGACAGTGCAGACTGAATTAAATAGATATAAATATGGAGAACCGAAGAGTCACTGGTGGAGATGGTAGTGTTCTGAGACACTATCAGATAAATAAAAGTGCAATACAGAGAAAGAAGAGTGAGAGAACGTCCTAGATATGGATGTATGTATGTAGTAGACTGTATCCAGAATGTAGTATATGTTTATGAGTGTGATGGCGTGTGGGAAGAAGGTTCTCTGTAGTCTGGAGGTCTTGATCCTCAACTGGCTGAAACGCCGACCTGAAGAAAGATACTGGAACAGGTGACGTCCAGGGTGTGATGGATCATGGACCATGTTTTCTGCACGCTTCCTGGTTCTGGCCGTGTGCAGGTCCGGTAGTAAGGGTAACTTCACACCGATGGTTCTCTCTGCACACCTGATGATGTGCTGCGGTCTGGGTGTGGTGTTTGGTGGCTGAGCTGCCCCACACTGTGATGGATGCGGTGAGGACAGATTCTACAGTGGCGGTGTAGATGTACACCATCAGCTCCTGGGGCAGGTTGAACTTCCTCAGCTGACGCAGGATGTACAGTCTCTGCTGAGCTCTCTTGATGATGGTGCTGATGTTGCAGTCCCATTTCAGGTCCTTGGAGTTTATTGCGCCCAGGAACTTGTAGGGGTCCACAGCCGTTACAGGACTGTTGAGGATGGTGAGTGCTGGAAAGGTTGGAGGGCTTCTCATGAAGTCCACTCTCATCTCCACTGTCTTGGCTGTGTTCAGCTCCAGGTTGTGTTGGTTGCTCCAGAGGACCACCTGCTCCTCAACCTGTCTGTAGACAGATGTGTCACTGTCCTGGGTGAGGCCAATGACTGTCAAATCATCTGCGAACTTTAGGATTTTGACTGAGGGGTCCATGGAGGTACACTCATTTGTGTACAGTGAGCTGAGCAGCGGGGGGTGAACACAGCCTTGTGGAGCTCCTGTGCTGAGGTCCTGGTTCCTGAGGTGATCTTTCCCAGGATGTTGATGTGTTTATTAAAATATTTTGCAAATCTCTCCTTATGGTTTGGTAGTCAATGCTTCGTTAAATCAGATGCTGTGGTGGTGGATTTGAACAAATCCAAAATGTGTGAAGGCTGAGGGAAAATCTAGCATTAAACTTTTTTTTGGAAAACAAGATTGTTTTCTTTTTACTGTAATAATGGCTATTTGTGTTTATTTTAAAGTTATGTAGTGTTTCATTTGGCAGAAACGCTCTTAGTGCTAAGATAAACGGTTTGCACAGCTAAGATTAATAGTGGAATATTTAGCCTTTGGTTGAAGGCCGTAATGAATAATTAAAGTATGCATTTTTCAGAAGTGGGTTCTTTAACACCTTGGGGTCAGGCTATTAACCTAACATTGACTGGGACACATGCAGTGTCTTTAATAGAGAATTGACCTTTGTGTTGTTTATGAAATTCAGCCCCCAAGTTTTAATGTTCCTTGTATGAATCCCTATTTTTGCATGTTTGCACTTTGCTTCATCAGTACAGCATGCCTTTCAATGCCAATGCCAAAGCCAATGCCAAAGCCAAAGTGCCACTGAACATTAATGTATATAAATCACTAAAGATGGCGACATATCGAGCAGATTATTGCCAGAACAAAAGGCTCATTTTAGCCCGTCTTTAGAGTTAGTGTTTTGAAGGACTTTCGTTTGGTGTGTAGCTTTATCTGTTTAAGTGAAGTAGTAAAGTGTCCAGTGGAAAAAAAGTAGGTTCATTGTGAGAAGCAGAAATGCAGCCAACGTCAAAAGAAGCATTGATAAATATCCCTATAGATTTCTCAGAAGACAGGTCTCCTTAAAATATAAAGAAATAAATGTAATTGTAATTGTAATTGCTTTGTTTTTTTTTTTTTTGACTGAAAATGAAATAAATAACCCTTAATAGTGAAGTTTTTCATGGTGCCCTGTGTGTGCATGACTGTCCATTAGGGCTGGGTATCGCCAATGATTTCCTGGATCGATTCGATCCCGATTCACAAGGTCCCAATGCAATTTGATTTCCGATTCGATTCAATTCAATTCAATATCGATTCATTTAGGGATATTTGTGTTACAATAATATGTTTTGTTTGAATATGAAAAGAGATTTTCAGAGAACTAATGTGGTAAATGTACAAGGAACACTCAACCTACCATTAAAGATCAGTCTCTGGTTTATAAGAATCGATATAGAATTATTCAAATGAAGATGGATTTAAATCGAAAAAAAGATTTTTTTAAACACACCCCTACTGTCCTTCACTATCCTCTGTCTAGAGTGAGCTGAAATGCAGCCACTGGCTTTTTATATCTATATTCGTTGTCCATTTTATCAGCTCTAATTACTAAATAAGTGAACTTTATAACCTTCATTTAGTTGGACTGTAGTCCGTCTGATTTACTGCATGCTTTCTTAGACTTTTTAACCTGACTCAGTGGTCTAGACTACCACAGAGCAGGTATTATCATATCATAATACCTCATCATATCATATCAGCACTGTAGTGTGGTGGTGGTGGTAGTGTGTTAGTGTGTGTTGTGCTGGTATGAATGAATCAGACGCAGCAGTGCTGCTAGAGTCTAGACACTCCTACCTTGCTAATCCACCGTGTAGATGTGAAGTCAAAACCAGAGCTCATCTGTTGCTCTACAGTTAGTGCTGCTTCTCCTCTAGTCCTTTATCAGTGCTCACACTGCCCACTTGATGCTGTTGGCTGGATCGTTTTTGTTGGTGGACTGTTCTCAGTCCAGCAGTAACACCAAGGGGTTTAAAAGCTCCAGCAGAAGCGCTGTGTCCAGTCCACTCATAGCAGTGCAGGACATACAAACACGCAGCCACCATGTCAATGTTACTGCAGTGCTGAGCATGACACGCCACCCAAATAATAATAACGGCTCTGTGGTGGTCCTTTGGGGTTCCTGACTATTGAAGAACAGCTTAATGGAGATTAACAAAGTATGCAGAGAAACAGATGGTCTACGTTCTGCAATTATAGATTATAATATTATTATAATATATCATCATGCCTGAATTATATACAGTGTGCTCCAGTATGGTAAGTAGAGCTAATGCAGTAGACACAGAGTGTAGATAGGCAGTAGAGTCACAGTGACCACTTCCTACTTTGGTTGGTGGCAGCACATAGGTGGCAGCGTTATGGTCTGGGGAACGTTTTCATGGCATTCTCTGGGCCCACTTATTCATGTGGAAGGCACTCTCAGCCAATTTAAGTATGAATTAATCCTTGCAGATCATATACACCATACATGCTGGTTGTCTTCACTGGGGTGGATGGGACCTTCCAGCAAGGCAGTGCGACACATCACACAGATAGGAATGACCGACACTGGTTGAAGGAGCTGACCAAGACTTCAAAGTAGCCTAATTCCCAACCCAATTGAGCATCTGCGGGATTACCTTGATCATCGTGTTCGCTCCATGGATCCTCCTTCATGTGCCCTTGAGGAGCTATGGGATGCACTGCAGTCAGCATGTGCCAACTTACTAGGACCTTATTGAGTCCCCCAGCCCGTCTAGCTGCTGTTTGTGTCCAGGATGCATGCCATGTGACCAGCGAGTGAAATGATGCAATTTCTTGCATATAAAAATCAGTAATAAAGATTAAACTTTTGAGTTTGTCAGATAATTCAGCACCCTTTAATTGTACAGTTCCAGATATATGCACGTCTGATATGATAATCAGTAGAGCAAAGTGTTTAACCCGCATCATAATACATCTTAATGGAAGAAGTGCAGAGAACTTATCATCAATAATAAAGACAGCAACAGGTCACAATCACAAAACAAAGGGCTACATCCACTAACATCCTGTGTGGTGGACTTTCAGTGTAGTGTTAACTGTTTTATTAATGTATTGTTTGTCTGTGTGTTTGTGCAGTACTGCAACACGGTGACAGAGCAGCGTATGAATGGACTTTTGCCAGAACCGCTGCAGATCTTTCCACGAGGTAAGTGAAATGTGCACTTGTGTGTGTGTGTATATGTATATATATGTATGTATATATGTGGATGGATGGATGGATGGATGGATGGATGGATGGATGGATGGATGGATGGATGGATGGATGGATGGATGGATGGATGGATGGATGGATGGATGGATGGATGGATGGATGGATGGATGGATGGATGGATGGATGGATGGATGGATGGATGGATGGATGGATGGATGGATGGATGGAACGAACGTCCGTTCGTTCGTTCGTTCGTTCGTTCGTTCGTTCGTTCGTTCGTTCGTTCGTTCGTTCGTTCGTTCGTTCGTTCGTTCGAACCCACCCACCCAGCATCACACTAGCATCTACACAGCCCAGCAGTTATCTTCTCAGCACTCCTGAACAGTTACTGTCACAAGACCAGACTCCAGACCTCTCAGGGGAAAGACCAAAATACTTGAAACTGAAGGTTTTGTGTGGCCCAATAACGCTTGTCGTGGCTACTGCACTTACGCAGATCTCCACAACGAGGGTCAACTTTACCAGCTAGCGCCACAGCATCAACAACCTTTCCCCACTCGCGTCATAACCTGCAAGTCAATTGGCTTTATTCTTGAAGGGCAGGATTTTCACTGTAAACAGGTGGCATTTTTAGCATTAAAAGATTTTCTATCCATATTTCCACCAGTGGTCTGTCTGCTCATGCGTTTGTGAGCATAATCAGAAACTGTGATTAATTTTAGGACAAACCTGTAATGTTTGTAGGTTTAAGAGGTCTGTTAGGTAGTAATGCATGAGTTTAAAAAAACATTTTAAACTTTTTAATTGATATTTAGACTTGATAATGATCTAGAGAGTGCTTATGTTAGTGTGGGCTGCTGTGCTAAAATATCTCCAACACCAAGATAGGCAGTGAAATATTGAAGTAGATCTATATAAACATTCTGTATTGGTGAATGGACACACAAAAGACACAAAAGTAAAAAAATCCATACAGTAAATTAAGACGACTATTATTTTTATTATAAAAGTAATATTTATAAGCTATTATTATTATAATTTTTTATTATTTTTTTTAAATTATAAGCACATTTTATGTACTACTACAACAGTTTACTTTTAGGAGTATACAAGTATTGAACATAAATATGCATGCTGCAAACCAGTAAAGGGTAATGTTTGTTTATATGAGAGGAAGTTTTGAATTTTAGGCTCATTCAGGATTTTAGGCCGGATATAAGACACTCTTATTTGCCTGTTTTGCACAAATATATTATCATGCCTGATTGTTATTGGCGAGCATACACCATTCGACACGGATAGCGTGAATGGCTTTCCCACAGTTGGCGTTAATTCTTTGAGGGCGATTGTTAATTTATCCCTCGGCCTCATTTTCTCTCTTCAGATGTTCTTTTATTGCTCCTCTTGCTCTGGCCCCAATGTGCTTTACAATCCAGCCAATTACTTTTGCAGCCGGCAAGACTCCTGGGATCCGGAACATCCATGGCCTCAAGGTAGGTGTTCCCATGATTGTTTCCGCAAAGTTGCCCATGGACAGTCTGCGCTGCGTTCCACTTACTGAAATGTCAGTTAAAGTCAGCCCCCTTCACCCTTTGTTTCTACATGTCCGTCCTGCTGTATTTATAAACTAAGGCGGAGGTGTTTTGGGCTTTCTCTGCGAAAATTCCCACCCATCAAAAATTGCCTTGTATGCTGTAAACATACAGATTTCAGCTATCTATGACATGTCCCTTCTTTCTCAACTAATCCTAAATTCTTTGTCTTTTCTCTGTTTTAATCTAAACTTAATTGGCCTGAAACTAGGGGCAAAGCAGTATATATTTAATTGAGGTCTTCGTGGGTACTAATTAAGGAAAGAATCACTGCTTTGCTGGACTACACACCATGACCTAAGAACCTCAATTAAGCTAGTTATTTTTAGTCACTTTGCCAACCCCCCCCCCCCCCCCCCCCCCCCCAGCTTCTTTATCAGTCCTAGTGGGTAGAATGTAGATTGTGCAACAAGCAGCCCTGTTAATCTCCTTCTTCAATGACAAATAAAGGGTGTCATGTTGATTTGTGGTTATTCTTTGTTTTAAATAGATGCAAGTACATTCAAGTAAATGACCTCTTTCCTCAAGCCTATCTCTTCCACTCTCTTTATCCTCCCCTCCCTAGTTTTCTGCTCTGCCTTTTCCTTACACATGCCCAAACTCAGCTAGTCATTGAACTGCAGGTCTAACTGTTGAATTGCAGATCGATTTTTTTGAGGATAGTGTTGTTGTTTTTTTGTTTGCTTGGAGGTGAACACACGACATGGATCAACCAGCAGCCGTGGACCCTCTCCTGCTGACTCTCTACCTAACAACAGGTGAGATGCTCACAAACACAGACTTGGATGGAGACAAAAACGAAAGTGTAGCTCTAGTTAATCTGTTTGGTAGCAAAACCAGTACACGCTCTTTTCTCAGAACATAGTTTTGATTATAAATGTGTCATGTTCCCCGTAGAGGATACATTGTCTTATTTTCACTCATAAATCAACAAAACTTCATACCAGGGATAGTCAAACCTTTGCATACAGCTGGATTTCTTCCTCATTTTAAGGATTTGGAGGTGTTGACAGCAGTGATATGTAAAGAACTTGTTATAAGAAAGATAAAAATGTGTGTTTTTTTTCGTGTGCCTTTATATTATATATCTTGATATTTTCTGTAAATGTGTTAATATTGATAATAAATGATATTTTATATTATTTTAAAGGATATATATTATTTTAAAGGATATTAATATCCATCCATCCATTCATTATCTTCCACTTTATCCTGCTAGTCGGGGTCTGGGGGCGCTGGAGCCAACCCCAGCGTCATCAGGCAAAGTCTCTTTATTAGTGAATGATTCTGCTGAAGTTTGCTTAGTGTGTGTTTAGCCAGACACCTTAGCTGGTTTAGGTTTGTTTTGGACAGTGCGCTCCAGAAGCTCTTCATACTCCTCATACTCTGTGTGGTGGTTTGTTGGGAGGTGATGGAACAGGTTAGCTGTCGAGCGATCTTTAACGACTGCTTTCCTACAAAGTCTGCAAACTGCCGTCTTCTGAGCAACGTCAGTCTTTTTAAGATCCAAACCAAACCAGCTCCACGTGAGTGAAGATGATCCTCGCCTAGGAGTTGAATCTAAGGCGGTAGATGGCGAGGTTGGTGAAGTCTGAGTTTGTTCCCCTGGTGCAGTGTGTTCACTCATTTTCAGCTTTAGATGTGTTGTTTAGGCAGCTATGCTAGCTTTAGCCAATGCTAGCACACAGTATGGGCACTCACAGCAGCCTATTTCGTAGACTATATATATATATATATATATATATATATATATATATATATATATATATATATATATATATATATATATATATATATATATACATACATACATACACACATATATATATATATATATATATATATATATATATATATATATATATATATATATATATATATATATATATTCTACAATAAAATATGTTCTACAATAAAAGAAAATCTAATTACGCAAATACTTTACCCTGCACCAACCACCCAGTTAAATCTGGACAAATTACATTACAGAATGTCCCCTGATAAAACTAATCCAGTTCAAATAGCGCTTATTATAAAGAGAGGATCTCCTTAGTGATGACAATGATGTCACTGGAGACACTAAGACGTCCAGTTCGCTCTTCCTAATTAATTCCTTGTGCTTGACCCACAGGAACAAAAGGATTGGACAGAAAATCATAGTAAACATTCCTTAAGCTGCTTTGAAGCTTCATTCCGTCTCGCTCAGTTGCATCATCCCGTTTGTTAGAGCTTAGCTGTGAAAAAGCTAACAGGCAGCCTGTAGATTCTGTAGACCTTTGACGAGCTTTAATCACAATTGAGTAGATAGAATAACAGCTTTTGGCACCAGTGTCTACAGACTGGCATGTATACTATCAGTGCTTTTATTAACTACTTCAAGTCTAAGAGTTCCTTATGGTTTCTAGATTGGTTTTATTCAGTCTCTGTGTTGATTCCTTGCTCCAGCATGAGTTAATTTACCAACCAGTTAGCGAGCTTTTTATAAACTGGAGATGAGAAAACTGCTAAATTGGGAAGTGCCATGTGTATTGTTTGTGTCAATGATAAAAATTAAGATGTTGTTTTTCTTTCAACAGTTTAAAGAAGTCCTCAGCAGAGTTGAAGAAAATACTGACCAATGGCCAGGTATGATAAGATTTTCAGCTTGTCTTGTGACCATGCAGCATCACTAAATGATGCTTAATCTTAACAGCATTCAGTTTGTTCTCTTGTCTATACGCAGCTGGTGCTTTTTACAGTTCTCTTTCTCTGTGCACTTGACTTTCACAGAGGTGTGAAAAGCTTTTCTTCACTTTTTTTTTTCTGAGCACTGACCTATATTTTTCCAAATTGTAAAAAATGGACGGTCTATGCTACACCTATCAAACCAGCTGGCACTTGACCATCACTTAGCCTGTCCTATTAGCTCCTATTGACTGCCATGTGTGAGTGCGTGCATGTGTGTCACTAGATTCATATCGATTGCCTCTCGCAGGCCTGTTCAGCTCCCTTTTTCTGCGTGGTGCGTTCGAGATCTTTATCTTGACTTGAGTGGAGTGATATCTGTATTTGTTTGTTGATTGTCTCGTCCCTCGCTTGGACGACTGCTCCCCTCCTCCTCTCTTCGGTAGCACAGCAGGGGCAGCGTGGAAGCGAGACAGTGTCAGATAGACAATTAAGGGAGTCAAGCCCCCTGTGACACCTGTAACATGCACAACTAATGGAGCTGTGGCCTCCATCCCCTGACACATGCTCGCTCTCTCTTCCTCGCTCTGTCTCTCCCACCCACGCACTTAAACCTAATCAATGGACCTGCATTGGAGTGAATGCCATATTTCCCAGTTAAAACGAGGCTTGACAGCAGGACATTGACTTCATTTCAACCCCAGATGTAGGGGGGTGTATACTTGTCAACCAGTAATGCCAGGTATTGACATGCTGCCTTCCTGGTAAACCAGTCAGATCAGATATCAGTTGGTGGGATGTAGAGTAAACAGTTGTGGGCACTGAGGTAAGATTGCGATCCATATCAAGTGAACGAAACACATCAGAATATTTAAGCATTCCTATCTTTTAGTGTCTTCAGAAAAAAATATATAAATATGTATGTCTACCTTCCATGTTATACAAGTACTGTGCTAAGACCACCCATTATTTATTTGATTTCCAGCCATGAATACAAGTTATTTGTGTATTAGAGTCAGAGAAACATATATATATATATATATATATATATATATATATATATATATATATATATATATATATATATATATATATATATATATATATATAAAGCATATATTTACCATGAGATTATCAATCAATCAATCAATCAACCTTTATTTTCCCTCGGTAATACATTGAGGGTAACCCTCATTTACAATGCACCCGAGCATTTACAACTTAAAGGCACTGAAAATACATAAAAATTAGAATTAATATTAAATCAAGAAAGCTAATAAAGAACTTCATGAGTAAAACATAAGAATTAAATGATAAAAATATTAGAAAAACAAAATGTAAAACCGAAATTGGATAGATAAAAGGACAGAAAAAATAAAAACTCAGTTAAAACAGGTACAGGCTGTCTGAAGGTGGTTAGAAACTATACGTTTAAAATGATTTAGTGACACCAGTGAGCTGAGTTTTAGAGTTTCTTGCAGTGAATTCCAGCTCACTGGTGCACTGTAGCTAAAAGCAGATTTTCTCAGCTCAGTAAAAACTCTAGGAACCTGACAGGTAATCCAATCAGCAGAGTGAGTCTGATGATTAGAGCTGTTTAAAGAAATTAAGGAAGAGATATAAGATGGCATATGGTGAAAGGTATAAAGAAAACTCAGCATTATGAGTCAGAAAGGATGTGTAACTGTCAGATAGCTGTGTCAATGAAATCTAAAGCTTCCACCACAGCTGTTACTGTCCACAAGAAATAAAGTAATAAAAGAACCAGTTGCAGTAGAACACCAAAACTGAACATCTGAGATGCGAAGTAAACTCTTATGGACTGATGAGTCGAAATTTGAGGTTGATTACAAGAAGCAAGGAAAAATATGGAGATGCACCGGTTGCAGATTTCATGGCCCATTCCTTTTTCCTTTTTTTTTTTTTTTTGACCAGGCGATTGTGACTTTTTCCACAAAATGTATTACTATATTTCACTACTTCTTTATTCTCACATTCTAAAATAAGAAATAACATTGTTGTGCATGTGGCTGTGTCTGTGCCGCTGTTGTGCAGTGTAAACCATCTTGTGAAACTTAATTGCAATTTTGACCACCACAGACGCTTATATGAGACTGATCGGTCACGGCCTGTCAGGCTGAAAAACAGCCAGTGCCGATCAGTCGGTGCATCTGGAGAAAAATATAATAGACAATTTAATAGCATGTCTCCTGAATAATTTTAAATAGTAATGAACTAAATACTTAAAGGCTTCTGTGTGATTTTTCTCTTTAGGACAGTTTCTGCTTTTTTCTGGACCCATAAAACTTAATAACTAAACAGTTTTAATGGGAAATTAAATTAATCAAAGACTGGTCTCTGATTTTTTTTTTGCTCAGCTGTATGTATGATTATGACTGTAGTCCATCTAATGTTATGCACAGTTTGTCAGGCGAGCTCTACCCTACTCTGACAGTCCTTGTTTGGTCAATCAAGTAGGTAGTTAACGTTGTGTGTCCACTATAAAGAGATGATGAATTGTTGGACACATTGCCACAACTTCGTCCTCGGAAATGCTCCAACAGCTACGATAGTTCAAGGATATGGTATCCGTTGTGGTATTCTATGTGTGTGTATGTATGTTTATGAGTGAGTGAGAGGAAAGGGGTCACTTTGTTTACTGATGATGCAGGTTTTTTTCTGTATCTCACTGACAGTGAGAAAGAACAACCCTCTCCCTGTAGCCCACCGGTGTCAGAGGGGGCCAGACTGTATTACACTCTTTTGACAGCTTTTATCAAAGTCGAACAAGACTGCACAGGCAAACAAATGGTCGTTAAACTCTCCATCACTCTCTTCCCCCACCCACCCAAAACTCCTGTCCTTTTATAAATTGGACAGCACATGTTGTTATTGATCCTGCCCCCCGCTCTGCTGCTGCACGTGAAATGACCTGAGAACCTAGTCTGTTATTTATGGCCTCCAGTAGAATTTTTCCTCCCTCAAATATTTCTGTCCCCTGGTGACATCTTTCTGTTTTATGTTTGTGTGTCCTCTCTCGCTCTCTCTCTCTCTCTCTCTTTCTTTCTGTCTTGCTCGCTCCCTACTCCTTTCTTTCCTCCCTTAAGATAAATGAACAGGACATCCAGTACCAGGAGCAGCTTGGCCATGGAAATGGAGGGACCGTATACAAGTGAGTGCTCTTCACCTCATCTTTACCTTGAGTTTTAATTGGACCCATCATGTGCTTATCTTTTCACTGGCCTTTCCATCTCGTTACTGTAAAGTGGAGCCACTGTGGATGCAGTGTAATTGAAGCAAAAAGGTCATGCACTGTATCTCACTTTATGTTTTCTCATTTTCTGATCACCCCATAGCCACCCCCCCACCACCCCCCCAAGACTCCAAATTTGTTCAATACTTCAGTGTCCACTCAGCCTGACTGAATCTCCTGGCAGCGTTGAGGCGCTGGGGTTGAGATGATTATTTATTTTATAAAGTGAAGGTTGCCAAACGCGGGCGATATTGATTTTGACGTTGAAGAATGGCATCGATTCAGTTTGACTCCCTGTGAAGCCGGTTTCAATTACACAGATGATCTATTAGTAGCAAACGGCTAACATGACAGGTCAGCACACACACACACACACACACACAGAGACACACACAGTGGAACCTTGCCTATTCTCTGTCTGCTATCTGCTGAAGTACTTTATTGAGATTGATAACTAAGACCCTTGTGGATTCTTTGTGCCTCTTACTGTAAGTTACATAAATATTTATTCACTATTCATTCTAGCTCCACTTAATAAATGCATTTAATTGGGCGAAAGTGGAAAAAAGGATTAATGCACAAACTTTAGAATGTGATGGATATCACCACACTTGGATAAACACTTTGAATAGTCTACTTCTAGTGAGCACTGTTCGTTGTTGTATCCATAAATACAAAAGACTGGACTATGCAGAGTGGAGCGCACAAGTCAGCAATATCCAGAATCACCACTGACTTTCCCGAGCTAAAGGTAGTCTGGATCTGGCTGTTCAACAGTGGAAATGTGTACTATGGTCTGATGAATCAACGTTTTCCAGTGTTTAAGGACATGTCTGACATTGGGTGTGTCTCAAAACCTAGCGAGCTCCTACATAGACAGCATTTTCTGTCATAGTATGTTCCCCCTACATGTAGGCTGTCCCAATTCTTAGATACCTGAAACATGCTGTCTACTGAGGAGACTTATTTTGGCCTGATTTTAAGGCAATCCCATGATGCAACACAGGCAAATCTACGAGCAGTGAAGTGGTTGTAAAATGTGAGTTATTTTGATTCTCTCTGGTGTTTTAATGTGTTTGTTGTCATATAATCACACAAAACAGCATTTTATTCGTTGTTGTTGACCATTTTACAGTTTTATACTGTGCCATTAGCATTTATGCTAGCAGATTTTTAAGCCTTGGGCTATCGTTTTGGATGCCGGCTGGTAACTTAGCAACCAGCTAAACCACCGGTCGCGTGCTGCAGTGGGGGGAACAAGCCGTGACGCAGTCTCTCTCTAACTAGAGCGTCTCCGTAATCTGTTTTATGAGGAGAGATGAGGAGAGAACGCTGCCTACATAGACAGTGCCTACTTAAACAACTCACTAGGTTTTGAGACACACCCATTGTGTTTATTAAAAAAGGAGCCCCTAGATCAGGGGTATTAAATTAGAAGTCAGTAAGGTCCAGTTAGAGGAAATTTCCTTAGGCTAAGGTCTGGCCCGTCATCATTTCTAACTTGTGTTATGATGCCATATCCTGTATACTGAAGTAGCCTAGTATCAGCATCTTATACCATCAGCAACTAAAAGACAAACTTATCACAAATACTGTTTAGTATATTTCAGTATATTTACTGTTTAAATGCTGAACTGACTTAATTATTTATAAACTCCTAATACAACACACTTCAAGTAAATACAAGGGCTACATTAAAAAAAGAAGAATCCTTTTGAAAAAAAGTGCATCTTAAAATGTTTATTTATAGAAACAGTAAATAAAACATGCGTCTTTTTGTTAACTCAGTTAACAGATTGACTTGGTTCTAAGTAGCGAAGAACTAAGTGTGCAAGTTTCAGTCCATTCCTGGTTAAACAGTCAGTTTCGCTGTTGACTTTTTTGTTTTTAGAGCACGTTATTCTTTCTAACTGGCTTTATTCTCCAACTGCTGCTTCTCACTTCGTGCCTCGCCTGTGTGCTTGCTGCACTCCCGAATATGCACAGATCTGATTGGCTGAGAAGCGCCTTTGATGATCTTACAACGCACGTGATTGGTCTATAAGTTTACTGGATTGCAAAGCCCGTATACCGTAAGGACTAGAAAAAATCTGCCGCTCAAAATAAACACTGTAGAAATTAAATCCTTCTCAATAGTTTATCGCTTTGGGTCCGCACTGGAGAACATCTTGGTCCGGTTCCTGTCCGGGGTCTGCCTATTAGTGATTACTGCCCTAGATTATTACTGGTGTAGAGTTCAAAATCCACAGTTTTTCTTTATCTTGGTATTGGGGCGTATTGGATATTTGAGCAACAGATGCTGTCTTCTATACAGTGTCCCAAAGTGTGTGTGTGTGTGTGTGTGTCTGTGTTCTTGTAGAGGTATAGTTGTGAGGACCACATGTCCTCACTAGTATAGTACAGTCAGATTTTTTTGGTAAGGTGAGGACATTTTGCTGGTCCTCACTTTAGCACGTGTCATTTTCTCCAAAAATTAAGTAAAAAAAAAAAAAAACTAATAGAGCAGAACATTTTTGGGGGTTCTGAGATTAAGGTTAGGATTAGGTTTAGGTATAGATGCAGTATTATTTAGTTATAGGACAACAACGATCAATAGAAACCTATGGATGACCTCACTAATATAGTAAGACAAACGTGTGTGTTTGTGTGTGTCTATCTAAACTCATTGTTTCTATTTTATCAGCTCCACATACCCTATAAGTGCTCTCTGTCGTTCTACGATTAGTTTCTTTGTTACTCAGCTTTCAGAACCACCACAGAGCAGGTATCATTTGGATGGTGGGTCATTCTCTGCACTGCAGTAACACTAACGTGGTGGTGGTGTATTAGTGTGTGTTATGCTGGTACAAGTGGATCAGACACGGTCACATGTGTAGTCTGTAATTGTAGACCTGCGAAGTGTGTTGCTAAGAAAATTGACAATAAGTGTAAAAACCAGGATGTGTCACTAAAACCTGTCAGTGTCAGGCCTAACCTGCCCATAAGTGATGTTAAATGCTAGTTTAATAGATCCTTTATTAATGAAGTCCTTTGATGTCAGCAGTTTTTGTATTTGTGTTGTACAGTTCTCAGTGTGAAGTTTTAAGGACAGCGCGTTTGCTTACTTTAGTTGTTGCTGGAAAATTCTATCTTGAAACTATCAAGGACCTTGATAGAAAGTTAATTAATGACATGTCCTCTGGAACAGAAAATAATTAGAGTTGATAAACAGCTTCAGGTTACTGGAAGTTGTTTTGGTTCATTTTTTAATTCTTTCATTCTTTATCTAATTGTTTATTTGCTTTATTTATTTAATTATAAAAGCCAATACTGCAAGCCAAACACATTCACAGGCAGCTGCGCTCAGCACAATAACCCTGTACCCCCATTTTTATTCTCGCGTGAGGGAGTCCTTGCTGTCTTCATTAGCATTTCATTGATAAGGCTGTTTTGGTGTTTGTGAACATGTGAGAAGTGAGTATTTCTGGACCTGCTTGAAGGACATTTTCTGTTTTCCATGCACTAGGAAAGCTGTGAGCCTGTTGATGGTACTGCTCAGGCAGCTTATGCTACACAACCTAGAAGTTAATTAAGATAAACTGAATGTTAAAAAAAAAATAGAATTAATTGATCCAGTTACATCATAATTAATACTAATAAAAAATGGAGCTGGGCTTCAAATTGAGCGTAAGATTTGTTTTATTACATTAACTATATTTTGTTACTACATACTTGCAAATATATTATACAAACACAGAAGTCACAGGCCACCCCTCTTTTATTTAGGTTCCAGTCAAAATGCTAATTATGCGTCTTTACATTTAATTAATTGAATAATTAAACAAGGTTGAAGAAAAACTGACACAGAAGCCTAAACCACTTTAAAAGCTGTTTTTCCAGTATTTAATGGGGATTTTGCCTTCATTACATATTCAGTGAACAGATTTTTCATTTATTTGTTTCTTTGTTAAACTCTGGATATTGTTTTCATTTCAGATTTAGTCTTAGAAGGTTGCGTTTTTCTAATTTCCCAGTATATGATATACACTCTGTTGTTGTCAGAACACCAGTTTGTTTAATTTGCAGACTTTTTGTCAGTAACAAACAGAAACACTCCTTTTTAACACCCATAGTGATGAGATTTTTGAGGTAGAAGCTGGATTTTCATCTGCCCTTCGAAGATGCAAGCTTGGAGCACTTTGATATTTTTTTGAAAATTCTCTTTCCTTTGACTTCCCCTAATTTATGGAAGTGCATTATCTTGCATTAACTTTTCAGAAATCTCAAATATCTCTGAAATGTTTCCTAAAAAAGAATAACTAGTTTATGTGTGCTTTTAAGAAAATTATATCTGTTAAGTGTCTCTGATTCAGTACATTCTATAGAATACAGAATATATTTTATAGGTTTCTGGTTTTCTGGTGAGCCAAAATAAATGTCCAGGCCACAAGTTGGCCAGCACTGCTTTAAATTACAAGTATATCCGATAAAGGGGCAAAATAATTGTGGCCTTTTTCCCCGCAAGAACAACCACAAAAACAAATACACACAAAATACAGTGAATTATGGGTGAAAAATCAGCAGTTTTTAATAATAAGTCGAAGAATAAGTACTATACGTTATTAATATCACTGTTATAAGTATTATAAATAATTATTATAACTATAAATATATGATATATATAATTATAAATAGGGTTAAGATAGTAAGCGTGCATAGTCCTCTTTAATGTTCAGTAATGGGGGAGGATAAAACATAACGTTCCAAGTACGTCTGTAAAAAATCAGGAAAAATTAACAGCAACCAAAAAGTCCATTGGGCCTTACAGTTTCAGATCATGTTCCCCTTCGTCTCCACCACTGTCCTCAGTCACCTTTACTTCGTGCTTGCGCTCCTCCCTTCTCGCTGTCTTTCTCTTTCTGTGTTATGTAAAATAAACACCTCTGTGACCATCACACAGGCCGTGTGCTCCGCGGTGCCTGGGGTATTAGCTTAAATTGCTTTTCTTAAAAAATAAATAAGTGTGCTTTTTTCCCCACAGGGTATTCACCTAACCTGCTGTGCCTCCAGGTGTGCTGTTATTATGTGTCAGAGCGTGAGGAGTTGATAACCCTGCCTCTTGCTTACATCCACACGTTTACAAAAATAAGGGTACCCAGATTCGCCCCCAGGGTATTTAAAACCTACATTCAGAAAAGAGATGCAAACCACCTTACTCTGCATTTTATCATATGCGCTTTTTCTGTCCTACACAGCCTCTTTGTGCAAATTCTAGTCTAAATATCTGGCAACCCAGGTAATAGCTGCTTAGCTGGGCTGAGCAGCCTTGAGGGCTGGAGCGAGCGGGCCGTGTGCCTGGCCTCAGCCCTTTAAACCTGAAGCATGTTTATGAGCCTTGGACATCCGCTCACTATTGCACAGCAGCGTGCGCGGCGTTATTGTTCTGCGGTGTTGATCTAGTAATGGATCAATACAAGCCCTGTGGTTTATTGCTGTGGCCCAGACTGGACAGTGCTGTCCGCTTGCAGTGAGTGTAGCGTAATGGGACACTAAAGCGTAAATGCTTCTGACTTTTACAGACTATGAGTTTGCTAATTTCTGTAGTGCTCGATAAACTGGATTCTTTTTTGTTCTTTGTGGTTCTGTTAGTGCATTAAGTAGCCAAAATAGTGTGTGTGCATGTGTATGTGTTCTCATCTTGCTGTATTTGTGCAAACTGAAGTAAACAGAAAGTGCAACATTTGTGTTTCTGTCCAATCAGAGTGCGCAAAAGGGTATTTACTAGAGCTATGTATTGGCAAGAACCTGTTGATACAATACATATTGTGATACAGTGGTCACGATATATTGCTATATTGCAAGCAAAGTGATATATTGAGATTTTTTTTTTATTATACTATAAAACACACCACTATATGAACAGGTTTTGCCAATACTTACAATAGCATTGCGCCTTTGTGCTGCTTGTTAATGTTGGAGTGGAGCTGAAAATGGATTACAACACTGCCATCTAGTGCTCAGATTCTGCCAGGAATCTGTGTATCGATACTGTGTTTTTGAGTATCGATACAGTATCACTAAACATAATATCCTGATATTCGATATTACGATTTTTTTTCCACCCCTAGTATTAACCCTTTCAGATTTTTTGATGTATGTGACAAGCTCAATTGGACTATTGTAACACTCCTACATGGACTATGTATTGGCCTTAGATATTACATTGTTTATTATGGTTGCGCATTGCATATGGTTAACTACTTGTCCTGCAGTTTTCAAAAATATTAACACCGTCCCAATTCCAGATTATCCAACAGAATTTTTTCCCCCGTAGAGAATGAGTAGGATGGAAAAGTTCACGGCAGTCTACTGTACTTCTGCTTGACCGACAGACTCAGAGCAAACCTCCCGACCATGACTGTAGTGTTGGTTTGACCCGCACTCGGCTGTTTGCTTATAGAGTTGCATTCACTTTTGGGCGCACTCAAACATTATAATTTTGTGTAACCTATAGCCCCTAAATTGCCAGTACTCACTGGCACTGATCCCCTCTGTTTGTCATTTTTTCATCCCTGTTTTTTTTCCTCCTCAGAGTTCCATTCACTTTTGGGCACACTCAAACCTTATGGTTTCATGTAACCTATAGCCTCCAAACTGCCTGTACTCACTCAGAGTTGTCCCCAAAATCTGATCCTCAAACACACCATTTGTCGTTTATTCATCCCCTCCTCTTCGCACTGCTTGAGCTGCACAACCATCCTGCGTTTTCTTTAGGAAATGCACTTTTCTAGTTTTGTAGTGTTATTTTAAATAACCCTTAAAAGGTGTGTGTCTCTATTTATTCGTAACAGTATTAGATTCACTTGTGGCACATTGTTTACATACTGAGTTTCTTTGTAATATAGCAGTATCAGGTTACCATTAGCGGTAATTGTTGTGACATACATTGTCATGTTTGATGTCTTGACAGCTTATGTCACGTGCTAATATCGCCATGGTTATGTCGGTGTCGGTGGGTAAAGTATTAACCACAGCGTTTCTGCTTCTCGTCTTCAGAGCGCAGTTTGCTTTGTTTCTCTTGTGTTAAGCTGAGGGGTAGTTCTTTCTCAGTGCTGACCACCGACCACGGTTTAACATGCTCAGTGAACCAAAAAACACCACTGATGAGGACTAGACCCAGTTGCGACATGCAGGCTGCAGGCGAGAGTCGTGCATGGCAGTCGGCTTGGTGTGTCAGGGCCCCGAGACTTTCACCTCGTTCGTACCTTGTCACAGTGTCTTCTCTCTCTCCTTCTACCCCTCCTACTCTCTCTCTGAGGTCATCACCTGGTCATGGGTGATCTCAGGTGAGACAGGGAGCTGGAGGGAGAGAGAGAGAGAAAGAGAGAGAGAGAGAGAGAGAGTATGGTCTGGTGGCTTCTGTAACTCAAACCTGTGGGTGCCGTCAAGAGGCCCATGAATAGTGCATGACGGAGCTTTCATTACAGCAGACACTGGAGTTTAAATAACACTGCACAGAGGCACGTTTACCGAGGTCAGGACCGGTTACTGACTGTCGCTACGGTTACCTCACCCAGGCCACAGGCCTGTCAGTCTTCAATCATCCCTTGCTTTGGCTGGCTAGCAGAGGTCAGAGGTCAAGGACAGAGACCATATCTGGACCGTATTAAAATCCCATAAAGTGGGTTTTATATGGTCTCTCTTTCCCACATAAATGGGAATGATGGTATTAAATGCAGTTTGTCATGTCATGAGTCGTCCATATGTCTAAAATTATTATTTTATTTTTTCTCTTAACTGCTTTGATGACTGTGTTTCAGCTCTATTGTTTACAAATAACCTACAAATCCATATATTACATGTCCATTAGCATACAATTACTACTTTCCACTTCTGACACTTGGCCAGGTTTAATAACTAAAGGCAAATAATTAATTAAAGGCAAAACATAACCTTTACCAGCAAACCAAATATTCCTAGACTGTAACCCAAGTTATAAATTGACATGTCTTGCCTCACGTTAACTGGGTCCCCAATAAACGGCTTATCAGTGGGTATATAAAGGCGTGCTGGAAGGCTCTGAATGTTCCAGGGTAAAGTCTACCCTCGCAGGGCCGGCAGGTCAGACTGGATCGAGTGTCTGTGCGCAAATGAGGCGCGTTAGCCGACGCATCACTTAGAGGTGTCATTAATTAAAGGCCCGTGGCAGTTACGAGGTGTCTGGGGCAGAAACCAGATCAGGCATCTCTTCCAAATTAATCACACACACACACAGTTACTGGAACAACAGGGGCTCTTCAAGGGACAGGTGTGGTGCCCCACGATTTTTGGATTTTGTTATTTTGAAGGGGGTGGCATCTTGTCCATGTACAAGACAAACCTATAAACAGACCATCAGTCAGTGATAGAACCAAATAAACCTGAATGACCGTGTGTAGTTAAATGATAATGCCTAATGTTTGGGGATTTGAATGTACTACATTAAGCTATTATAATAGATTCTAATGTTCCAAAAAGCCTCCTTCAGATTAACCCATTGGGGTGCATCAGTGAAATGCTATGCCTCAACAGGTCATTTCAATACTTATTCTAATTTTAGTAAATGATAGTTTGCAGTGTGCATTGAAATACTTTAAACTGGACACCCAAAGGTATTTTAGTATTTATTTTTATTATTATTGTTATTGTATTGTATTAAAGTCGTTTTGGTAACACTAATATTCTTTTTTAGTATAGTCCGTATAACTCACAGTAGTAAGTATCTCTTTGAAATTTGATTAGCACTTTCTTAAATATGTGGCAATGATAACTATTTAATATGTGTTATTAAATTCTCAGTGTTTCACAGCTTCATGTTTGTCGTTCCTCTCATTTCCCTGCTGATTAATTGAATTCTGTGGCGCTGTGAAAAAATATCAACTGTCAAACTACACTCTTAAGCTTCTCTTATTCATGCGTCATCCGCTCTCTCACTCACTCATGTTGCACCTTTATGTCTTCCTCCGTCTTTGTGTTCAGGGACTCGATGTTTCTATCCGTCTCTCTCTCTCTCTCTCTCTCTCTCTCTCTTTCCCGGTCTCTACCTTCTCGTTTAGCATCTGTGTGCGCGTATGCTTGTTATGCTATGTTATCGTAAGCTGATCCGTCCTGCAGAAAACAAAGCTGCCAGTGGGAATGAGGCATGAACGAGCATCATAATTAAATCATCAATGTGTTGCTGTTTATACGGCCCGTAACCAGAGGCCAGTCCAGGACAGCTTGAGCTGAAACAGGTCCGATAAGCCATGGACTTTCCACCGTTTCAGTTTGACCACTGAAGTGAAGTGTCTAAGAACATCATGGTGTGACTTTGTTTTACCTTGAAATTCATGTCTCTGGTTATATTCAGTGTGGGTTGTTGTACCGTGCTATTTAATGGTTGGTTTTGAGTACAGTGTGAGTACAGGTAGATACCATGAGTGACAGAATACAAAAGTTATGCTTTCTGATTAATATTTACTTTAATATCGTAGTAGTGTCCTTCTCCTTCCTTTAGTAACAAACAGACTATATCTCTTTTTTTCCCTGTGTGAATAAAGAGGTACTATACTTAGTCAGTGTGTTGTATAGACCTTTCCAACCTCTCCCACATTTGCATTCTTTCGTAGCTGTTGCTAGGTTGGACAAGCTCTACAAAACATTAGCAAAATACAGCATTAGTGTGTTATTAATTTTAAATAATGTTTCTACATCATGTGAAATGTCATGTTGTTTAAATGAGCCAAGTTTTTTTTTGTTATGTAATCAAACTAACAGTAGTATGGTGGCTAATTCATCTTTTTCATTTTCAGCTGTAATTGGTTACAATAAAAGCCAGTTAGTAAACCTTCTATAAACCTTGTCCAACCTAGCAATGTTCACAGAAGATGGACAGGTCAGTTAGTTGATTAGCTACTGTGTTCTGCTGACTATCAGTGGAATGTGATGACTCTTTACTGAGTGATTGTTTGTCTCTCTCTAAAACAGAGCTTACCATGTCCTGGGGAAGAGGGTTCTAGCAGTGAAGGTAAGAGAAGAACACATCTAACCTTCTGTTTCAGAGGACAAACTGAGAAGTGGACTTAAAGAATGTGTGCCTAGTTTGACCTGTGAGTGGTGTGCGAGTGCGTTCACACGTGTGTTTGTGTGTGTGTGTGTGTTTGTGTCTAGTTATCCAAGGCAGATGATGATAAATGGCTGTTAGTCTGGTGTTAATAGCACCGTACTAATTGGAGGGCACTAAGAGCAAATGTAGCACTCCATCACTTGATGGCTGCAGTTAAGCTCACTACAGCCCCAGTGACCCCAACTGTCTGAGCTTCTCTCGCTCTCTCGCCCGCTCTCTCTCTTACCATCTCTCTCTCTCCCTTTCTCTCTCGCCCGATCTTTAGGTTCCCTCTTCTTCTCTCTACTCTAATCATGTAACTTACATCTCATCGCAATTACATTATTTCTAGATTAACTTTAATTTGAATTATTCAATATTTCCAGTTTCTATTAAGTCTTTTCTTTGTATTCAGCGTCGAAACTTGCACCAAATAAGTATCTCTTTCTTTTTCGCCACTCTGTCCTTATCTCCTCTCTTCCAACTCTGTCTCCTCTCTCTTCTTACGGGCTCACCTTTAACATTTGGCTACCTCTCTACTCGGGCGCCAGGCCGCGCTGTAAGCGATCTGCTCGCCCCTGGCCTTACTGCCTTACCTGTAATCAATTATTTCAATGGGAGAACGCTGATCTAACCTTAACTAAAGAAGCATTTTAGCTAATCTGAGGCTACATTACACATGTTTTTCCACTCCGCTGGGATAGGAGAGAGGCAGAACGAGAGCGAGAGATACCACAGTAGCTGTTCTGTGTTGTGGTGTTTTTCCACATTTGACTTTCAGACTGCCAGTGCTTAAGTCTGTGGAAACGTTTCCGTATTGTATATCTATGAGTGTTCTAAATTTCAGTATTATCAGTG
Source organism: Megaleporinus macrocephalus (assembly GCA_021613375.1). Lineage (NCBI taxonomy): Eukaryota > Metazoa > Chordata > Actinopteri > Characiformes > Anostomidae > Megaleporinus > Megaleporinus macrocephalus. The sequence goes on along the minus strand of CM038728.1, from coordinate 22,522,163 downwards.
TTTATTATGTGTTTATACCACGCTGGGGTGAGCTCTGTGTTTGTCTTTGTGTGTGCGTGTGAGTGAGACAAAGAGATGTATTCTAAGAACCATGTGATACCTTTCGTGTTGTAGGTAATTCCTCTAGACATCACAGTGGAACTGCAGAAACAGATCATGTCTGAGCTGGAGATTCTTTACAAGGTCAGACCTTTTCTCTCTGCTGGTGTTTCTTTGCACTCTCTCTTCTTCTCGTATTCACTTATACAGGGTAACTGCAGCCAGTGTTTACCTAGAATTTGCTCTTTGCACTAATTATCACCAGCAACTTGGAACCAGGACGTTTACAAATTAAGATCAAAGGTTTAATTCTACAGAACCGTGACACAGTTCAGTGAGACATGGCAATAGTTATAAAAGACTAGAACAGATCTTATCTGGTCACACACACTAATATGTTGTTTGACCACCTTTATCTTTGAGAAAGGCATGCATTTGTTGTCACATTGTTTGGACAACCTTATATTACAACGTTTGGTTCCTTCTATTGGAAGAAAATAATTTATTGAGGATATAAAATAAAAGCATCTCCAGCTCATCCCGAAGACTTTCAATAGGGACTCAGTATTGGCCAGTTCATGTGTGAAAGGGATTCCTCATGTTCCCTGAGCCAGTCTTTCACAGTCTGAGCCTGATGATTATTGGCACTGATGGGCAAATCTGTTCATTCAGTACATTCAAGTGGTCAACTGACTTCGAGCCTCGATCTAATCAACTGAAGATATCGCCAGATCATAACACTCCTTCCAGAGTCTTGTACAGTGGGCACCCTGCATAATGGGGGCATCATTTCATGCTATCACTTTAGGATAGGGTCAGTCTGGGCTCATCAGACCACATGACCTTTTTCCATCGCTCCAGTGTCTAATCTTTATGCTCTCTAGCAATCTGAAGCCTTTTTTTTATTACTAACAAGTGGTTTTCCTGTGGACACACAGCTGTTCAGTCCCAATCCTTTAAGTAGTCGTCACATTGTTCAGTGGAAAGTCTCTTACCGATAATCATTATTAAACATTGCCATTTGTGCATATGACAGCAGAGTGAGCTCTGATTACTCTCTGATTTCCCTCTGACCACATTTCTTCTGCAAAGTTGAGAGCTCACCACCTTCCTGCCAGGTTTTAATAAGTTCTTAACCCAATTCCAGTCATATCAGCCTCTCCGTCACTGTCCTTGCCTAATGCAGGTCAATAATTTGACCCTGCAGAAACACACTAACTTATATTCCACAAACATGGGATATGTCTTTTCTAGAGATGGAAGGATTGATCGGCTATGTATCGGTATTTTTAATTAAAATATGAGATCAGTGATCGGCCGATATTTCTCCAATTTAGAGCCAATGAGCCTAATTTCTGTATTTCCAGCTAGCATTTATCTAGGAAAAGGAGAACCCCCTCCCTGCCATTCCTATCTGAACCACTAGGTGGAAATACACACCCTTTCATTTTCGACAGACTGACTAAAGCGTCTGGCGTCCGTCTGGCAGTGTTTTACCGTACGTGACAGGCTCATTCAGGACGTTTTAAAAATGTGTAAAATCTGTGTGTCTCGTGGGGGAGCCAAGACAAAGACATTTAACACTACTAATACAGCACTGCACACAGCTGAATAGAGTGAGTACCAGCAAACAGCAGAGCTAGCACGCGCAGCTAGCACAAAACAAATAACCAGAATCTGATAAATCGGAATTGACCTCAAAACCGCTGATCGGTCCATCTCTAGTCTTTTCTCATGGTTGTTTAAGAAATGAGAAGCTACTGGCTGTATCAGTTAGAAGAATAGTTCCCAGCTGAAACATATTAATCACTGCATTAATTGTGCAAACCAAAATGTACACTTTCTTTTATATAAACTCTGAGAGTACCACTGCCATATAGTATTTGCAATTAACTATAAAACTATTTTAGTAGGAGTGGCCAAACTGCCTAAGTTGATCTTGCTGTCAGACTTAGGAGTTTACTATACAGCCTATACAGCATGAGCTCAAATAAACAAACACTGCAGATGTTAGAACTTTTGTTCTGTGACATTTGTCAGTAAGATCAAGATCAAGTCTCTAGGATCTCTGACACGTCAGGAAGTGCTTTTCATGCTTTACCTATTTCTCAAAGAACCTGCATCTCATTCACATTCTGTTTGGAGTGGTGTAAATGTATTATTGTGATAGCTGACAACATTATTGCTGTCAGCTTAGAAAAGTGTCATCAGTCAATCATGCAGTGCTTATGACAGTCCTAGTTGGTACAGCAGTGGAGCTCGTGCCTGAATTGGAATCAAACTTCTGGTTTTCCGCTTGTGGTGTTTTTACTATGCTTGCCAAACCAGTGCGCACCACTATGTACTCATCAGCAACTCAATGGCAACTTTGATTGGTTGTAAATAAAGGCTGCAGTTAGACACATAATACATAATACCTTTATTGACATAAGCTGCTGATGCTGTCTGTCTGTTTAACTTGTTCGATGCATCATTTGTTTTAATTTGTTGGTTTATTTGCTTTGCAGTGCGATTCTCCGTACATCATAACATTCTACAGTGCTTTCTTTGTGGAGAACCGAATATCGATATGCACTGAGTTTATGGATGGTGAGTCTGACTCTTTTGGTATATTTGTTGCTGATATTTCTGGAGTGTGTGAATGTGGTGGTTTTGAAATGCATATATTCTTGCATGTAGTGTGATATGATTGGTGAATTAACAGTATATTAAGAATAAATGATGTGTTTGGGTACAGGTGGGTCTCTGGATGTGTACAGAAGAATTCCGGAGCATGTCCTGGGTCGGATTGCTGTGGCAGTAAGTCATAACTCTTCATTTACTCCTTTTAGACATTTTTTTTTTTTTACTAATATTTTTAACAAATAATGTGTTATACATAAAAATGTATACTCTTTCTGCATACTTTCTGCTGACTTTCTTTTGTTATGATCAGCATATAGACTAGTGATGCATAGATCTTATACTCTGGATTAAATATGAAAATATGACATGAAATATTATAATTGTTTGTGTGGTATTAGGTTAAGCACATTGTGTATGTCCATACTTGGGACTTAGATGTAGATCAGATCACGTTTTATGACCAACTGGTGCAGAAAACCAGGTAATTTCAATGTATAGTGTTTAAAAACTATACGTTTAATCTGATAAAACACTTCACACTCTTTTATGTTCAGCTTTGAAGTTTATTGATGTATTTACCGCCTGGATCTTTATTTGTATTCTCCTTCATTCACCTCTGTGTGCTTTCACCATAAAATGCTGTGATCTGCTGTTTGTGCTGTTAACAGTGTAATTCGCAGCTCCCCCCCCACACAAACGCCTACAACCCTATACATACATAAAACACACACCCTCACATACCCATTGCTTGACTGATTGTTTTTAATTATAAACCCTGAGGTTTTATTTGTGTGATGTGCTGTAATTGCTAACTCAATGCTCGTGTAGGTGGTGAAAGGACTGACGTATTTGTGGAGCCTGAAGATTTTACACAGAGGTGAGTGAGAGAGCGTCAGCACTACTGAACAGAGATGGAACAGTTTAATAATTAGTTCAAAAAGAAGTACAACCCAATAACATTCATCCTTCACATTTTAATCAGCCTGGTAAATGTGTATGATTCAACTATTATATGAAGGAAAGTCATTTATTAGTATTTTGTAAGTCTCCAAAATGTTGACTTCATAGAAATAGTAAAAATGCTTTTAACTTGAAGTTTTTAGAATTTGTAACCATTTCTATTGTTACTTTTGTAGCTGGTGTAAAAAAATAAATAAATAAAAAATAAAAAAATTGGTATAAAAATATTTACACCATATTAGGAAAGGCTCTAAATATGAGCTTGGCAGTATTTGAGTGATAGTACTGAAAACCGTGATTATTTCCATCACTGATATCATACTAAGGAATGTTAATGCCAGTGCATCTCGACCACAGATCATGCGTAAACCATTTGTTAGGGTCAAAGTTTTCTAATGCTGTCTTTACAGATTGTGACCACTTGATATGTTCCTTTCTTAAGAAGCCACAAAAACATATGCTTTTCTATACATTCGGATAGATGTCATTAACAGAGTATAATTTTTGCTGTCCCGCATGAGGTCCGCAGTCTGTTTGGTCAGACACCGAAACAAATTGCATCAAGTCAGACTTAGTCTCAGTTCTCCGTGTTAATGTTACCACTGCAGTAGGTACCATAATGGTAAGCGCAACCTCTCTCTAGAAGAGCACTGTCTAGAGTGCGTTTATCCTATTAAATATTAAATATGTATTAAAATATGGTTTTACTGCCATTAGCTTTTCTAACAATGAAAGAGAATAAGATAATAATGATGACTAATGAAAAATGGAAAATGAGTGACTTCCTGAATATTTCCAGTATTTAAAAACATTGTGTGTTTATATTATTTGAATAATGTTTGAAATAATAATGATATTAATAACGTGGGTCAGTATGATTGAAGTTTTTTGAAAATGGTGGTTAATTAGTAGAATATAATGATAAAGAAAATCTTCACTGTGGCTGACAACAAAAACAAGCGTTCTTCTATTGGCATAGTTCCTCAATTTTAATTTTAAAATCACTTTTTTTTTGGTACTAAGGCATATATGTTGTAAATGCAGTGCATGTATGATAAACCTGTTTCTATAAATATGGCATCTGTCTACGCCGGCATTTGTGGTTCTGTAGCACATCTTCAACATTCTACCTCCACGTACACAGTAGAATAGCCTCGTCTTGACCCTGAGCTTTCACTTTGTATGAAATAAATTATGTTTTTCTCTCTGCAGATGTGAAGCCCTCCAACATGCTGGTGAACACTCGAGGCCAGGTCAAACTCTGTGACTTTGGAGTCAGCACACAAGTATGCTCTGCTCTGTTTCACCGCCTGTGTGTGAGAGGGAGCCTGTTTGCATGTAAACTAATCAGATATGCATTGTCCTCTCAGTCGGGATCTCTCCAGTCTCTCCTCTAGTTTGCCTGTCATTCTTCTGTTTCCGCTTGGGGAATTTTATCTTCCATCTCTTAAGCCCTTCTCCATCACTCACATCCCTCTCAACTCTCTCTAATAACCACACTGACCAGTCACGCTGCACGTGAATTTATATACGAGGGTGTGCGCGTGGTAACAATAGCCCAGGCTGAAAGAATCTGCGTCATCTACCCCCTCTCCAATACACAAAGGAGTCTAACAATAAAAACCCTGTCACTCCACACGCTTCTCTTTTAATTATTATTCATCATCCTGTCCTTAGAGATACAGGGTATGTCTGACCCGTGGTTAAGGTAGGATGCATATCACTGTGTGGGTTGCGCCTCTCTTGCACACGCGCACCAGGCCATTGGGGAACACTCATTATGTTTGCCCTGTCATTGATGGCATGTGCCACTGTGTCCTGTCTTCTCTCGCATTGCCCAGTTTCTGCAGTCTCTCCTGAGAGAGAGAGAGAGAGAGAGAGAGAGACTGAGAGACTAAAATTACACCAGGCAGACGTTTCAATAACACTCTAAAATAACACGCCGTGCCATGTCAGTAGATTTACGCTCCTCTCAGAGTCCCTCTGTAGACCTTATCTCCCTACAGCTAAGAGCTGAGGTCACATACTTTTCGCTCATCTGTGTCCTCACTCTCAGTACGTCCAAACACTTGGAGCTGCGCTCTCCACATCAGTGAATGTGACCCTCCACTCTATTATCCATCAGCGTAAAGCCATTACAGACCAATTCAGCTCAGGTTGAGTGTAGCACCGTAATGCAGGTCCTGAATGTGCCTCCATCCACTAGCTCCTAGCCTTTGCCTTTTTAATGTGAGAGAAAACACTGATCTGAGATCATTTAAGGTCTTAATCTATACAGTTGAACTAATGTAGACATGTTAAGTGTCTCAGGCTATATGTTGGCTGTAGGTAACAAGTGTAGTAGCTCTGTGCACACTTGCATCACATTAAATGTTAAAGGGGAAAATCTGGAAACTCATTTTGTTCCACGTCTGTTATGAACATGTTTATCCTCCCACTACGGGGCAGCAGTTGTGTTGATGGTGAAATTTTTCAGTTTCCAAGGCGAGGAAACCCCCCTTTCTGATGATGTATCTTGAAGGTTGGAGGCACTATTGTAAAACAACAATAGCTTTAGGCTGGGTTTTTGGGGGATGGGTTTTTACCCCGCTATGGTGGCTGCAAAAGGCTCAGAGTATCTCGCTCATAACTGTGGTAACTGGTTTTATCATTCAGTCATTGCAGTTGAGAGATCTGATTTGACAGAATGAAAGCTACTTGGCTGTTTACCTCAACTGAGCTACTTTTATCTGGCTGAAATGGATTGTCTTTGCTATCCAGTTTGTGCAGAGTAAAGTTTCTTTTTGTCAGTTGAGGTAAAAGGTACACGAATGTATTAGCCTATGTAGCTAGACCAGCAGTCATGAAACCACATTGATTCCTAATACTTGTAAAAGTCACAAACACATCAAGAGAATTTGATGAATGGAATCTTGAAAGCAGTATAAAATTGAGAACTCCATCAAACTGATGAGGCTGATGAGGGATATTGTGCATACAAAAGATTGTAAACAATGGTCATGATAGATAGATAGATAGATAGATAGATAGATAGATAGATAGATAGATAGATAGATAGATAGATAGATAGATAGATAGATAGATAGATAGATAGATAGATAGATAGATAGATAGATAGATAGATAGATAGATAGATAGATAGATAGATAGATAGATAGAGTATCTATTCCACAAGTGCACACGGTAAGACAAAACAGGACAGTTACAACAAAAAATAAAGATAGAATATAAAATAAATAGAATATACAAAACAGAAAAAGTGATGACAGTAGTGCAGTTAATAAGTGTAAACAGTGTAGACTTTGGTAGTGCAAATAGGCAGTTCTGCAGTCGGCAGTGCAAATATGCAATAAAAAGCAGCGGTACTATTTATATGTATAGACTGTATACATACATGATGTATAATATAATAGGCATAGTGTAAAAATAACAGTATAGTCATTATATATAGTTAAAAGTATAGTATATGTGACATAGTTATAGAGATAAATCTGTGAAATAAATATATACTATGATACAGTCTGATAACTGATGACTGGTATAGGGGTCTGGAGTATATCAGTGTCACAGGATTATTTTTTACTGTGCTGGGATGAGTTAAACAGTCTGATGGCCTGAAGGACAAAAGACCTCCTGAATCTGTCTGTGGAGCACGAGCCCTTTTCAGTAATTACACAAAGGCTGTGTTCGCACCGCCAGCCCAAATCTAATTTTTGGCCTATTCACATTGTGTCCTGGTTGATTTTTGGTAGTCTGAACAGCAAAAACACACATGAAACCCGGATTCAGATCTTATGCAAAAGGCATTTAGTGGTTTGAGATGCGATTCTGGTCGAATGCATCTCGGTCTGGATGCTCTGACTGTTCAGGTGGGATTTCAAATGTTTGTTGTGTCCCACGCAATGTGACAAACATGAACGTTATTGAATCCAAAGTGATGGAAGTGCTGGGCTATGAGAAGAGTGCCAAACATGTCTAAACTGGGACTTGACAGAGCGGTGGTTTGGAGGTCTGAGATGATGCACCTCCTTCTCTCCTGCATCCGCGTTTGTAGTCTGTGTCAGCTGTGTAGTTACTGGTGCCTACGTCATTACCACAGCAACCAGTACAGAAAATCACTTGCAAATAACTGCGTGGACACTCATCGCAAAAGATCAGATTTAGGAAACAAATCTGATATGCCTGCAGCGTGAATATAATCATGGGCTCACTTGCATAGTTCTTGATGCTGTTATCAAAAGTGCATTACATAGCTAATGGGCGTAAAAAATTTTTTTAGAGGAGATGAAAATAACTACCTGATTTTTTTTCTTGGTACTTATATTTCTCGAGCTGTTTCTGGCCTTGCTAAGCAGAATATGTCTAAATAAGAGTCTATGTAATGGATTTGTGCCTTTGTTTCCTCCACAGTTGGTGAACTCCATCGCGAAAACCTATGTCGGAACCAATGCATATATGGCGGTAAGAAAGATCTCAGTTGTGTGCTGAATGGCCACTTGTTAGCCTGTTGATATGTTTTTCGTTTTGTATAAATGGATGCATGTCATTCGGGAGAGGCTCTTAACAACTCTTCTAGATAAAACATACTAAGCCATGAGTTCCGCCAGTGCTAATCTTTAAATGAGGACCTTCAGAAATGAATATAGGCAGGTTACTGAAGCAGGTTACTGAAGCGTCGGCTTCCTTTCACATTTATTGAATTTAAAGGACTTTTTCCACACTAATGAGTGAAACTTTGGAAACTAAGAGACTGGAACTAGGCTGCCTGTGCCTGTGATATTTAGTTAACATGTACACTTCCAAGGCCTTTATGGGGGCCACTCTTATAGCTTTACTTAACTGCCATAATAGTTTCCTAGTCGTTACTCAATAAATCATAATAGCAGAATCATAAGTCCTGACAACATCAGCTTAAAAAGAAATGAAATTAGACTGATGAAGTGGCTATGGTATCATTGACATCTCTAAATGATGGGGCTGATCGAAGGCTTAATTTACCCGTTTTATAGATTCAAGATTTTATTGTCATATGCATAGCAGAAAGTTACACTGTACAATGAAATTCTTACTTTGCTGTTCCTCCATTCACCAATAAATAAAGATAACAAAAAGAAATAATAAAAATATGTACAGAATATACCAAGTATAATAATATAAGTTGAAGTAAATAAAATGAAAGTAAACTTTTTTTCTTTTTTATTATTAAAAATAAAAAATAAAAGTAAAGAATTAAAAATAAAATAATAAGTGTAATATAGACTGCAGTACAATAGACTGTAGTATTACCAAGTCACATCCAGAAGAAAGTAAGCTTCTGGAAACCCTTTCCTGTAGAGCAAAGTTCAAAGGGCTACATGACACCTACATAGGCCCTTCACTGCATCTGACATAGTCTTGCATAAACATTTATAAACACTCGATCCACTAAGCATTATTGGTTATTAAGTTGTCGTGGCACCTACAGCTGATGAGTTGGATTTTTTCTAATATGGGTGTGGTCCAGGTTTTTGGGATGTACTGCCGAGACTGACTACGCACTGTAACAAACAGTGTGTGTCACAGTAACATAGCAATGATAACGTTTTATAGCTGAGCATTGTCTGTGGGCCCTTTTTCACTTTACCATTCATAGCATTTCGTCAGTGGGACCTAAAATGTGCTACAAGTCAGTTATTTTTACATTATTACTGTACATTATTATTAATGTACAGTATGTCATTTCAAAGAAAAGTGTCATGACACAACCCAAAGTCGAAAAAGTCTCATCTGTAATGTCAACTCGACATCAGGAACATAAATCTAAATTTAAAGAGTAGTGTGTAAGATGATGCAACTCCAAACTACAGGAGGCAACTAATCACCAAAACGTTTCAACATCCAAGAAACACACACCTCCTTCTCCTCAATAATGGCATTAACAGCTGTTTACTGACCAGTCTAGAAGAAATATTCAACATCAAACTTTACTTCTCATTTCTCAACTGTCTCCAGTAGTGGAAAGCAGCCCCAGTGTTAACTCTTATTTTGCTTCTAAATCCGTTCTGTTGTTTATAAACAATAGTGATAAACAATAGTTTTTGACAGGAGCTATAGTACTTGCTTGCTAAGAGCTTTAGCTGTTGTTGCGTTTACATCCTTTCTTTAGCTACCTGTCCCTAAATTCTTCAACCTGATTGACATGAGGTTAGAATACGCTGTTGGGGCAGTGCAGCTTCTTCATGATGTCCTGCTAAACTGATTTGACTTTCCTTTAGTGACTTACTATTGGCTCTAGTGGTGTTACTAGACAGCTGGTTAGCATGCAAGCGTTGTTGCATCTCTGGTTATTTCTTCACATTTTATTGATTGTTTTATAAAAGTTGTAATGTTGTAAACCAAAAATTACAGTTGTAACTTAAATATCATGATGCACTTAGTAATGATGTGGATGTAACATGTGCCATGTTGAAACAATCTACATGTTTGAATCATTTTTTTAATATATAGCACCTTTTACTGCAGTCATTCCTTGTTCGAAATGAGAAAATACAAAAGAAATTCTGATTAAAATTAAAAACATGTAGGAGATTAGAAATAAGACATGAAGAGTTACTGACTGGTGTAACCCTTTGAGAAACACAAGTGTGCTGCACATGCTATTGTCCAATGGCTATGGAGTCCAATCAGATAACGGTGTATTGCACCTGATCTTGCAAACCTGACTTACAGCCACCAGACTCTATTTTAGTTGTGCTATAACACTGTTTCCGCTTTCTTGTGTTTGTTTTGCAGCCGGAGCGGATATCAGGGGAGCAGTATGGCATACATTCAGATGTATGGAGTGTAGGAATCTCTTTCATGGAGGTAAATGCTTCTTTTCTGGCCTGATACACTACATATAATATATAGTGCAGCTCAGCAACCACAACAGCACATGTGAATTAAAATGCAGCTCATACAGTAAACACTATAGAGGCCTGTGTTTGTTTAGTAGTTTGAGCTCAGTATATGAATGTATGTCTTATTAGCTTCGGTTGCAGCTATGGACTTCTTTGCCTGTGTGTGGTGTGTGTGTGTGTGTTAGCTAAGAGGTATTAATAGTCCCTGCAGGCAGCCTGTCCAAACAGATGTTGGCCTGCAGCTATGCATGGATCACGCTCAGAATCTCCCACTGACTGCAGTAAAGACCTACTCATGCAGACGCTCACACAAAGCCTATCCTCTTTCCACCCATTGTCTCCTTTTACCTTATCTGACATGACTGTTTCTTTTAATCAGTCTCTAAAAACTTCAGCACTTCAGTGTTTGTGTTTAGATTTAGCTTCATTGATGGATAGCAAACAGTATTGGCTGAATGCTGCACATTTTTTGATAGAAGAGTTACAAATAGAAAAAAATCTTAATAGTAATCTTCGTTTCCATGAATCTAGTTTCGGTCTGGTTTATATGTACAGCACAGTAATTTGTCAAAACTGTGTCATCGCTGACATTCTTATAGGTGAAGTACTTACTATTCAGTTTGAAGGCACTTGTTAAGTTGGCTGAACTTTTATTTGTTCACTTTCCAATGGATGCACACCACAATTAATTATTAGTTTTAATTTTAGTTTTAGTTAGCTTACATACAAAGATTGGTAGGCAGTGGTCTTTAAACTACCGATCACTAGATTCTTCCACCCCAACATAAACAGGTAGCGAAACTGCTAATGTTTATACCATACCACTATAGTTTGCTAGTGCTAAAGAATTACATTTAAACAATGCATGCAACCTTGCCTACTTTTGTTTCATAGTATATTGCGGTATGTTGATAGCCTAGCAACCACCTGGGATTCTATAGCAATGGTTTTGTCAGTTTAAAGTTTGTTACAGTTTGTTAATAATAATTGCTAGTTGCTGACTGTTATTTGTACATTGTAATATTTCACCTGCATAAACATTTTATCGTCTGATACTGTGATACTATAATATGTTTGGAAACTATTATGATGACACTACCGGTCTAAAGTTCAGCAGCACCTGTCATAATAATTACTGCTAAAATATTCATTAGGAGCTCATACAGTATATACTGAAAAGCTGTAAGCTGGACATCTGAAGGTATTATGAGGTCTTGTAGGCTTTTAGTTAATCAGTATGTAATTAATAATTATTAAAGTGAAATGCTTTCATTATCTATTTATGGTAATATTTAATAAGTGCTTTTTGATCAGACTGCCAGTTTTAAAAGCTGCATTCTGGGTGTTTATTCAAGTGGAATTTTACTCCCAGTGTTTTGCAACTTTCTTAGTCATTAATCATATACAGCTTTAATAAAGGACCTGCATGTTGTTTATTGTGGGCATATTCTAATTTTCTACAAATAAGTAGGAATCCTATGAAGTTGTAGAGCATTAGCATCATCCCAGAATTATTTAGTACATATACCTGCAACACAATTGTTTTTAAATTAATAAAAACCACAATTCCCAACGTCAAACCTTTGAACAGTGGTGTAGTTTTACTGCTACACCTCTGTTCACCTTCACTGAAGCGTGTGGTGCATATGTGTGAGTTTTGAGAATGTTTGTTTAACAGAGTGTGCAAGTGTGCTCGTCCGTTTCTAAGCGATTGGCTTTGACGGAATGGGCAGGACACGTTTTGAAATAACACTTGTACTAAATTTGCCGTGCTAGTAATTCACATCAGCTGCATCGATTTTTAATTTGTTACTGTCAGCAGCTCTCAGTGGCTGTGACAAATAGTCGTCCAGAATTTGTCAATACTGTTGAATATCTTAACATTTATGATAGTCATTGATTTAGAGTTTAAAAAATATTATTGATTTGTCTTATTGTTGATAATGATAAACTGTGCTTCGGGCAGTGTGCTCAGTTCCGCTACTCATGCTTTGCACAACAGTCCGAATGAATTAGCCAATGAACTTTACAGTGTAATTCAGATTAATCTTCTAAATGCAGCCAACAAGTCCACTACCTAATCCAGTTCAGAGATTAAGTGTGAAAATAATCTGGTAACACTATTAAGTCCCATTTAACTAAGCTTTAAGATGAAAGCTGTCATTTAGACTTTTGATAGATCGTCACATTGCAGGCAATCTTTTAAAATCAGACTTTGATCTCTACCTTTTTTTTTGTTTTTGTTCAGTCAGTATTTTTTTCTTTTTTCCTTCTTTTTATCTCTTAGTTGGGTTTCACTGAGTATGAATTAACTAATGGCTACCGCTCTTTGAGCGGCTCACGTTTGAGTGTGCGGCTCTGCAGCTCATCCTTAAGCCCTTCTTTTAAGCCAGCACAAGCCTCAGTCCCTCAGTCAGTGGTAGATTTAGCCTTTACTCATTTAAACACACCTGCTGAAGAGGCTCAAGCTGCAGGGTAATGTGAGGATACCGCCACTGCTCTTTAGGGCCTGAGGAACAGGACTACTTGAAATCTATTAGTTTTTTTAATTATTAAAGGTTCAAGATGAGTGAAGCTCATTATTTATTAAGATGCATGAATTTTTAAAATCTCAAGTGTATCCCATGTAGGGCTGCAATGATTAGTCGCTTAGTTGTCGGCGCCTTCAGTTATGGAAAAACTCCTGTAGGGCTCATTGTCACCTATCAAAGCCATATCATGACCAAAATGACTCATTATTATTAAATAAAAGAGTTGCTAACATGCTACTCCTCACTCCCCACCCAGAAAGTATACAGAAAGTTCTGTGATGTCACAAAACCCAACTTGTTTACACATAACAGCCTATTCAGCCTATTCATGCTGCAGTTATCGTAAGTGTTTGAGCCTGGACTACTTTTTGAATGAGGCACAATACATGACAGCCAGTCAAAACAGAAACCACTTACATAAATTGGTAAAAAAAAGCCTATTTAATCCTAAATTCTAGTGATATTGCTGACTGTTTGTCAAAATACCATTGACGCAGGAACCGGGGGGACACGTCCCCCCAATACCAGAAACAGGTAGATTTGTCCCACCCAAAAAATGTAACCACAGCAAAGCAGAAACTGTTTTAAAAAACGTTTATTTTAAACGCGTTTTGGCAGCGTTTGCAATTCACGCGCCGTGTTTGTTGTTAGCAACTGGCTCTGGTTGTTAGGTGGTCTGGGTCTTTCACTTTGTTAAGGCTTGTGTTGAGATGCCTGTTCAGAAATATCCTGCAGTCAGCAGCCTTACTGACCCAAGCTCTCGCCTTGTTGGAGCGGTGGGTAGTTCGCCGGCTTTAAACACAAGGTCAGCGATGAGAGCAATGAATAGCAACGATGACCATATATACTGCAATATATATGTGTTGTTATGGTAACAGACTAGGAGGGTTTGGGTTAGCTAACTTTTATATTAACTTTTGTCAGAAAACACTTTGAAACATAGTTATATTACTCTCTGGCCACGTCCCAAACTGCAGACTGCTATGGCTGTGAATGACAAGAGAAGAAAATATTTTGACTGTCTAGCATAGACCATGGGTCTAAATGCCTGGAGCTCAGCTCCTGGAGAGAGCATCCAAACTTTTTGTTTTTTGGTTGTATATGTATATAATCCAGACATTGCATGCATGATTTGAGTTTTCTGACAACAGTACTATGTAATGTGAAGTGTCTTGTTTAGTTTGAAAAATTAGCTTTAATTGGATTTATCTAATAATAAACAGATGTACAGATAATGTTGTATTTTGTTTATTTATTTATAATTTACTGTAATTCCACAAATGTTGTTCTACGTCACTATACATATAGTGATTTACTACCTTACCTACAGTGGCATCAGCTTATAGATAATATTTTAGGGGATAGAATGGGCTTTGATTCATATTAGCAAACGCGCCCCACCATGTCAAACCCACTCGCACGCCCTTGCATAATACGGCACGAATATTGCAAAATATGAACAATATAGGCCCAATATTGTGAGGTTATTAAGTATATTTAATAACAATAGGTTATTAAGTATATTTCTGAAGATATGAAATGTAGAATAGAACTTTATGGTCTAAAAGCACTGTACTCTTTATTCTTTGTTGCTCCAGTCTTGTTCTATAGCATAAAACAATTACAACATCAGTATGTATATATTACCATTCAGTCTAAGGATGCATCGATTTGTTGTTGTTGTTGTTGTTGTTTTTTTCTAGACCGTGCATGCGTACATGTTTTTTGGTACCTGCCAATACCAAATGTATTGCAGTGTTTATATTTTTTAAATCTAAATGGGAAATTGTTCATGTGACTAGGTGTGTCATTATCTTGGATTGAGCAGCAATAGTGGGTTTTGTTCTGCATCTAAAAGGTTTCATAATTTTGATCTCCTCATGTGTCTCTTTCAATTACAGTCTCGATAGCACAGTGACAGATCTAAGACTCGCTTTAGGTTTAGGTCTTGTGCAGCAAACATGTTTGAAAAACATGAAACTAAAAGCAGGCAGTGATGTGCATGGGTAGGACAATGTGGTCACTCTACAGCCTGTTAAAGAAAAATCACTCTATTAGGTCAAATTGCACACTGTGTGTCTGGTGGGAATGGGCCAAGGCTGACTGTTTACAGTGATCATAGTAGTTCATGGTATCGGCAACACATCACAGTGTGCGCAGACCCTCATCCGCTGCCGGCTTGGGGTGTGTGTTCATGTCCACATGCTCTAGGATTGCATCATATAGTATGTATGCGTGAGCAGACCTTCATTCTCTGCCAGCTTGAGGCGTTTGTTCATTTACACATACTCTGGGATTACATACGGAATGAGGTGGTGTCAGCTGTAATTCTCTCTCTTTGTCTTTTTCTCTTACAGTTGGCTCTGGGCCATTTCCCCTATCCACAGGTGAGTGTGTATCAGTGATCTCAGTATTGACTTCCTCTTAGCCTCAATAAACGTAATGTTTTTTCATCATGCTTTCAAAGACCCTGGTGACCTCGTAATCTCCCGTAATCAGTCTGTGTGTGGCAGTAATTACCTTCCTTTTGTTTGTGATCACGTTGCTCTTCTCAACCCTATTTACCCTTTTTACAATCCTGCTGACCCAGTGGATTCCTCAATCCCATTAATCCCGGTAATCAGATTTCACCCTGGGATTTTTTCCTGGATTAACCCGTTCTTAGAACCTCAGCCCTGGATTATAATCCTGGTCCAATCCGAGGTCTTTGTTTAGGAGACACATTGGGGGGCATGCTTGTGTTGTTGCTGGCGAGCTGGAGGGCAAAATAGATTTAATGTAGTTGTGCAGGTAATTGCTGCTTGTTGTTCTGCAAGTAGTATGTTATTGCTTCATAGAGGTGAAAAATTTCTCTGAAAGTTTAATAAAGGTAACATCTTTATGTGGCCGTTTCTGTGTATTCTCTGTGTATTATCATACCACTCGTATCTGTTGTATCAGTGAAGTTGTAACTTCACAAAAAGAGGACAGGAAGTTGTGTTTTTAACTTTAATATACAGTATTCTGAGGCACTTGGAGGCACTATATTTAAAAAGCTATTATTCTAGATAGGAAGCTGTTATTTGCTCAGCAAAACATTATCAACATTATTATTTTTAAATATTCACACAGTATTAATACAGTAAGTAGAGGTTTAACATAAGCCAGTGTGTTTAATTCACCTTTTCCAAGCTTTTTGTATGGCAACATTGTATTACTGCTTTGACT
Source organism: Megaleporinus macrocephalus (assembly GCA_021613375.1). Classification (NCBI taxonomy): domain Eukaryota; kingdom Metazoa; phylum Chordata; class Actinopteri; order Characiformes; family Anostomidae; genus Megaleporinus; species Megaleporinus macrocephalus. Next base: position 22,505,923 of record CM038728.1, on the reverse strand, counting down.
TCATTAAGCTTAAATCAAGATTGCTGTTGAAGACATGTAATAAAAAATAATACAATGTCTGAAGCATCCAGGAAAAATCTAAATTTTGTTCTTTAAACTGGTGCACAAGATGTTATCTACTTCTGTAAAAATAAGATATATTATGCTGCGTTGTATTGTATGTATGCTGCTGAAAATACACGTATTGCTCGGATAAAGTGCTTTGAACAATTAGCGTATGTGCCTAAGGCCTTTGCACAGTAGTTTATGTTAATGTACCATGAATTTATTGTAGATAATCGTTTGTCAATTGGTCCATTCATTCTGTTATATTAGTCTCATCATGTTTTTTTATACAATGTTAAGCTGACTTTTCAGTTAGGATGTAGGTGTATTTTAATGGGTCAGGTATCAGCAATATTAAGCCTGATTTGGTTCTGATTCTTGTTTTTAGTGCAAGCAAATACCACTAGATGCATTAATTTTACTCCAATTTACTCCATTTAATTTTGTAATAAAGGTTTTAAAGGTATAACGGTATTAATCATAATACGTAGAGCATACCTATTTTTGTGTGTTTATCAAAGACATATTTTGCTTTACAGTTTCTGGTTTAATTTCAACAATAGCAATAAGTCAGTCAGTCAGTCCAGAAAGTTACATTATGCATATCGTTACTGACCAAGGAAAAACATGTCCATTTTTGCTTATTTTTAATTTTTCAACTCCATTTGAATAGTACAGCTGTCGTTTACATTGTGTGAAAATTTTAAAATAAACAGACCAATAGAAATGCTCCAAAATAACTTGGGGGGAAAAAATCTGGTTCCATTGACTTACATTAAAAGTAAACATTTAGGCCTGTCCTGTGAAATTTCAATTTTGGAGATGCCTGTTTCTCATTGGACAGCGACAATATAATAAAAAGCAAGTAATTTTAATAAATGTATCTATATATTTTATATATATATAAGTAAATTTATCTATATATTATATTTATATAAATATATTTAGCATATGTATTTATATTCAGTCTTGTTCAAACTTTGTGGCTGTATTATTACTGAAAAAAGCACAGTGATAGAATTGGATTTGGTATTGTTACTAGTGTTAAGATTTGTGCATTAAATCAAGGAGGGGCAAAAGTGTACATCTTTTTTTTTTTTTTTTTTTTTAGTTGTGAGGTTTTGATATGACATAGGCCGTAGAGCAGGTCTGTATGAAAGTGCACAATGTGACACAGTGTAAAAGTGCAGATTTTGGTCACTGATGCCTTCTGGAAGTGTGCAGGGGCTCTTTAATGAGGAAAATGTTGACTAATGCTCAATAAATTACTCCCAGCATGCCTGTTGGGTTAATTAGCATATTAAACTGAAGCAGCCACTCAGGGCAGCTTGTGGAAAACAGGAAGGAACACTCAAAAGCTGCTTCCACTGCCAAGACCTTGAGTGTTAAAATGAATGCAGTTATTTATTTATTAATGTTATACATGCAACCAGCAGTAACTGTAAGAATGTTGTGATCATATTTGTGTTGAAAGGAGCATCAGATAATTTTTTATTTATTTGTGTGTGTGTGTGTGTGTGTGTGTGTGTAATGTATTAGCCTGAGGCATATCTCATTTGTAAGTGTTTTCCATGTCTCTCCTAGGACTGTCTATTGTCATGTTAATAAAGTGAGTGCTAGTACATAAAACAATACATGTGCACACACAATGGTAGGATGTCTGTTGCTCTTTTGTACCATCGGCAACATATCTGCCACTTTATGCCATTTAGTGTTGGTATTTAAAGAGAAAAACACCCGCCGGCCACTTCATCAGTTACACAGCCTTGAATCTACACTCACTCTCCATTTTTATTATCTCCACTTACCATATAGGTGCCCTGTGTAGTTCTACAATTACAGACTCTGATACATCTGTTTCACTGCAGACTTTGTTAGCCCCCTTCTGCCCTGTTCTTCAATGGTCATGCCTCCCCCACTGGACCACCATAGAGCAGGTATTATTTGGGTGGTGGATCATTCTCAGCACTGCAGTGACACTGAGGTGTTTAACAGGTCCCGCAGCACTGCTGTGTCTGATCTACTTGCACCAGCACAACCCACATTAGCACACCACCACCATGTCAGTGCCACTACAGTGAGAATGATCTACCACTCAAATGACACCTGTCCTGTGGTGGTCCTATTGGGTTTCTAGCACTTAAAGAACAGCTTGAAAGGGGCTTAACAAAGCATACAGCGAACTACAGGTGAATGACAGTCTGTAATTGTAGAACTACAAAGTGGATGTTTGGTTAATGAAGCTAACAACTTGGACAGTGAGTGTAGATACAAGGAGGTCTACCTAATGAGATTGAGGTGGGTGTACAATAGAGTTTGGAGATCATTGGACAGCAATACAAGTTCTGGCTCTGTTTTGCTGCTTGTTGTGTTTTAAATTATACAGTTACTGAGATTAAGAGCGGAAGATCAGCTCTGGGCGTATTATATTTGGTGACTCACGTAGGACTGCTTGCTGTTTTTATGATGTTTGTTAACGTATCAGTAGAATTATTATTTTTTTTAATTCTGTTTGCACAGTTTGACCCTTTGAACCATCTGCAGTATTTCAGACTGAGGCCCAGCTGCCCATGTGCTGTATATTGCTCTGATATAATTGCAGCCCATTTGTTTATATGCAGCTTTTATAAGGCTTTTAATGGCTAAAATTGCTTTTTTGCATTATACCGCCCAGACAGCCCAAACTCTGCATCACATAGAGATGGGGGAAGCCACATAAAGGCCAATAAACAGCGTGAAGGGGCTACAAAGTTCAGTGGCTGATGAAGGTCCAATAAAGGTGGACCAGTCAACGATATCAAAAGCAAATAATTAGTAATTGTTTAACAACCCTAGATTTTATACACAGTCCTTTATTTCAGGAATCCTAAAGAAAGGAACAGTTGCCATTACATTATTACATAGATACACGAGACCTAACAATAAGTGCAGTGTTGGTTCTTCATGTGGTATTTGAATTTAAAGCTTGCTTCTCACAAGTACCATGGATGATGGCATAGGCCAAGAAATCTGAAGATAATCATATAAAGAAAGAGATATTTTGGTTGCTCTGACTGCTGAGTTTAACAGTAGTTAACATGCTAGCAAACTGCTGAGTTGTGTATACTAAAATACTTACTATCACATGAAATAGCTTTTAGGATTAATTGCACACCATGAATAAAAAAACCTAGATTATTTCGAACTGGATGCATACTTATATTTGGCCTGACCAAGAGTTAAATAATTAAAAATGTATTACTATTTTGGGTAGTTAATCACAGTCACAGACTAATTTGCTAATATATTTCCCAACAGGAGAGATTTCAATTTAAAGCAAAGCAGGGTGTTGTAGCTCAGTTTGTGAACAAAATAGACTGCATTAAAATGTACTGCAAGATCCTGAACATGAGAACCACATGAAATTAAGGTGACAACAGTTTTCATTAGCTGACGTCTAGCGAGCAGAAGAAGCTGCATATATAGTGTTTAGTGTGATTGTAGCTGTGTTTTGTGGGGATTTTATTGTTTCTACTTAATTTTACTTTTTTATCTATAGTTCTTTCGTGCACCTTGTCCAGCATAGACTGCTAAAAGTGTTCACCAGTGCTACTTCCACTGGTACTACTGGTATGGTTGGCATCAGCGCTGTGTTTTGTTTAATTACACTGCTGTGCAAAAGTCTTACACACCTCAGCTCGTTGCTTTAAACGCTTTATTTTAGCAATAAGTGCATTAGATATCATTAGAACAGATGTAAATAAGCATCAGTACAACACAAATTAACATGAATATCTCATTGTGAAAGAAGTAGATCATAGCTTGAGCTCCTGTTTGAAAAATGTTTAGTTCCAGATTTCTCCTGGACGCCCCAGACATTGTATGAATGTATTCAGTTCCTTCAGCAGCAATCTTGATTTAGCTTAATGAAGTACTGAGCAGTCAAAGCAGGTATTAGATAAGAACTGTAAATAATACTGGGAGGGGGTTAATAAACAGTGACCACACTGTATTAATACTCTTTAAATATTTATGTATGTTGAATAAATAAACGTTTCTTGTCTTATATAATGTCCCCAAGTGCTTGAAACATTGGCACAGAACCGTATGCCATAGCTTAATAAATAAGGCAACCAGTGCTGAGTTACATATATCAGTATATGTCTTGAAGGCACAGTAACAAAAACAGTCTGTGTAATTATGAATAGAAATCAAGAGGAAAAAAAGAAAAACAGTACTTATAAGCCCTTCATGTATCTGTCTACAATACACATGTGTTTGATTTTGAATGGTTTGCTCTTGTTTAAAGGTGATGATAAATTTTTGCTTTAGTCAGTCTATGACACAATAGAGCAGTGGTCTCTATCCCTCCTCTTGGAGAGCTACTCTCCTGCAGAGTTTAGTATAGTTCCAGCTTGTATCCAACATGCTACCCCTTCCATTACCGAACACTGGATCCTCTGATCTCCATTCTAAAGAAGTTAGAGCGGGAGTGGCAGATTATGGACCACTTGTAAAGAGTGTCTTTAGATAAAAGGGAAGTAGGCAGCAACCTTCCTAGTGATGCTCTTATTCTTAGTTTTAGCAGCATAGAAGGTCTCAGCACATACAGACGTCTTCAAGTCTTTTGGAAAAGCATTGTAGATCAATTCTCATGAAGATGAGAAGAGTCTAGAAAGTTTACATTAACAAGCTACTTTTAGGATATGATATCTTTTAGAATTGGTAATGGTCACTGACTCATTCTAAACATGAGTTATATTGGATGTGTTTAGTTGTATTCTAAAATTATAAATGCAAAAAAAATAATTATATATATATATATATATATATATATATATATATATATATATATATATATGTATATGTATGTATGTATACATACATATATATATGTATGTATATGTATGCATGTATATGTATGTATGTATATGTATGTATGTATATATATGTATGTATATATATATGTATGTATGTATGTATATATATGTATGTATGTATGTATATATGTATGTATGTGTATATATATATGTATGTATGTATATGTATGTATGTATGTATATATATATATATATGTATGTATGTATGTATATATATGTATGTATGTATGTATATATATATATGTATGTATGTATATATATGTATGTATGTATGTATATATATGTATGTATGTATGTATGTATATATATATATGTATGTATGTATATATATGTATGTATATATATATATGTATATATATATATATATATATATATATATATATATATATATATATATATATGTATGTATGTATGTATGTATGTATGTACATGATGTATCTAAACTTTTCACCTGTTCAGATCTAACCAAATCACCTGATAATCAAATCATGTTTTCCTGACCTCGCTATAATGCAGCGGTTGGACTTTGCTGGACGTCCCTCCAGTCTTTATCGTCTGGCCGTGTCGTCATCTGTATGATTAGCGAGATGGTGAATTGAATGTGTAGCAACTTTTCTGTTCTTAGCACACACACAGCCAAAGGCGCTATACTGAAGCCCCTCACATTTTTACACCCCATTAATTTATTACTCACTCTCTTCCTCTAATATCCCTTCCTCTCCCTCCCCCTCTCCTCCTCCCCACAGCCCCTTCTCCTCCTCCTTCCCCCACTCAGTCTCCCCTTCCCTTTGCCTCTTTCTCTCTTATGCTTTTTCTCCTATCCCCTGTCTCATCCCACACGCCTCTTATCTCATATCCATTTCTCTGTTTCTCTCACCCCTTCTCTTTTGCTCTTTCTCTATTTCTTTTCCATTCTCTGTCTCTTCTTTTCCCCTCTCTGACCCAGCATCCCTCGCTTATTCTAAAATCTCTTCTTCCTGCTCTCCTCTCAGTCTCACTTTCTCTCTGTCTCTCTCCCCCACTTCTCTGCCCTTTCTCTCACATTCTCTCCATCTCACACTCTGTCTCTTCTACCCCTACCTCTCAGAAGAGGTCAAGAACACAGAAAGAGAGAAAAGCGAAGAGAGAGAGAGGGAAAGGGAAAGAGATTGGGAGAGAGAAACTAAGAGAGAGAGAGAGGGAAAGAGATTGGGGGAGAGAGAAACTAAGAGAGAGAGAGGGAAAGAGATTGGGAGAGAGAAACTAAGAGAGAGGGAAAGGGAAAGAGATTGGGAGAGAGAGAAACTAAGAGAGAGGGAAAGGGAAAGAGATGGAGAGAGAGAGAGGGAAAGAGTTTGGGAGAGAGAAACTAAGAGAGAGAGAGGGAAAGAGATTAGGAGAGAGAAACTAAGAGAGAGAGAGGGAAAGAGATGGGAGAGAGAGAGGGAAAGAGATTAGGAGAGAGAAACTAAGAGAGAGAGAGGGAAAGAGATGGGAGAGAGAGAGGGAAAGAGATGGAGAGAGAAACTAAGAGAGAGAGGGAAAGAGATGGAGAGAGAAACTAAGAGAGAGAGGGAAAGAGATGGGAGAGAGAGAATCTAAGAGAGAGGGAAAGAGATTAGGAGAGAGAATCTAAGAGAGAGAGAGGGAAAGAGATGGGAGAGAGAGAGGGAAAGAGATGGAGAGAGAAACTAAGAGAGAGAGAGGGAAAGAGATGGGAGAGAGAGAGGGAAAGAGATGGAGAGAGAAACTAAGAGAGAGAGGGAAAGGGAAAGAGATGGGAGAGAGAGAGGGAAAGAGATGGAGAGAGAAACTAAGAGAGAGAGAGGGAAAGAGATGGAGAGAGAAACTAAGAGAGAGAGGGAAAGAGATGGAGAGAGAGAGAATCTAAGAGAGAGGGAAAGAGATTAGGAGAGAGAATCTAAGAGAGAGAGAGGGAAAGAGATGGGAGAGAGAGAGGGAAAGAGATGGAGAGAGAAACTAAGAGAGAGAGAGGGAAAGAGATTAGGAGAGAGAATCTAAGAGAGAGAGAGGGAAAGAGATTAGGAGAGAGAATCTAAGAGAGAGAGAGGGAAAGAGATGGGAGAGAGAGAGGGAAAGAGATGGAGAGAGAAACTAAGAGAGAGAGAGGGAAAGAGATGGAGAGAGAAACTAAGAGAGAGAGAGGGAAAGAGATGGAGAGAGAAACTAAGAGAGAGAGAGGGAAAGAGATTAGGAGAGAGAATCTAAGAGAGAGAGAGGGAAAGAGATGGGAGAGAGAGAGGGAAAGAGATGGAGAGAGAAACTAAGAGAGAGAGAGGGAAAGAGATGGAGAGAGAAACTAAGAGAGAGAGAGGGAAAGAGATGGGAGAGAGAGAGGGAAAGAGATGGGAGAGAGAGAGGGAAAGAGATTAGGAGAGAGAATCTAAGAGAGAGAGAGGGAAAGAGATGGGAGAGAGAGAGGGAAAGAGATGGAGAGAGAAACTAAGAGAGAGAGAGGGAAAGAGATGGAGAGAGAAACTAAGAGAGAGAGAGGGAAAGAGATGGGAGAGAGAGAGGGAAAGAGATGGAGAGAGAAACTAAGAGAGAGAGAGGGAAAGAGATGGGAGAGAGAGAGGGAAAGAGATGGAGAGAGAAACTAAGAGAGAGAGGGAAAGGGAAAGAGATGGGAGAGAGAGAGGGAAAGAGATGGAGAGAG